>JAOSBP010000005.1:34956300-34969709 GCA_027563825.1 Erythroxylum mucronatum
CAATCAAATTAAAAATCATCAAACTAAAATCCTCAAAATAATAGAAACATGCGTAATGCGAATCGGGGCCCAACAGCTATAATGTTTCCATGACGTTTAATTCACACGTCGCTCATTCGCTTACACTTTTACGACGTTTCCCCAAACGTCGAAAAATCATCTAGGCTTCCTCGACGTTTTGTACAAAACGTCGATAAAAACGTTTCCTTACTCCCCCTTCAACGACGTTCGGTGCGACGTTTTTAGAAACGTCACAAAAAATGTTCAACGACGTTTTTCTACCATTTGCGACGTTTTTAAAATGTCGCAAATTGGGTATTTTTCTTGTAGTGAAATGATGACGTTCTCAATAATTAGGCTTGAATTATCTAAAAAATTATTGCTGGGTCAAAAATATCAACAGGCCTACAAATTACTGGTACGTTTAAGAATCCTTAAACAATATGAACAAGAAAGCGCAATGTCAATCGTTCCATCATAGACAGACTCCCTTTCAATTCCCAGCTGAACTGAGAGTTGCAAAGCAACTTGATTAACAAGGACTAATACTTTACATGACATTACACAAATCAAACTTTTTGGTAAATCAGTAAGAAAACAGAAGATGGAAACTCCAAACTCCAAGGACCGTAATGAAACATAAAGAAATATGTTGATTAAATGCCTCATAATGTCAAGCTTTGTCTTCACCGGCGGTTTGTGCTTGAACAGGAGGAGCTGGGACGGGCGGAGCATAATACGGAGGAACTCTGGCCGTTTCATTTCTACCTCTAGCCCTACCGAGAAGGTAACATGCTAGAGCCACTATCAATACAAACAATATTAGAGGCAATGACACCACTATTACGTAACCCATTTTCTTCTTCTTCTTTTTTATAGTGCTAACCGACTCCTGCATCCGAAAAAGGAAACCAAACCCTGAAATGTTAGCATAATTAACAAATATCGATTCACCATGCGAACAAGCAAGCACACGTGTATTAGGTCCAAAGCATACAAGCCAACATGTGTGTCCCTAATTTTCTGCTAAAAGTCATTGGTTTGGTGTACTAGAACAACTCCAAAATCTCCACTCATTTCAATGTTTCTTCGGCGATCACAAATACTTCAGCATTACAACAAGAGTTCATGTCCTTGTTCCTTCCTTTCTATACCAGTCAAACGTAGGAGAGAGTTCACTACTTGCCTTGGAGTTGGATGTCTTCTACCGATTCATGTTGGAACTAAAGAATGCACCAAAATCGATAACAAAATCAATTTAATTGGATCTGAACAATAACTACGTACCTTTTCAGTGATGAAGTTTAGAAAGATTGAATCCTCAGGTCAGGGGCGTCAGGAGACACAGGTGATGTTGATTTGCAGTGGTTACAAAAAGCAAAGGACGAGCTGCAGAGTTCATAAGGAAGCGGACAGAACAGAAGAAGGCGTGGTGGGTTGGGTTAAACGGCTGCGAGTAATCCACGTGTCACGAATTCATATAGCAAAAATGACGTGGCTTTTGACTCTTATACCAGACTGCTTAGGATGATGTAACAACTAACCAAGTTCGTTAGACAAATTTGTGATTTTGTGAATATGTTGTTGTGCTTGAAAACAATATTTTGTTATTTGTAGATTTTCTTATTTAAAACAAAATAAAACGTAGAAAATAAATTAAACATGTTGCAAAAAAAAAAGAAAATCATATATTCAGACAATAAATCTTAAAGAGATGAGTAAAATTGCTCTTTTGTAACTGTAAGATCACATGTTTAAGTTATAGAAATAGTTTTTTTTGTAAAAATATAAAAAGAAGGCTACCCCACACAGTAAAGACTGTTTGTACATTGACTTTAAGAAAATCATAAATTCACAAAAACTTGTCACACTAATTTTAAAATTTAAATTAATAAATTAGTAAAATAATAAATATCTATGATATTAAACTTATCAACATAAAGAACTTAATTATATTTAGAATTAGTCAATTTTATTTTTCTTTATTTGATCGATATTAGCCCTCTTTAATGTAAGAGAGCATTTGATATTTACTTCACATATATAAAAATATTATTAATTTATAATTTAAAATTTTCTTGTATATTAAAAATAAAAATATATTTTATTTATAAAATTTAAGTTAATTAAAAGCGTTGAAATAGTTAATTTATTAAGTTGTAATTATTGTCAAATATGTAGGAATTAAGTATTCAAAATACTAAAATTACTTTTGATTTAGTCTAAAAATTTTAATTTTACATATGGATATGATTTTTATTTTTATTTTTTGAGGGGAAGCAAGAGGTTTGTCACTTTTTGACTTAACTGCGCCTGATATGGAATAGTTTAAAGTAATCACTTGTACTAGTCACATAAATCAGGTAAACAAATATGGTAACTTCCTTCCTCGCGTGAAATGAACTTCTCTTGCTGTGCACTTTATGACAAAGGTGACATATATACAGGAGTTGCAGAAACAGAGTTCTGTTAAGACTCAGAGTGGCACCTGATCAACTTTTACCCTTTCTAGCGATTTTCTTTGATTCTGCCGCAAAGTACATTTCCAGTAATTTTGTCCCTATGTATACATAAACACACAATCACATGATTTGCAGCACATTTCTTTTAGTACAAGAGAGTAAGCTTGCCATAGCCAGCCGTAAATTAATGACCTCATCACGGCACTAAGCTGCTATTGCAAATCAAAGAGCTCAGTATCACCCACCTGAGCCAAACTGAGCGTAAAGAGCCTAATGCAAGTACCTGCTTCACTTTCCCTTTACTCATTTACCACCCGATGGCTTGTTGGATAACCTGCGCTTGTATCGCTTCAGTACAGAAGCCAGATTCTCTTTTCCCTTTGGGAAAGCCACATCTCCCGCAGCAGTCCCTAATCGACCCTTACGATTAGATATGGCCATCTCAACATCCTTTATTAAATCCAACAGCATTGATGAAGTTGTGCACTTTCCCCTGCCTGGTTTTGCTGTAGGGGGTAACATTCCATTTGAAAGAGGGGGGCTTGACCTATCTTGGTAAGTAGGGGGGAATTGGAGGCATAAACATGGGGAAAGAGGGCTGCGGGGCTTCCAAAACGCCAAATCTATGATTCCCTGTTAACCAAAGTAATATTGCTTTATAATGTTTAAGAGAAAACACACACAAACACACAGATTGAGAGAGAGACTGAGAGTAGCTGAGAGGTAAAAGTAGATCACACTGACAATGTACATTATATACAGGTCATAAACATGTCATTCACATATACATAGTAGTAGAGCTCAATGTTGAAAGCATGAGTGAGCGCAGGAGATGAGCATAATTTGGCCCAACAATATCCAACTAAAATAGAGGTGCTCTTTTATATGGTCAACAAACTGTAAACATGATTAAACATTTTATATAGACAGCCGTCAATTATTGCAGTTGAAAAATGCAGTAAAAAAATATACCTGAAGACGGTTTAAGACATAAGTATACTTGCCCCAGAGTTCAGGTCGGCTTTCCATGAGGGACAAATCTAGAATTCGATGAATACACCAGACACCAAAGCTGACCACCAAATCCATTTTCCAGACACAGTCCTCTCCGCAATTGGGAACCGAGGATACTGATATAATTCCTGTACCTGTTTGATCATATCTCAAAGAACCAGAAAGGTTCATGTCTCTCATTTCGGCTTCATACAAATACTTCTCCCTTGCAGCCACACGATCAATGAGGTCTTCATCAGCACCATCATTTTGCCTAAACAACCAATCAGATCCTTCCAACTTCAAAAGCTTCATCATGCAGTCTCTAAAAGATTGAAGAAGCTCGGCCTCTGAATCCATAAGATAAGTACCTTCTCGACCTACTGAATTTGACAACCTTCCAGCATTGCTCCCAACAGATCGAGTTCTATTAGCCACACCAAACTGCTGAAGTGGCTGTTTGGACCAGAGAGATCCATCTCCATAGCCTCTTGATAGCTCATCAAAAGCCAACGAACCTCCTGTTCCTGACCCAGTATTTGCATAAAAGGACTGCTCATTGTTTGTTCTAACAATAGATGATCCAAAACTAACAGGACTGTCCCACTGTGCAGTCAATCCAGGCATATATAAGCTGGAATACGGCCCAGATGGTCCAGGAATGTCAGGCAGGCTGTGGTACTTCTTTGAATTGATGGACATACCCCCATCATCGGACAATCCAGATGAGCAAGCACCATAATATGCTCCGTCAGGTTGAAGCAGAATATTTCTAGATGCTGTAAATTGCGAGGCTTGTGGAGAGCTCGATCCATTTTGCAACTTCTGTGCCCATGCAGCTGCAGCATATGGGCCACTAAAATTTCTAGGACCTAGAGATGGGGATAAAGGTGCTGCTGATTCCCATTGATCATTTAAACAATTGGAACTTCTGTCCTTAGGAGTCCGGTTTACAATTGATGCTATTTGATAATCCAAGCCATCAGTTGATGGTAGATTTCGCATACTAGAATACCTCTTCTCAGTAGATTCCAAAACACTGCGGCTAGAACCAGGAACGGTAGTTGGCAGGGTATCCCAGCCATCAGTTGATGGTAGAGTTCGCATACTACAATACTTCTTCTCAATGGGTTCCCAAACATTGCGGCTGGAACCAGGAACTGTAGTTGGCTGGGTATCCCAGCCGTCATTTGATGGCAGAGTTCGCATACTAGAATACCTCTTCCCAGTAGATTCCAAAACATTGCAGTTGGAACCATGAATGGTAGCTGGCTGGGCATCCCAGCCATCAGTTGATGGTAGATTTCGCAGACTAGAATATTTCTTTTCAGTAGATTCCAAAACATTGTGGCTGGAACCATGAACCGTAGCTGGTTGGGTATCCCAGCCGTAAGTTGATGGCAGAGTGCGCATACTAGAATACCTCTTCTCAGAAGAGTCCACAACATTGCGGCTGGAACCATGAACATATGCATCCGGTAATTGCACGTGATTGGACCACATAGAGGAAGATCCCCTCTGAAATGCATAAAATGAGTCGATAAGGTTTTGTGTCCTTGGCTGCCTGGGAGAATCAGATAAGCTTGAATTTACCATAGGGTCAGATCCTCTACCACCTACAGATGGGAAATATCCACAAAATTCCTTTCCAGTTGTATCCCCTTTCAGTGAAAAAGACGCATGCTTTGAATCAGCCAACAAGACATCCCACTTTCTCGACTTAGCATCAGAAGTTGATTGCCCATGAGTGTCATACAACTGCCCCCAAAATTCCGCCAGAGTTGCAGCAAATTGTTTTCTTGCAGCTCGACCCAACCCAGCTAATCTTGAGAGGCTTCCAGCACCACTGCCACCCTCATCACTTTTTCCACTGAGACTCCTCAATGATGCTGGACCATCAGAAGTCAATGGTGAGGTGCTTCCAGGAACTCCTTTTGGCAATTCTTCAGGCTCCCAAGCATCTGCCTCATCATCCTTCTTTTCAACCTGTAAATCTCCTTCCACAACCACAGTCTTTTCAACCCTGTCAATTGATTCAGTCTTAAATGTCTTGGAATCTACCGAATCACCGTCAGAAACATCATTAACTGCAACTGCCATAGACAAAGACTCTTCACTGGGTGAATGATCCTGTTGGTAGCATACCTGGTCACTGGGAAAAGTACCATGGGAATGATTCTCCTCAATAGTTGTCAGATGAAGATTATTATGAGACTCCACAGCCGTTACGGGTAAATTAGGACCAGCTTTTGTGATAAATATATCTGGGTAACCGTCGATGGATTTGTCTGATGTCAAAACCTGTTCCTGCTTGCAAGCGTGTTCTCCATCGTACCTAGTTTCACCCGAAATTATTTCCTCCCTCCCTCGAGATAGCTCATGTATGGGATCTTGTACGTCCCAGCTCCAAACCTGAGCATCTAGCTGCGTTGCAGATTTCAACGGAGTAGATGCTAACCAAAGCATTAGACAAAATGATGAAGAGGCAGTCAAGAGCAGAGTAATGTAAGGCACAGATGAAGTAATGCCCATGTTCCACCTCAAATTCCCTACCCAATCACTATCCCCAAATATTATCTCTATAACAAATATAATCTGCAGACCTAGCAAGCCCATGAATGTAATCACCGCAATGAATTCCAGAAGTTGAGAAATTTTGTAGACACCCATGACTTGTCTGGATGACGCGACTCGGAAAAGTGGGATTACAGAAGATGGAAGTAGCAGAGCTATTATAACTTGGGAAAACATAAGCAGTTGATATACTCCTTCAACTCCTGATGTCCATACACAATAAAGGGCTGGGACAAGGGCAATAATTCTAACAGTAGCACGTTGAAGCCAATTAGGAATATCCAGACTGAGAAAATCATGTAAGATTACTTGTCCGCCAAGATTCCAGGTTAATGCAGTTATTTGATTTGTGAGATACAAAATTAGTACAAAAGCAAAGTGTGCTACTGGACTCCTGAAAACCTGCATCAATTATTTGGAAAGAAAAACAAATCAAAGAGTACATTAAAGGTTATACATAATGTTGCGTTGCATGTTAAAAATGGTCATACAATCAGAAATTACCTGTTCCAGTAGTGACAATGCATCAGGAAATGTAAGCAAAACCAGGCCACTACTATAGAACACGTTTGCAGCTGAATTCAAAAGCACATAATTCACCACAGCAATGCCAAAGAATGTGCAAAATATGGCCCAGAAATGCTTATGACACAAGGCATTCTTAGAGACATCATGTGGTCCCTGATGTTGCTGTAAAACATTGAATATCAAATTTCAGATATATTCAAACCGAAAATGACGGTGTCAGTTATTTGAAAAAACAAGAAACTCAAATAGCATCCAAAAACTACTAAATGGGTGCAAAAATCAGCAACAACAAAGAACAAAAGTTAATAATCATAGCAAAAATTTCAAGAAGTCAAAGACAATAGTAATTCCTTCTAACCATGCCACATCTGCCACCCTATGCAGAGCAACCTTTAACTAAAGAACTACACGCATGCATAAGCCTACGTACATAGAAGCATATAGACACAAGAAAATCACCCCAACAATAGAAAATGGTGGCTACCATGTTGAAGGAAAAGATTGGAGGAAAAGACACATACCAGAACCATAGAAGAATGAAGATAAAAATTATGAGGCATGATATTTGCTCCAAGAAGACTCATCAAGGCAAACAGACTTTCCTCGTTTAACTTTGTCAGCACCCCATTCATGGAGAGTGGGGTTTCTTGCTTACTGCTGAACACTCCAAAGATATAAAGGGCTAATATAGGAACCACAAAACGTGTCAAGAGAAAATTTGCCTTGCGTCTCTCCTGAAAAGCAAGTAGTTAAAAATTATAGGTGAATTTTCTAGAAAGAAAGAACAAAAAGAAGTCCCACTGGTCTAACTTACCAGGAAGGTGAAAAAAAGTGGTGAGAAAACCGCGTCCAGTGCAGTAAAAAAAACACAAGTGGACAAGTCCATCCCAAGGAGAAGATTAAGTCCATGTGCAAAGCCAAGGATCTAATACAATCAGGAAATTTACAAGTTAAGAGCAAATGTTAATTAGGTCCGGCAAAGCACTTTGATCAATTTGCAAATTGACCAGTTCTAATAACTAAAAGTAACTGCAGGAGACCAAGTATGAGACTACTACCATGGTAAGGTCCAACATGACCACAGAAAGTGATGTTTGGACTCCCAGACACATGCATGTGAACTTGTTGTACTCAGTGCTGCAAATCTGCAGCATCAATAAAGAAGAAACAAGTTTGGTAAATCAAAACCTAGTTAGATAATGTCCAAGAGTAGTAAACAAGTTCTTTGCATAACAGAAAGTTAAAATGGAAGTTCTTGAAGCGATTACAGATTCTTTGGAGTGAAAATGTATAACCAGCACAAACAACAAACACATGGTCATTTAATTGAAAAACTCAAGATCCATAGATGAACAACTACATTCTTTCCTTCCCATGCTAAATAAGAGGGGGGCATTATGTGGCATCGACAAACAATTCTATGTAAATTTAGGCCGCTTCTTGATACATTTCAATTTCAGTAATCTAGGAAAACATAAGGGCAATAGAACTCAAGACAATATATATGTGTAGGGAAAATGAAACAATGCAATACCAAATAAAAAATATAAATTAACTCAGATGAGCACAAAGCTGATTAAATATTACCTGGGCAAGATCTCTTCCAGTAACCACACTAATCCGAGCTGAAAGGTATTGGCACAGCATTGCAGCAACATTGAAAAAGACCATAGGAAATACCAGATCAAATCCAAAACGAGCACCTCCTTCAACTGTTGCTGCCCACTTTCCAGGGTCAACATATCCAAGTGCAATCAGAAGCACCGGTACAATAGCAGGAAGCATTCCATGAAGAACACCCGGCGGATTGTTAGTTCTTACAAACTCAGCTTCCATGTCTCAATCAGCAACCAAAATGAACAACCAGCACAATGCACTAATTAAACAGAATTTTCAAGCAAAGTCAACCTCCTAGAGTTATAAGAGCGATTGAATTCTGTTGCTGCTTAAATCTGCTTCCCCTAAGACATGCAAGCCACTTCCAGCCCCATATAATGCACATCAAACCACAAGCAATCTCCTTGAAGCAAAACTGGTTGCATATGACTGCCAGTTACATGCATAGCTGAGTGTGATCATCAAAGGCCAATCTACAACTTGATCCCAGCTCACCTCACTTGCTCCTGTAGAGGAGCTGCAACACCTTAGATACCTGGTTCAGTACCTGATAAGAGCAGCAACTTAGGACATTTGAAGCCCTCAGACGTTTTTCTGGTATCCACGACTGACTAGAGTAAAAAATTACTGAACTTCTACAGAGGCTCCAAGTACTTATCCAGAAAAAGTCACACAGATGCCTGTATTTATGCAAAGAGGTGGACGTGTAAGTAACTACATATTTGTTAAACAGTAGCCACTGAACTTCCAAGATAGGTACTTAAATAAAGTATTCAGAAGCAAAAGTTAATTTCACAACATAAAAGATCAAGATTACAGGCAATTTGTAGCAATAGCATCAATTGATAGCATCCAGAACAAAGTAACAGCATTCAAACTGTGTACAACTCCGTAAAAAAGTTAACCAAACAAGGTACAAGACCTAACCTCAATCGTAACAGTAGTGTGACCAACAAGTTCAATCACTAAAGGGTACAGGAAATAGAGAGCAGATAAGATGATTTTCTCCACATAGTTACAAATTACTTTTCTCTCAACTTGAACACTAACTCCTAGCAAACTAAAATTATAAGACGTCAAACACTAAAATCAAAAGAACACGCCAACCAAGTGTGAAAGAACCCAAAAAAAAAAAGAAAAAGAAAAGAGAAAGAGCTCAAAACCCATTTAGAAACCTCAAAGCTCGGGATTGATTATGATCAAAGAAGAGAAACAAAAACAAGAAAAAAAAGAGAACTCTTTTAGCAGAGCACAAACTAATTATCAGCGAAACAAAACCCATTAGCAAAAAGATTACATCTTCACAGCAAAGAAACGACCCAGAAACCCCGACTAAGCAAAAACCACAAAAGTAGATCTGATTAAACAGAAGGAAAGCAGAAACGGCTTTGGGAAAACAAACTATCTTCATTTGTACGGACACCAAAGTCAAATTGCATGAAACAAAAAAGAAAAAGAAAAAGAAAAACCCATACCAGCCAAGCTCAGTATTGTCGAATTAGCGTTTGAGAAACTTTGATTAAGGTCTAAAATCATCAACCTTCACTCTCACTTTCTTCCCTCTCTCTGTCTCTCTCTCTCTCTATCTACCTATCAAGTGGCCTCAGAAGTAGATCTCATGAAGAGGCGTACCACGCAGTTAAATAAAAAATATAACAGATGGATTTTCTATTGTCTTCCTCCTTCCTTGGACTTGGGGTAAGTTTTTTTAATCAATTTTACCTTAATACTAATTATTTAATTAAATAGTGAGATTATTTACCTCTGTGCTCAGTGAAATCTCTAAGTAATTCTTTAAATGAAAGCAATTGTTAAAAGATGGAAGATCAAAACGTAGTGTTTAAAAGGGAAAACTCTTTAAATAAAATGAAAAGACAGTTGACGCTTTTCTAGCCTTTTACATTTATGACTACACATTGCCTTTTGTGTTTCTTTTCTTTTTAAGTGTTTAAAAAGGCCAAGAGTTGGGAGTAATGGTAAGCCATTCCTTTGTCACCATTTTTGACAATGGCGGTATTTCTTCATTTGATTCAACAAAATATACAATTCAAATGTTTAATTATCGCTGTTATAGAATCTACTTTTAGTTCGATCCGATGACATCCCATATTTCAAGTAAGCTGAGATTGAAAAAAATTTCCCATAATTTCGCAGACACAGAGGAGCACCAGTTAAGATTCTGGATGAAATCGGCAACTCTTCTACATTATTATTTTATTAGTTGACTTTTATCGTTATTTAATAAAATAACATTAATAGACACTTTTCCATTACACTATTGATTTGTAATAATTTAAAAACTTAACCGATTTGGTCGGTCCAACTGTAATAATTTTAAATTGTCTAACGTTTAGTTCGGTTTACTTTAATAACTCTTGTTGTTAAAAACGTTTAATTTATTTACTTTATTGTTTAATCGATCAATTAAGTAAATTAATAAATTTTTATAAGCTAATAAAATTGATTAATTTTTATTTGATAATCACTTTTTAATTAAACTTTAAATTCTTCAATAAATTAAAATAATTTCTTTAAATCATATTTTAAATTTAATTTAATTTAATTTTTAGTCAATAGGTTTCTAAATCTTTCTTAAGTAATCATTTAAACCTAGAAAGTTGACTCATAATACACAAAAGTAAAGTTGAAAGAGAGAGAGAGAGTGAGAGGAGTGAAGCCAATTTTAGCAAAACAGAACATCAAGAAAATAAATGCATGGTTATGCCATTGATGAAGATAAGATAGTTGACAAGTTTAAGTTATTTGCACAACAACGACAAAGACGACGACAACGATGATGGCGACAATAATAACGAAAATATATTATTTATTCTCGTTACTTTATTCATATTATATTCTATGAATATCCATCTATTTAATAAATAGGATTTATATAAATTAAATTGATAAATACTCGTATAACAAAGTAAGAACGAAGTAACGAGAAAATGCGATATGAACTTCAACAACAATAATCTAGTAAAAATTTCGCTGAAACGTAAAATTTGGTGATGTCTTATATTACGTAATCTTATTCCTAATTAATAGACAGGTTATTTTCATAAACTAGGTCTAAATATGAAATTGTAGATAATGATTAATTTAAAAACTATGTAGAGGGCTTGAAATAAATAGAGAATCCACTCGACTAAAAAATTCAATTAGCAACAAATATAGTCTCTTGTATTTAAATAAAATAAATAATTATAATATGTTGTCATGCAATTGTCATTTAATTGTCCTCTTCAAACAAATAAATTGTACAAGTTGCAAATCTACGAATATTAGAAACAATAACTTATACAAAAATTGATTTTTTTAAGGTTATATATTAAATTATTATTTATTATATGTATGCAAGAAAAAAAAAGTCAGCTAATAAGAGATTTTAAAAAAATACAACTTGAAATTTCACTTTTGGACAACAATTAGTTAATCTTTGTAGCCAATTTGCGATTACATGTTAACTTCTATTTGAGGAAAGTTATAATGAACAATAGATTATTTCAAGGCTTACCCTTTGAAATATGAAGTTATAAAAGTAAAATAAGAAAATAAGGTAGCAAGTATTTTTTAGACATACAGTGGTTAATTAAACTAACCGAAGCATGTAGAGGTTGGTCCAGGCAACGGTCACGAAAGCGCCTCCTGGAACAGTGGCCGCTCACAGTGAGACTACGACGTGAACTAGACTAAGTAGCAACCCAAACTGTCAGAGCATTGCGCGTTGTCGGCATCAGTTGTCGATGAAAATCTATAAATCAGGTTAAATAACACAGATGTCGATGAAAATCTAGGCTGGTGCTCACCGGTATCATGCGAAATTATGGGGCGTATTTACGGGGCTCATACTCGCATGGACTCTAGGGTTTCGTTGGATTGAACTGGAAGTTGATTTGAATGTGGCCATTCAACTCCTCTCTTCCTCGGCTAGCCGATCCTTGACCCATAACTCCGTTGTTCAAAGAATTCACGAATTGTTTACACGGAACTGGACGGTGGTCCATTGTCATTGTGCGGACTAGCTAGCAAGATATGCTGAGCATTTTGAGCTTGACACTACTTATTTTAATCTTTTACTCATTAGGTGTCATGTACTCTTCCTAAAAGATATGTCGGAAATCTGTTTCTCGAGATTCATTGTGTAATCGGTTTCCTTTTCCCTCTTATTAAAAAAAATAACACAGGAGACCCATCCTCATTTTTGGTATATGCCAACCTGTTCTTGAAATTTTTATATATTTGATAGATAAATATATTGGAATTTTTTGAAGCACGTGAAAAAAAAGATTTACTTGTTAAAAATTGATCGGTTTATTAATTAATTGATTGATTTTTATAAATTAATAAGTAGTTATAAACTAAAATTAATTAATCAATTTTTATTTAATAATCACTTTTTTCAATTAAACTTTAAATTATTCAATAAAAAGGAACAATCTCTTTCAATCATATTTCAAATTTTTTAATTTTATTCAATCTTTAGCTAGTATTTTGACAGTTTACTACCGATTCAACCTTTTAAACCTTAAACATCTCATCTTACAGGTTTAACTTCCGATCCAATTCTTAAAATATTGCTTACCGCATGTCCCGTTAATCATGTATCAAAGAATTAATAGTAGTCATTTAGGAAGTAAAATAAAATCCAATCTCCTACTATGTCTAATTTTTATTTAATTACCTTATGCAATCACATCTCCGAACATCATAAACAATATGAAACAAAGTAGATTCTTTTATCTTCTCTTGTTAGTGTCTTTGTCCCGATATTTCCTAAAATGTTCTATGCGTTATAAAATCGAAACTAAAACTTAAGAATATTTGGGAGAGGAGAAAAAAATTAGGGGAGGTATAAAGAGTCGTCTATAATTTTTTAATTAATAATATCATAAGTAGAATTAATGTAAATAAATGGAAGAACTTACGTTTGTTTGATGTACGTAAACCGAAGAACGTTTGTTTGATGTAGGTAGACGAAAGAACTTTACGATTGCTTGATGTTGATAAGCCGAATTTTAGAAATTAGAGCTTCCTGCTAATAACGTGTTATAAAACTGAAACTAAAACTTAAGAATATTTGGGAGAGGAGAATTCTTCTTATAAAATCGGTATATCTTACATCAAGTTAACCCTTCTATTTATAGTACAAAATTTTTAATAAAATACTATCATGATAATAGAAGTGGCACACTAACTATTAAGTGGTGCATTTGGTGCACTAACAATTAAGTG
>JAOSBP010000005.1:34969809-34979971 GCA_027563825.1 Erythroxylum mucronatum
GTTAACCCTTCTATTTATAGTACAAAATTTCTAATAAAATACTATCATGATAATAGAAGTGGCACACTAACTATTAAATGGTGCATTTGGTGCACTAACAATTAAGTGGTGCATTTGGTGCACCAATAATTAAGTGGTACATTAATAATTAGCGATACACCATATTATTTCTATTTTTTATAACACTATGCTATATATATTGGCATGGGATAAAGGGCAGGCCATGATGGCTCCTTTTCTCTTGCAATATACTTTTTGCTTCCCTCTAGGACCACAAGTTATAAAATGTTACCATTAATGGTTTAATCTTTAGATCTGATTATGATAACATTGGAGCTAAAGTGGGTCTTGCTACGATTATTTTTGGTACTTTTTGAAGTAAAAAGTACAGAGCAAAGTAAGTATAATAAGCACAGACAAAAGCTAAATTCTAAATCCCATGCAACCTGATCAAGCTGGAGGAATCTCTCAGTAGACGCCATGGTCCACATCATCCTGCTTTATTATTATCTTATGAGAGTATGGCACGATTCAAATGTATTAATGTGATCAAATTAAAAATTTATTGGGTTACATCACTTTTAATAATAAGATTATATTTTTATCCTAATAATTAAAAGTTTTCTTTGTTGAGATTATAATAAGGGTAAAAGACAAAGACTTTAAAAAATTTTAATCTTTAAAAATTTTGAAATTCTTTTTATAATTTTTAATTTTATAGAAAAAGTCCATCTTTACACTTTGATTTAAAAATACGATGAAATATATATATAATGAACATCATAATTGTATCAATCAAATACTGCTTAAAAGACGATTTAACTAAACTCGTAAATTCAATTGAATTAATTAGATTTAATTCAAATTAATAATTTATTATAATTATTTTAAATTATTAATTTGATTCAATTTCAATACATTCTAGTCAGGTTTAAGAGATTAATTGACTTATCTTATAAGTGACATTTGATTATTACATGTTTGATATTCATACTGTGTGTATTCCATGTTAGTCTTAAAAAAAATTAATGTACCCAGTATATAAGGCTCTCTGTTTTGCAAGAATCTGAAGAGGGTGTATCTTTACAAATAAGTTATTCCCGTAATTTGAACTTCTGACCAAAGCAACTTTATTAGTTACTTAAAGACTCACTCTCATCATTAGTCTTTAAACGAATTCTAAAGAAAAAAGTTTTTTCAATATTTATAAAAATTGAAAAAATCTTAAACTGCAAGAGAGATTTATATATTTTATTTTTATAATAAGAGAATTTTGACAAAAAAAGATTCCTTTTTTCTTAATTAGAAGTCAAAATTTGAGATATAAAATTGAAGACAAGCACATTACAACGTGGGGAATCATATTGAGAAAACATTACAATAACAAAAATAATGATGATTCAATGCATCAACCTACACTTCCTTTCAGCTTCACATGTGTAATCACTTTCTAAAATAATTCACCACAAACTGTACGGTTTATAATCTAATAATACGAGCCTCAAAACCAAAGCATCTCTCTCTCAATGTTACAAATACATTTCTTATTTTCAACCACATTCATTGAACTTTTATCTAAACTCACAACGTGTTAATTAATGTGTCCTAGCCAAAATAATTACAAAATTAATGTTAATTAAAGTAACCCAAGAGTTGAGCTAGGGGACTCTTTCTTGCTTGTGTTAAAAGTATATTAGATCGAGATTTTTGGGGCTCCGTAAAATGAGAGTAAGGTGTCTATAGTTCACTGTATCTTATTCGGATGTGTGCATGTGGTGATAAGCAATTTTACAAATTATGTTAAAAAAATATTCTACATGACATTATACTAACATTGTACGTAAAATTACTGGCAATTGAAGAGTATCAATCACCAAGTCACCAAAGCATCTAAAGAGGTGATTCAATCGATAGAATCAGGGGTGACAATGGATAGAGCTCGGTTCGGGTATTACTCTACTCATATTTATATCTATTTTTTATGTCCCAATCTATTATTAATTTAAAATCTATCAGTTTTTACGATTTACTACCAATATCTAAATCCATTGGAATGTTCGGGTTTTTGGATATCTATTGAGTTGTATAGCACATAAAAATATAACTTTTAAATAGAAGATATAAAGAACATATTTTTGCGAACGCTGCAAATTAAAATTACTTTAATAATAATAAGTCAATAATTTTTTTGGGTAAATCTATAAGTCAAGAATTTGATTCGTATGTCTTAAAAAATTATAAAATTGAAATAATAAAAATTATAATGTCTAGTCCAAAAACAACGTATATTTTTCACAATGATGAACTGGAACAAAGGCAGAAATATCCAAATTTTCAAATTGTCTTTGTGTGAACTCTACAACATTCAAAACTTCATCTCCATATAATTTGCATTATTATCATCCTATAAAAAAATAAAATATGATGAAAAAGGTGAGGACTGAGAAGTAAAGTGGATATTTTAAAGTTGTTTCTCCTAGAAAATATTAATATTTTATTATATTTAACCATAAATATTAAAAAAGAAAAATAGAGTTAATAGGTACCTATCGGTTCGGGTTATCATTAGACCCATATCCAAATCCATATCTACATTCATTTTTCAGCATCCATTTAAAATCTATTCTTTTAGCCTCCATGTCCATTTTTTTAGGTCGAGTGATGTAGATATTAATCGGATTGAAAACTCACTGTCATCTCTAGATAGAACAAATCTTTCGTATACATTATGACTTTCTCGGTCATTTAGTGCATAAAAAGTAATGTTTTAAAATCGGACAAGATGTTAAACTGGTAAGACATAAAATTTAAGATTTAAATGATTCAACCGTTATCAGACCATCATACAATCCGCTAAAGATTAAATAAAATTAAAGAATTTAAAATATAATTAAAAGATATTGTCTTTATTTATCGAAGAATTTGAAGTTTAATTGAAAAAATAGATTGTTAAATGAAAATTAATTAATTTATTTTAGTTTATAAGAATTTATTAATTTTAAAAAATTGGCATATTAATCAATAAATTAAATAGTTTATAACAACAAAAGTTATTAAAGTAAATCTAATAGAAAAGTTAAAAATCGAACTGAAAGGTTAAACATATCAAAATTTTTATGATTAAATTAGTCAAATTAGTTGAATTTTTTTAATCATGAATTAAAAGAATAGTCCTGTCAAAAAAAAAAGAATAGTTAGCCTAAACTGGAAATACATTGTAACTTATGGCTTAGAAGTGTCAATTAAATTTAGTCCGCCACATAATTTGATCACACACATAAGATCCCACAAAAGTCATCACCAGCCACTGACTTCTTCCCACCTGTCACAAGAAGTTCCAAAATCTTTAGATGTAACGAAAAAGCTCCATTTGTCTGGGACACGTGGAGAATTGCAAACTAACACTGTCTTGTCAGTTACTTGTCGCGCTTGATTCATCAGGCTTCCGATTTCATTTTCTTTGCACGTACGTAGATTCTCTGTCCCTTCTATGTTACAACTTACATAAAACTGCCTGTTAACTCTCATTTGTCATTCATGAGTTCGCTCGTTTTTTGTTTTTTGTTTTCTTTTTTAATAGTTGTGGTGTAATGTACTGCTGTTCTTCCTTTCTCCTTTTCATTTGATCGACCAGACCCACTTATATTTTCTTGCCCGTGTTTGGATTGATAGAAAATGGGGTTTCAAAGTAGCTTATTAGGAATCATTGGAATCGGGATTGGAATCCCAATTGGCCTTTTATTAGGTTTCTTTATTTTCCTTTACTCTGAGCCTCAGGATGTCAAGGTAACACTTCCTATCAACCCTTTTTAAGATTTCCTATCAACTTTCTGCAACTGTTCTATACATTTATAAGTAAAGCCATCTTCTTTTGGTTCAGGGAATTTACTGCAAGCTATATTTAGGTTTTTGAATTATCTGTTCTGTTTTGGTGGGTAAGAATGCCTTTCCCAGCTCGTCTAATTAAGCTTGTATATATGTAGGAACCTGTAATCAAGCCACTTCAGGAGTTGGATACAAGCAGGCTGTTTGATTTTTTTCCAGAGATTCCCATGTGGGTGAAGCATCCTGACTATGACAGGGTGAGTTCTGTTGCTTTTCATGTTGAATAACTTCTCTTGATTATAATCTTACATTAGGTTTTACCATTGCTGATTCTTTCAATATGATTCTCAGATTGACTGGTTGAATAAGTATGTGTGCTTTATGTGGCCGTACCTTGACAGGGTAAATTGAAATATCTTTAATTAGTGTTCATATCCCAATTAGCATCTGCATTATCTTTGAAATATGTGCCTACAGGCTATATCTGGTATGATAAGAAGCATGACAGCTCCTATTTTTGCCGAGTATAGCAGCAAGTTTCTTATCAAGTCTATAGATTTCAAGAGCTTGACCCTTGGAACTCTTCCCCCTATTATGCACGGTGAGTATCAGATATGGTTGATGTTATCTGCGGTTGCTGAGGTCCTTTGAACTATAACTATACTTTTGGCTTGGTGATCTTGATTCTATCAAACTTACGGGTTTTTAAGGAAACAATTAAAATCTAGCTTTGTTTTCAATAGAAAAGTAGCTCTCCTGTAGGCTGTATTGCATTCTACCAAGTGATCATCATCGACGCAAAGCTACCTGTCTATCATGTAAGATTATTGTTTTCTTATGGCCTTTTATTCTTGGAACTGGCTGCAGGCATCAAAGTGCATGAAAGTAATGAAGAAGAGTTAGTTTTTGAGACTGCTGTTAGATGGGCTGGAAATCCTAACATAACCCTGGTGTTGAATTTCTTTTCCGTGCCCGTGACGGTTCAGGTCAGAAGAGATTTCAAATACATAGTACCTAGAACCTTAGTTTTCTTGTTTTTGATTTATACAGCTAATGTAATGTTCTTCAAAAGCTTTCAGCTTTTGCCAGGATATTGATCAAGTGTTTGTTCTTGTTCCCAGTTGTTGGATGTCCAAGTGTCAGCAGTCCTACGGATAACCTTAAAACCTCTAGTACCTACATTTCCTTGCTTTTCCAACATCTTACTTTCGTTGCTAGAGAAGGTAATGATGGGTGCTGGAATTGACAGCTCATTTAGACAGTTTGCTTATGGGTCAACAAAATGACAGAACTACATATCTGATTGTAGCCACATGTCGACTTCGGAATGAAACTGCTTGGAGCTGATGTTATGGCAATTCCAGGGTTGTATCAGTTTGTTCAGGTACTCAGGTAGTTTCCAAATTTTGATTGGATGCTCATAACTTGCAGGTTGGACTTTCTTTGTTTATGCTGCTTTTGGAAAACTGTGCTAATCGACATTGTTTAAATTATCTTGAGATGGTTGACCTTTGGAAGGTGATGGCCTAAAATATTAACATAATCATGACCCATAAAGCTGGTGCTTGGACAATATCTGCGGTTACCTTGTGTACACATGTCATAAAGGATTCTGTTTGTGCCAGTTAACTTGATTCTTCCAACATTATGGAGAACAATCTCAAATTTTAAATCATTAACAATCTCAAATTTTAAATCATACCACTTCTCTTCTTGCTATGTTCAACATATAATATCTCACACCAGCAGAGTAGAACTTGCTTTGGGCAGATTCTCATGGAGAGTATTGCGGATTGAAAATTCTGGAAAGTGTTACTGCCAAGGATTTCAGAATTTAATCCTAAAAGACAGCAAAAGAAGATGTAAATCTTAAAGTGAAGTCAATACTATGGCCCTGCCCTGCCATGCTCACATCTTAACCTCCAAGAACTAAGCCACTAAACAAGAACTTTGAAAACCAAAACTAGTCAGGGTGGTCATGAATATAAGTGTTTCTTCTAACATATTGGAGATATGTATGAAAATGCAGAGTCTTCGTTAAATGATTCCTTAATTTACTGCTACCAGGAGCTGATACGAAAGCAAATTGCTAGCCTCTATCTGTGGCCACAAACACTTAGCATACAAATCCTCGACGACTCAGCGTAAGTTCTTCAGTAATGCAACTTTTTCAACCATGATTTTCTTTTGCTGTCAGGCTAGAAAAACTCTATTTGCTGTGAAAATTTGGAAAAGTTGTTTGCTTCTGCAATTAGTCGTGGAAATTTTTGGTTAAGAGATAACGGAAAAGAGTAAAAACACCATGAAATATTTCTAGTGAACTTTGTCATCAATCATTCAGAGAGATTATCAATGATGATTGATGAATCTTATGTTCCAATTTTCGATAAACAGAGGAGCTGTAAATAAGCCTGTAGGCATTCTACATGTGAAAGTTGTAAGAGCACTAAATCTCTTAAAGATGGACCTTTTTGGAAGCTCTGATCCTTATGTTAAGCTCAGCCTAAGCGGTGAAAGATTTCCAGGAAAGAAGACTTCTATCAAGATGAAGAGCCTTAATCCACAGTGGAATGAAGGCTTTAAGTTCACTGTCAAAGACCCCGACTCTCAAGTTCTTCGGCTACAGGTTTATGATTGGGAAAAGGTAACATATACCTTTCTTTTTTTTCTTAGTTCTATACTCCACAAGATGATTCCTTTTTGTTGGCTTAGCTTGGAGTACAGCAAACATAAAGCAAACAAAAGTGTCAGATTTGTTCACTTTTCTGTGAATCCAAGTTGTCTGAGAACTCTGTAATTCTGTTGGTTGCAGTTTGGGACCCATGACAAGTTGGGAATGCAAGTAGTTCCATTGAAAACGCTTACACCTCATGAGACTAAAGCATTTACACTTGTTTTGGCCAAGAACGAAAACCCCAATGACCCAGAGAACAAAAAACCAAGAGGAAAGCTTATGATAGAATTAACGTTCAAACCTTTCAGGGAAGATGGTGAAAGGTTTAGTGGATTTTTAGATTGTAGTGACCACACGCAAAGTGAGAGTAGAAGCGTATCTCGAGACTTATCCTTAAACAAAGGTGGTTTACTTGTAGTCACAGTTCAGGGTGCTGAAAAAGTTGAGGGAAAGCATCATAACAACCCCTATGCAGTGATTATGTTCAGAGGAGATCTGAAGCAAACCAAGGTAATCGCCCGAATTTTAAGAAAGAAAACAAGTATATTTCCTCAAACTTCATGTTCCAATGATGCTTTGAGCTGTAATTTAGAAAACATTTTTTAAACTGCTAATCCATTTAATTTTGTGGTGGATTGTAGATAAACAAGAAAACACGAGACCCCATTTGGAATGAGGAATTCCAGTTTGTCTTAGAAGAGGCTCCATTGAAGGAGAAGATAAACATTGAAGTAATGAGCAAACGTAGAGGTTTCGGTTTCAGACGCAAGGTTGATGGCAGTAACCAACGAACCATTACTAGTTGTAGTTCTCCTACTACTCTCTCTACTGTTTTGTGTTTCTAAGGTTTGTTCTGGTACAGGAAACATTGGGACATGTGGATATTAATCTTGAAGATGTTGTGCACAATGGCCGAATCAACCAGAAGTACCATTTAATCAACTCCAGAAATGGACTTATATCTGTCGATATTCGGTGGAGGGTGATTTAACAGTTATTACCTACCTGAACATTTCCTCCATTAATGTGAGATTAAAGGCTCAATGATACTACAATCAAGTCAAATGATCGTGTTTGGTTCCCATAGCACGAAAATTGCAATTTTCTTTTGGTCCATAAATTCAATTTTTTTTAATTTTTTAAGACCGTTAGACTTGACTATATTACACAACTTCTCTACTAATTAAGGGTAAGGTTGCGTATTATTAGACTTATTTAAACTCTCCGGTCCAACGAGATTCATACTAGGAGTTATTGTTGTTAGACTTGACTATATTAATATAAAATTTGTAATCACTACTCATTTAATTTTTAATTAATTATTTAAGAATATATTATCTATAAAATTTCTTATATTTTTAAAATTTATTTAAAAAGCACTTAAATAACAACAATTCAAATCTACCTTTATATATTAAGAAAAGAATTTCTAAACTCTATTTTAAAATTATAGTAAAATTTACACAAAAAGTAGTTTAAATAAAAAATATGTATACAAATTTTGATTTTAGTACGATATAATATTGGTATCGGTTAATATCGGATAGTATTTTAAATAATTTCTTAAAATTAAAAATAATCTCTTAATTTTATATAATTAAAACTTAATCCTTATTACAAAATATACTTTTATTATAAATTACCATTTTTATTATCAATTTTAGTATTCAACAATTACTATTTACTTACCAAAGATCATTTTTAGTCTTATTTTTCTTTGCAGAAGTATGTTGGTACTGCTGTCGCCTGTAACCAAATTCAAAAGAAATCACTTCCGTTAAAACAAATTAATGTAGTAGCGATAAGCGGATATCGTTCCCACGAGTAATCTTTACAGTAATGAAATTACGAATTCAAACGGAACAAGTAACGAAAGTAAAAGGGGGGGTTTGGTCACGGCAATATAAGAAAATTTTGAAAAAAAATCACAAATCGAAAGCAATAATTGAATCTGAAAAATTAATGAGAAAATACCTTGATTTTCGGATCACCGATGCTATTATGCTATTATGGCTCCTCGATATAAAATTGCAATCATTAACAAACATTCATTGAAGAAGTTTTCTCTTAAGTGTAATGACTAGAAACATGTATCCTAGCATTCTTATTAAACAACAACCTAGATATGATCGTAGGTGTAATTAAATAATAGCATTATGAATCAAGAACTAATGAGCAAGCAAAATACATGTACGACATGCAATCAATCAAGCGAATATCTTCTTAGAATTTCCGACTCTAATGTAGAGAAGTTAATCCTAATTGCTACTTATGATTATCGAAACTGAACGTCATATTCCGTTAATCTAGCGATTGAACCAATTAATCTCTAGTTGCGCACCTAAAAACCAACGAATTCAATTAGATAGAATAGATTTGAAGATATCCAATGTTTATTAGCAACATAAACTCTATTCAAAACATCTCATTATAATAACAGATAACATGGATCCCCTCAACCAAGGCAATAGATTTAGCTACTCATAATAGAATTGAAAACAAAAGAAATAACAAAGCATAAAGTCTCCATCCCTGGTCCTTTATTGAAAAATACGAAAATGCTAAAGGAAGAAGTCCAGGAAAACGTAAAAACTGGAAAAGAAAAGATGCAGAAACGAACTAAGCTTGCGTGAATCACCCACTCCCCTCTCTTATGCTTGTTTTTCCCCTTATCTTTCCTTGATTCTCTTCAGATGATGTATCCCCCAATTTCAGGTAGTCAATCCTCTTGAAAGATAGCAATATAATCTTTAAAGATTGTGAGAATTTCAAGTTTGACTTTTGAAAATTGATCTGTAGATTTATTCCATCCTTAAGCATGCCCACGCTTAGCCACTGAATTGCTGTCAAATTTGAAATTTCAGATTTTCTTCATTCTTTTACATCTTTTTGATTCAATTTCGTCTCTATGGTGTTGAAAATTATCTGTAAACAATTATAAGATAATTACATTAATTTTGGATAATAATTTCAACATATTAAAGATAATTAAGTACAAAATAAGTGCAAATTGATGACTTAACATATATGATCATTTCTTATTTGGATTCTCCGATTTCTTTTTTTTCATAAAGATAATTCACACCGGATCTTTTTAGTTAAAATTTTCCACTTATCAAGAAAATCAAGAAAAACCAATCAAAGGTGATAAAAAGTATATTTATAGTTGAATACATCTATCATTAATTACTTAAAAGTTAAAACAACAATTAGATTCCCATAAAAAGTAATTAAAGATATCAACAAGGGCGTTAACAAATGAACTCCATCAAATTAACTCTAAGAGGCAAATTGAGCTTCTACAATAGATCATACATATGACCCACATCAATTACATTACCATGAGGCCCGTTTGGTTGGCACGGATTGTTGTCAGGAAAAGTAATCTTTTTCCTAAAATTTAAATTATTACGTTTGGTTCGTTTTTTTGGGTAGTTAGGAAAGTAAAAACTTTCATAGTTTAAGGAAAGTAGTAGTACTTTCCTTGGAATCTAAATCCTAACACCCCCTTAGTATTTATATTACTTTCCTCATGAATTTAATATAAAAAAGTACACTAGACAATTTAACCCTTCATTTTCTCTCGACTCTGAGACTTTAAAATATATAAATTTCAAATAAATTTTGATTTAATAATTAAAAATATATAAAATAAATATTAGT
>JAOSBP010000005.1:34980071-34990347 GCA_027563825.1 Erythroxylum mucronatum
AATAAATATTAGTTTATAAATAATAGTTTATAAATTATTTATTTTAAAAATAAAATATTTTATTAATACTTTATTAATAAATATATATAATATTAAAATAAATTTAAATAAATATATTTTTTAAGTTTTATTTAATTTATAATTATTATTAGTAATAAAAATATTTATTATTATTTTCAAAACAAAAATTAAAAATTCACAATAATTATAAAAGTTGAAATAAATAAAATAACTAATTAAAAACTTTGAAAAAAGAGGGGGAGGAGAGATAAGAGGGGAGGAAGGGAAGTTTTAAATTTTTTGAAAATTTTGCAAAAAGTCTCCTTATTTTTTAAAATTTTCGGTATCGGCCGGTATTTGGATTTTGAATATTTTTACTCAGAAGTTTCAATCGACAATCTTCAGGTTTATATTTTTTCATTTAACGATTTCAATTTTTATTCTGTTTGTAGGGATATAATTAGAAATACAAGTCAAAATTAAGTTAAATTCTATAAAATACTGTTATATACCAAACACTATAATAAGAACCTACCCAATTTTTCTATTAGAATTTTTATAAGTATCCAAACATGTGAATATCTTTACTTTTTTATAGATTTATTTTTCAAGGAATCATATTTCAAATTCACTTTATTTTTCTGCCAATTAAACGGACCTGAGAGTAAAGTAGAATCAGTGAAACTGCTAAGTTCTTGAAGTACATTACCACCATCTTATTCATTCTTTCATGTGTTGTTTCAAAACGTCGACATTGTCCTCAATCTAGGTATGACAAAATGCTTGGCCTAATATGACATGTCTAGCCGGATCGGTCCGATCTAAGTTAACTTGAAGTCAACAAACTCAGTATAAGTTAATTGGGTATCATGTTGAGCTCGACTTTAAAAAAATGGACTTCAGGTAGGGCTCAAACTCAGACTTCTAGGTATGGCCTGAGCTGAAACCTGAGTATATATGGTTAGAAGACCCAAAATTCTTTTTTATCTTCACTTATTTCATGTCTCCCCTTCTTCTCTATATCATTGTTTTCACTTTTAACAACCTTCAAACTTGTTTCTTTTATTCCATTTCACCTCTACTTTATAGTTTGCAACTATTTCAATCTTGTTTCTTCTATTTGTCTTCTCCATTTCACAATTTTCTAGCTATCTCTAGTGCTCTCTTTTCTTGACATTTCTCTCTTGACAACAAGCACTATTATTTAACAATGTAAACTCCATTACTAATGCATGCCATTCTTTCTCCAGAATCTTTTCCCTTCTTATATGTCATTTCATTTTTTGAGTTGGGAAGCCAAAATATTTTATAATCTTTGCTTTAATTATGCTTTTATGATTTATGTGTTGTTTCCATATGTGTGTAACATAAAGAAAGAATAAAGCAAAATTAATGTATTTGTCTTCAGAATAATGTATTGATTTTGATTTGATCTAATGGGTGAGTAAGAGTAGAATCTCAAAATAGATTTTATATGGTGTTTGACTATTTGGGGCAAAAATTTGGGTGAAGAAAGAAAGAAGGTGAGATTGAACTGAATATTTGGATCGAGTCAAGTCAGATTACGTTGCTGAGAGTTAGGCATGTTCAGGCTTTGGACTTATTTTGGGCCACTCAAAACTTGATCGTGCTCTGGCTCAGGCCACATAAGCTAGACCTGACTTGACCCGACCTATTCTCATCCCTACCTCAATCTCATCGTAATCCTAGACATTGACATCCTAGGATTTCTTCTGACCTCATCCTCTACCACCTTATATGATGAGGAGTTCAAAAGGAAAAATGCAAACTTTGTAACCATCAACGACATAAATACCCCTATCCACGTATGTCAAATACATCCTTTATGAGAAAATTAAATTATAGCGAACGTGAAACATGAGAAAGTTCAAGTAGGAAATTTTCACCACCTCATACAATGACAAGTTTAAAAGGAAAAATGCAAACTTTGTGACTATTAATTATGTAAACACCTCCATCCACACATGTCAAATACAACCCTTCACAAGGTTTTATCACTTGATCTTAAGAGGACGCAAGAGAAATCAAATTACAACGAACATGAAACATGAAAAAGTTTAAAGTAGGAAAATTTAAAAAACATGGAAAAATCCACCCAATGGTAATTAAACGAGCAATTTTTGACCACCTATTGTTGGTTCTTAAGCAATGAGAGGTTAGGTTTTAAGGATTATTTTCAATATTTCATATTTGTCTCAAAATTAACCTATACTTCGAACTTTGGATGTCTTCCTCCTCGTTCCATTTTCTTGAATAGTTTCCTTTCCTTTGCTTTGTGATACATTGAGTACAATGCTCTACTGATAAGACATTTGCATTTGACTATGAATAAAACAAATAAGATCAACTTTTTATAACATACATTTTAATTCTTTCTTTAACATGAAATAACTAAGCTTACCATCATTTGGCTCATGGCAAGCGACCTAAGTGTTGCATCTTTAATTTTCTAGAATTGTGTCTATCTTATTTACATTTCTTGCATATGACATGTCCTCTAGTCTAAGTTACAATTTCACCAACTTCCTTTATTCATTTTTTCTTTAGCCTTCCAACTCTTTTCATACATGCGAGAGGATTGATCTTTTATCCATATTCTTCCTTATGTATTGGCCAAAACTGTTCACCTAGAATTAAATTTATGCTCTTACAATAATACCTCATATATGCCTATTTGGTGTAATACTCATGCATATGATCCCTAGGATTTCCTCTCCCCAAGATGATTACTAAAATGGCATGGCTAATAGGGATCCTAATTAGCTCCCATCTTCCACATGAACAATCATTCATTTTAAGGTTCACTATATATGATAGTCATGCATATAGTGCTCAATTTCAAATTTTCCATCACCTATAAAGATGATTTAAGTTATTAGCAACATTCAAGTAGGTATGAAATGTAACAAATTTTATTACCTATAAAATGATCCACATGATTATTGGTCTCTTTAGTGTTTTTCTCTAACTTTGATATTATGTTAAGACTGGTAATTTGAATATTGTACTGTACTAGTCATACTTGCCAAAAATTGGTACCGAAAAAAAGAGTACATATCGAACTTTAGTACCGGTCAGTACCAGTTCTTTCGGTTAATACTGACCAATACCAACTGGTAACTAAAATACAGGTCAAATGTTGGTTATAATTTTATTTTTTAAAAAATTAGGACTAAATTGAAAAAAAAACTTAGAATTTGTCCTATATAAAATAATAATTACCTATATATAAAAATGACAAAATTGCCTACAATTTATTTAATAAATAGTAAAGATAATATATCATATTTACGATGTATATACTTTTTTTTTTAAATTACGATGTATATACTTTATAGTGCATATATGTGAAAATTATTATAATAAGTTTTGAAATTTATAAAGATAACATTTGAAATTAAATTCACTTATTATAAATACATTTTTACTTTATATTATTCTTAATTTTATATTTATATAAGAGTTAAATAATATTTTTTCATTTTAATTTATGATAAATATGTGAAATAATATTAATAAAAATAAAAATATTTCTTATATAAAATTTATATTATTATAAATTTTTGAGATAGGATTTAAGTAAAGTATGTAACATAATATATTGAAGGATTATTTTGTAGTTTTATAAAATTTAGAGACTAATTTGTGATTTTAAAAAATTATCTGAAACGGTACTCGATATTAACAAGTACTATTATCGTATCGTACCAAAACCAAATTTCTTCGCTGTGTCTGGTACAATATTCATAACATTGGTTAGGAAATATCTTGTTATATGCAACCATTCATTGCTTCCTTTGATGAGATCTCTCTAAGATAGCTCTTATCATCATTTCGAAGTGAATCAAGATTGGTTTGTCGCATTTCTCAAATACATATTGAAACACTCTGCTGTATTATTTGATAATAAATCACTCTTGCGTCTTCTATCAAATTCATGTGTACATCATATCTTCTCAGGAATATTTGTAAACCAATAATGTGCATCCTTGTTTGTGCTCTCCATCCTTATGCGTGCCCTCCATCTTACTCATTTGCCTCTTATAACCTTGTTAAGTACAATATAAAGCTATACTCCACCTTTGGTGTTTATAAACGACAAATAGTTTACACTTGCTTTATATATTGGCCACAAATTCCTAAAGCAATAATTGTGATCAAAATGTGCGCATTTATGCTCAAATAGTTCTTGTAGACCCTAAATCACATGATTAAGATATGTTCAGTATGAAATCATATTACATATGAAAATAGCATTATAAATACTCGTTTTGTTTTCAACTCTTACTATAACCCAAACCAATCAGAAAATGTTATCATTTGGATCCCTTTCAATAACTATCAATGGTTTCCTACTATATTTTGTCTTCAAATGATAGCCATCAATGTTTATTACTGGTTTACAAGCATTAATAGACTCAGATTTAACTTGTTCAATTTATATATAACATGAATTATAAACACCTTTAGGAGATCTAATGTACAACGAACTTCTTTTGTAGCATTCCATCACAGTTAAGAAGTAGTCTCTGGACTTCTCACATTATGCAAAGAAAAAAATACAAGGAATGTCCCTTAACTCTATATGCTTAGATTTATGAAATCTCTTTCTAATAATCTAAACTAGCACTCTTTAATCTTGAGATATGCCAGCTAAGATTGTCCTTGATGTGTGCCAAATACTTGTTGGCCATCTACTGTAATTAACTTTTGTACTGTCAAATGATCTTCCACAAGAACGAGCGTCTTGGAATGTCTTGATCTAAAATATATTCCTATCTTGTGCAAGGCTTATATGTATTCTTCATCCACATTTCTTTTTGTGTTCTATAGTAACTCTTAGCCTTTCATTATTTATATAAAAATAGTTAAATCCTGTATAAATCTTCATGTTCTTCAAAGATTTTCTAAATGTGTCAATTGAATAAAAAAATAATTTCCTGCTTTAAAATAACTGTCTCATCATCTAAACTAGAATAGCTAAAGTGATGATATTTAGGCCTCTTCTTCTTCTCCTCATCTAAACTTCCTTCTTTACTACCAAAGTCACCATCATCAACTTCAATCTTATTATCCCTCAAGTCAATATTTTGATCAGCCATACATGACTCACTTATAGTAGGTAACTCTTCTTTTATAGAAAATCATATATATCTTCAAAAATTTCTTCTCTTGATTATCCTAAATTAATGATATCTGTTGATTATCTTTGATTGTATAACAGGTCATCTGAATCATTTGATCAACTTCAGTGTCTACTAAAATGGGTGGATATGAGGGTGCATTTATAAGTGGTTCTATAGGCACATCTGTAGGTGCTAAAATGGGTGGATATGTGGATTAACTAAGCTTACCTCCTAATCATCATCTTCAATCATTTGGAATATCTACTTTACGGTCTAAGTTTACACAATTTGGGATACTTCTTCCGATTCATATAAATCTCTGTTGTCTTCATTTTCTTGCTTTAATTGCACCTATCAAGTTCCTCTATCATTATCATTATGTAGTAGTCTCAAACTATTTTCAAACGACTCACGTAGGAATTCATAAATAAAATTATATACTTCTTCATGCCCTAACCTTTTAACATTAATCATAAAATCGACCAATGTAATCTTATTTATCTCATAACCATAACAATCTTACTCTACACCTTCATATATCATTTTTGGTTTAAATTTGAAGCATTCATTATATAAGCACTCAAACTTAATTCTTGGGTTTAAAATACTAGCAATTCTTCAAATAAAACTTATAACCAAAAAATGAAATTATACTACCAAATAGATGCAAATTTAATATACTGCCAAAATGATGCAATTATATATATTGCATAACAAAATCATATATCATATTTCTATTTTATAAATTATATAGTAGAATAACTTGGACAAATTTATATCCTTGTAAATTATTTATGAAAGTTTAGCCATTAGAGGACACTTAAAGATTAAGGGATGTAATTCAGTATATTTAACACCAACATGTATGGCATAGATTGAATGAAAATCCATATAAATGGCCTGGATTGAGAAATAATTTAGTGCATAACACAAACACAAACACAAACATTCATCATTCTTCTTGAATGAAAATCCATATAAATTGCCTAGAATTGTTGGAAGAAAGAGATTGATTTATAGTATGGTTAAGCTAGAAAATAGAAATAGTTTCAGGAGTTAAACAATTATAAATAACTAAACCTAGAAACCTCGCATTAGTCTTAAACTACTATTTTCAGAATTATGGAATTGTTTTAATTTTCTACTACCTATTGTAGAAATATTAAGTTTTTTTCTAAATAAGACAATTCATACTATGAGATGTTCAACTTAAGTACCTTTAGGTTCTTTATTCACAATAAGTACTTACTATGCAATTCAAATCATTTCTTCTCAAACAAAATCTAAATCTTACTAAAAGTAAAAACAAATTATAGGGACTATGTAAAAGAAAAGAGAGGATGGGGTGTGATAAAACCATATATACCTACGAAAGATAACATAAATAAGGATACAAAACTGTAATAATATAAATGGGAATACATACTCAATTTGAGAAGTTGGTTAAGAGAAATGAAGATATGAAACTCTTATTCTATAAAAACAATAAAAAAGGAAATTTCTCCAATTATTTAAGATGCGGTATAACAATAAAAAGGTGTTTACTAATAAGTTTTTCTCCTCTAGTGATTCAATTGACAAACCTTAGATTTACTCTCGATTGTATTTCAATAGATTTCTCCTCTTTAGTGATTCATTTAACAAACCTTAGGAAAATTATAATTCCCAACATTTTCCTCTTCTTTATTCTCCTCTACTTTATATAGCATCATGTGGGATATAAAAGATAACATCACGTAAAGTTATAAGTTGTGTGGGCTGAATAATCCATAAAACATCATTGGTTAGGTGGCTTAGTAGTGCTATGTTCCTAATATAATGCCAATTCTGCATTTGAATTTAGGATTTTTAGTGGACATTGATGGTAGGAGGGATGAGTGTTAGAAAAACAAAACCATAAAGGGGATTATTAATGGTTTTTAAAAATCAAGGAGCATTTTGATAGTTTATCAAACCATAGGAGGGTCCAGTAAGTTCAACTAAAAAACTAAATAACACCACACTAATAACCTTGATAGCCACTAAATCAGAACCTAAAACTAAACTTAGAAAACTTAAAGGTAAGGCTTCTAGAATATCCTTCACTTAAAGAACAAGTTTAGACTAGCGTTATGGGGGGACTTTACAACTATTATAAGGAGTATGAGCTACTTATTTTCTAAGAAAAAGAGTCATAAAAAGGGATAGCATGAAGTATTGATAAGATGATATCTTGTTAAAATATTTGGAATTATCTCTTTTGTTTTGGATATATTTTATTGCTTAAATAGGAAAATTAATGTTTGTTTTGTTTTAGGAGATGAAAAGTGGAGATTGCATCAAATTGGGACATTATTGGTGATAACCACGAACTTTATCCATGAATTTTGGATAAAGTAAAAAGATGAGTGCAATCGATAAGGGTTGTTTTGTTTTAGGATATGAAAGGTGAAGATTACATCAAATTGGGACATTGTTAGTGATAATCATGAATTTTGGATAAAGTGAAAAGATGATTGCAATGGATAAGGGACGATAAAGCCTAATGTCAGATTTACTGGAAGAGTTGAAGTTTAAGTAGGAGACTTCTTTCTATCCCTATCATGAAGAGATTGAGATTTGTTTTAGATAAGCATCCTTGCAAGATAGGATAAGATTAGGTTTAAAGTAAAAAATGCTATAAAAGGGACGTTCCCCACCTTCCTAAAGAATGAATCATTCTCTTCTTACTTTTCTCTCAATTCTTCATCTTTCTTCTATCTTTGGTGTTGGAGCAAAAATCACGTGTGGCTAAACCCAATTATTATGATTTATGGGGATTCGAAACTCTAGTTGTAACCTTGTGAAGTTTTGTTTTAAACTTTTATTCATGTTTTAACTCAAATATTTCTTGTTTTGTGTTCTTATATTTCATTAATAATTAATATTGATTGACCTGTCAAATTAATTTAAGATTGATTATTATATAGCTATCCATGAATTTAATGATTCGTAATTGTCATGAACGATTAGTACAAGTAGCAAATAGGTTATTTATAAATTTGCATATTTAACTTATGATAAATAAGGAAACTAAGTTGAATAACTACAACTATTTCAATTATTTAATTTATGTTTTAGTCTTTTTCACTAAGGGGTCGTTTGGTTCTACTTTTATTTTTCTGTTGTTTTTAGTTTTCGTTTCCTGTTTTTAGTTTCTGTTTTTTTTTTCTAAAAAAACGAAAACCTTTTTGGTTGAGATTTGCAATATAAAAACTGAAAACAAAAATTTGTTTGGTTGAGATTTCTGATTAAAAACTGAAAACAAAAACATATTTAATTTTATTATCATATTTCTATTTTTTGTAATTATACTATTATATGTAATAATTATAATATAATACATTTTTTAAATTAATTAATTATCATATGGAATCAACATCAAATATAGCATGTGACACATTCTATCAGTTAGCACCGAAACTAAAAACGTGACATTGTAGTACAAAAATTTAGGTATAATCCGAGAACGATTCACATACGTCCTGCATCCTTTTCACCAAATTTCAACTTTCAGATGTTTATTTAACATATAGACTTAGATCTAGAAATTTTATCCTACCAATATCAGATGACCTAACCACTTATGCTAAGAACTTTTTATGTGCATTCTCAGACCAAAAAAGAAACAAGAGCTAATTATGTGAAAACAAATAAAGTCATGGCAGAGTAAGCTTTAGGAAGACTACGTGAATACTAAGCTTTGAAGAGAAGGCTCGGAAGACTAGGGTGCTGCATTAAATGATGGCTGCAATGTGAAGACAAATGCTCTTAATGATGGCTGGAATGCGTGCTGCACTCTATGCTATTGTAACAATCGGAAGACACGAATCTACTAGGCTCTGCTGCATTAAATGATGGCAGTTGCATTAAATAATGTGAAGACAACACATAGCGTGCTCCAGGAAGACTAGGCTATGCATATTAAAGGTTGTGTTGCTACATTAAATGATGCAGAGACAAGTGCTCCGCTCTGCTCTACTATGTCTTTGTGTGCTCTACTCTATATTAAAGACGTGAGAGTGAGAACCAAAAAGCTTGAGAGACGTGAGCTGCAAAGACGAAGATGAAAGGAAGAAGAAAGCAGCTATACCTGGATTTAAAAGGCACGAGGATGAAGAAATATTATTTTGGTTCTTCATGAAGAATCAGATGAGGCCTTTGTTAAGTTTAGAAGCAGAGGAGGTGAAGCAAAAACTAAAGAGGCGACACTGCATCATCTTCTTTATCTTTACAAAAAATTGCAGATGTTATTCTCAAACCAAAAGTTTTATATGTTGCTTTTAGTAAGTATGGTTACGTCTCTTTTTCTTTTCATGGTTTTTATCTATCTTCTATCACACCTAGTTTTTGTATTTTATTATGGGTTTGATGTTATGAACAAGAGAAATTGCAGAAGCAATAGATAAGTACAAAAACAAACCTGAAGGTGTTGAAGATGCAGAAGACGAAGTCGACGCAGAATAGAGAAAATTTTGAATATGTTATGTTTTTGCGAGAAAAAAAGTTTACGAAACCTGTTTTCAAAAATCATGAAAACGTTATTTTTACGTTTTTATAAATCTTTTGCAATTTTTTTATTTTTAAAAACAAGAAACAACAACAATACTCGTCCAAACATGTTTCAATTGATTTTTTTTAAAACCACAACGAAAAACGAAAATAAAAAACAGAACCAAACGGGGCCTAAGCTTATTGCTATAATTTATTTGATATGGAATGTTATCACATCTAGTCAATGGATGGTAAGTTTTGATTTGGATGCTGAGTTTAAACTAATTAATTTAAGAAAGTTTGAGACTTACTATGACTATCCTAATATATTTCAGACTAACTACTTAAATTGTGACAAATATTCTTTTTAGGACAATGATCAATGTTAAAATTTGATGAGATCTATTTAGGCTAAATAAGGAAATATTTAAGCTAACTAACTAAGAGGGAAGTAATAAACAAAATGTAACATCCCACCCCGACGGAAAGGGTAGAATAGTAATTTAGAAATGGGTGAGAGTGCTTAAGATTTATTGAACATTTGCATACATATTTTATTGTTGAACAGTGAAATGTTGCACATGAAAAATAACTGTACATGCATTCATGATATTTCC
>JAOSBP010000005.1:35012417-35028021 GCA_027563825.1 Erythroxylum mucronatum
ATTAATAATTATTAAATTAATTTTATAAATTAAATTAAAATTGTGATTATTATTTATTATTATAATTTTTGGAGACAGGATTAAAAATATACAGTACAATTGTACAATATGACAATGGACTATTTTGTAAATTTTTAAAAAATTCAGAGACTATTTCATAAATTTAAAAAATTATCTGAAACGGTACCCATTATTAACCAGTACCATACCAGAACTTAATCCGATACTAAGTCTAGTACGACATTCATAACATTGGTTAAAAGTGTGCGACTAGGTTTATATTGAAAATATATATATACATATTAGTTCACCTTTTCAGGGCTTGCGAGACATTATTCTACATTATTTTGTCAGAGATAGTAGTTTTGGGAGATTATAAAATTCACTACATTTTTGTTGTACCTGCAAGTCTTTTAGGGATTTTTGTACTATCTTCTCATCATAGTAGATTTTTTACTCACTCGCCATTATCTGTGGTTTTTTTTTTCTCACACTAAAGGCTTTCTATGTAGATTTGGTGTCTTTGATTACTATTTTCACTCTTTACTTCTCTTATTTTCTCAATTGAATTGATCTTGGCATTTCTACTATGCGTTAATATCCTAACAAGAGGTTTAGGAATTTTCGCTACATGCTAAAAATCCTTACAAATGATATCAGAACATTATACTTAATTGAGAATTCAATATTTCGATCTTTACAAAGTTTGAAATCGAGAAGTTTGATGGGACAAATCAGCTTTTCCATTTGGAGACTTTAGATGAAGGTTGTTCTTACTCAAAACGATTGAAAACAGCTTTAGAAGGAAAGTCCAAAAAGCCAGGCACCATAATCTATAATAGTGGGAGAAGTAAGACGAAAGGATGCTCTCTGCCATATAACTTTGCTTGTCAAAGGGGGTTCTAGTGAAATGGTGAATGAAACAACTGTTTCAAGCTTGTAGCTAAAATTAGAGTCTTTGTACATAACCAAGAACCTTGCAAAAAAGTTGTCTCAAGGAGTGTCTTTATAAGATAAGTATGGCCAAAGGTACTCCCATCCAATCTCATCTTGATGAGTTAAATTATATTATCATGGATCTAGAAAATATGATGTGAAAGTTAAAGTCAAGGATAAAGCTATTTTGTGGGTAGTCTCACTCCTTGGTTCTTATAAACACTTCAAAGAAATCGTGTTGTATGGAACTCATGGCACCTTGTCTTTTGAAAATGTTAAATCTAACTTGCTATCTAAGGAAAATTTCAATCTTAAACTTCATTTTGAAGATCAAGCTTTAACTATGAGAGGGAGATCCAAAAAAAAAAGATAGTAGAAGTAATTTAAAGAAATCTAAGTCCAAATCTAGAGGGCGCAAATCTAAAAAAATTGCCATTATTGTAAGAAATTTGGACATGAAATTTTTGAATGTTACAAGTTGAAAAATAATCAAGAGAATGAATAGAAGAGAAACAAACCTAAAAATTCGTTGAAGCTAGTATTGTTAAGACTAGTTTTGAAGGTGGTGTTTTGTTATTGTTACTCCAACTGATAAGAGGAGTAAAACCAAATAGAATATTGATTCTGGATGTACTTTTCATATGTGTCCTTACAGGGCCTGGTTTGTCACTTTTTAAGTCATTGATAGTGGTGTTGTCTTGGGCAATAATGCCTAGTGCAATGTAAGTAGCATTGATAGTATTCATATTGTAACACACCATTACCATAGAGCATATACCTGAATATCCAGAGGATATTCAAGAACATACCCTGTGAGAATGACATGTTAGAGCAATCATATTCACTATTATGGCATCATACAGAATATAAGTGATCATAAGTTCAACATTTCTCATTTCATTTCACAAACATTATTTACATTGTCATTACATCTCATAATCCATATATGTACATTACAAAAACATATGAGAGTTTACTGTTCTTTACAAAATATCTAATATGAAATGAGATGCTAATAGAAATAATCTATCTAAACTCCTCAGACATCAGCTGACCAGACCTTTAAGTCATTCATGATTCCAAAATTGACAATATTAGACAGCTACTAGATTGCCTTAGAAGCTAGGTCTCCTCAATACCTGAAAAATAACGTTGCAATTTCGATAAGCTTTGCGAATTCAATAAGTGAACCATTATCGATGTGCTCACTCTAGTCAAATCACAACATCACAAGTATACAACCAAATTCACAAGTATATCACATTAGCTTGAATCAATTCCTATTCAGTTTTGTATACGAAATCACACTATACGTCATATTTCAATAAGCACATTATAATACAAACATGTCATATAATCTTTTCAGAACAATCCACCCTTCCACCTCAATCATTCATATAATCAACATGTATACAAGTATTGTAGATCACTATATCAACACAATTCAGTACTTTTTTTTACAATCATTCACATGTACACAAATATAGAATAACATTATATCAACTCAATTTAGTCATTCTTTACAATGATTCACATGATACATGTAAAGATATATATGCAATGCACATAAGACTCTACTTTCATTTTTATTTTATTGTGACCGAGCGCCTATTTAACTGTTCCGTATCTATTGTAGATACCGAGCTCATTTTAGATACTGTCCTGTACTTATTGTAGATACCAGGCTCATTAACCGTTGAACCTGTAGCTCTGTGTGTACATTTATGAGTTTTAAGCTCTTTTTCACGTTGGTCACTCCGATTGCAACTCCTTTATCTGATCATGCATATCAATATAATAAAAATGCATCAAATCACATATTATGCTATCAATAACTTTCATTCAGTGTACACAGCCATATAGCACATTCATCGGATCTAAGTCTAGCACTCAACATATAGTTGGGAACACAATTTCTATATTCACATTCAATTTGCAAACACTTCCAATACAGTCCCGAATATCAAACTTCTTGGACCATCAATGTCCGGAATTAACACAATCATATCAGTAACAGTTCAATATCTAATAGTTAATTAAGAACAATTCAAATATAGTGAGTAAACATCTAGGTTAACTCACAGTATGCTCTAGATAGCTATTGCCTTGACGAGCCGGCAATGTCTGGAAGTTCTCGGTCAATTTGTGTTTCTAAATTATGCAATACACACATATGTACACATTACTAACTTATGTAATCAAATAGGTACTCAATCATACACATGTATATGTGTTATGCTCAATACATACTCAATTGACTTTCTTGGGTATGCATTCTTATACATAGATCTTAACTATTCAATTTGTGCTTATATACCCTAAGACCATTCAAACATCGTATTTTGTATACTACTATTTTGCAAACAAGTTTGTACCTTTAAGTTAGCTTGATTTACCCCAAATCCATCAACCATACTTTACTCTTATCCTTGAACATTTTCATGATCAAAAGCTTCTTATAACACACACACAGTTGTTACTTTAAATTTGGAATTTCAGCAAGCTAGATCTATACATTCACCAAACTTTTTCCAGCAATATATATTCATACATTTACCGAATTCTCATTCATAATTACCCTATGTTCTTCAATGCTCATTCATCCATACCTTATACACATTACTCATGTCTTTAAGACCATGTTTGCATTAAAGGAATTCATTTATTCCTTAACAAATCATAAATTCCATATTTGAACTCAACCACATCAAAACAATCCATTCTTTAGGTTATGACATCAATTAACTACATAAACTTATCAAGCTCTTAACCAATTAATCAAGAAACTATTTAGGCTCATTTCTAGCCTTAATCAAGTCCAAATATACTAATTAAGAGTGAAATTTCTTAGCTGGTTCAACATGTACACAAGGCTAAAATTAAAATTCTAGAATTTGTCATCAACATCACTAATATGTATAACTTTACTACCTTCAATACTTTACAAGTTGTACAAACTTAAAGATATCACTAACACCTGAAATTTTTCAGATTTCATTTCTTTTAAGGTTACTTCATCTCAGGTTAATTTAACTTCTATATTGGTTACACTAAGGCTTACAAAATTCTGCTCACTTATATCATTAATAGTCACTTTTTACAAACACACCTACAACTCTAATTTTTCAGATTCAAAAATAACTGAATAACACCTATCTTTAGCATGAATTCCTCATCAATTATACTTCAAATCCCAACTTAAATCATCCATACAATAGCCCATAAGCCACTGTTTTTGTACATGCAAAAATAAAACAAAAAAGTACCCAAGTTCATGCAGAAATTTCTAGCACAATTCATTATCAATATCATATACAATTCATCCCAATTTTATCATCATAAATTCTCTATTATAACATGCCATAAATACCAATCTTTTACTTACTTGTCTAGCTCAAATTTCAGCTCAAAGATCAAGCTAATTTAGTTCTCCATGCATGCAAAAATTATCATGAATTCAAGGTAACAACAAGTTGGTTTTCGGCTAGAACAAAGGACAACAATAATCTAATTCTTTAACCATCTTATGAAGGGTAAAAGCATGGATTATTGGTGTAGAAATTGGACGCAAACATAGATAAAATACAGGGATGTAAGGGTGAGAGAGTTTCGGTGGTGTAAGAAGAAGAAAGAAGAAGAAATGAGCAGAAATAAATCACTCCTACATAAACTTAACACCTTGGATGCTAGGTGTCTCCATATTACTATGACATATGTCCCTAAGCATGTTCTCTATTTGTCCTGCATATTTGTTGCCAAATGTCACCATTAAGCTAGGTCATTTGTCACCTATTCATTGTTGCCATTTGTTAATTAATTAGCTATGTCATTTGTAACTTAATTTTTCATGCCAAGTGTCACTAATTCATAGGCTTAGTCATCTTAATTTTTCATGTGTCAATTTGTCTTATCACTTGGCATTTTTCTTAGACCAAATGTATTTTTTAATTCATCAATTTTCTAATTGTAACAATAAATTCCAAGTTTGCTAATTATAGTCCACCAAATCAAAATTCAAGACATAAATAATATACAATTCACACCATGATCATTTCTCGGAGTATGTCAATTGAGTGTATATATTATCTTTACAACGTGTATTAATTCATAATTCATGTGTGTATGCTAATGATATGCATGTAAATAAAATGCAATTCATGAATTCTCAATGATATGGCCATGTACAATATTCTAGAGTTCTAACCGTTAGTATGAAAAACGAGCTATTATAGTTAGGGTTCCTCTTCATCCTTGATAAAAGAGATATGTAAAAGATTCTCCTTCACTCAAAAAGAAGATGTATTTACAAAATGTTTCTCTAAGCCTATTGAATGACACTACACTAAATTCTCAAGCAAATTAGGGAAAAAAGCTAGGTCAAAAGTTGTTTGATGGAATAATTATAAATTAATTTTCTCTTTCTTTCTTTGCTCTCTTTTATTTTTGCACTGTTTATTTTATCTTATATAAATTTATTTTAACTATTCATTACTATAGATAAATCATTCATTAAGTTAAGAAATAAATATATGCAATTCAATCTCCTTCTTGTATATTATCTAAGAACTAACAAATATCATAAGATATTTTTCAAAAATTTTAAATGTAAAAAATATTTAAAAATGAGTAAATCTATAACAAATGGTTTGTATATGTCAAACTTATTTTTGTCTTATTAAAACAAGGAAATAAAACATGTTATTTGAGTATTTGTTTGTGGTAGCAATTACTCTTCCCCTTAGGTTTAGACCTCTAAATATGTGATTGGCAAAAATATTTAGGAAAAGATATGCTTATCCTTGTTACATAATACATGGAGTATCCGTTGTGTAGAAGTAATATTAATAGAACGTAACTTAGATAAACTAAACTTATGGCTTCGCCTTTCAAAAAAAAAACTTATGGCTTCACCTTATCATCTTAAAATGTTGTTAATTAATTTGAAGTGCAAGAAAAGGACGTCATGAGTTCACCAACTACTTGTTCCCTAGCAGAATTGTCACTTTCAAAAATGTCACCTCCGGGGACTTTGAGAATAAACATGAAAACAAGAAATGAGAAAACCTTACCATGTTACTAAACTAGCATCTAGCTTAGGTAGCTATAGAAAACAACATAAATCCTTGGAATACCGGGGGAACCACATATGACGGGAAGTACGTAAATTGGGATATAACTGTGTCCTAAGAACAGAAGACACAGATCTTCAACCAAACCATACCAATCTGCTCTACATGTCTGCACTGCCCCCATCTTTCTTTGTTTCCCGAAATGATCGCAACCTGTCTCTCCTAAATGTTTGTCCCTATTAAATTATTGACGACTTTGGCTGCTTTAATGCTTCTGCAAAACTTTCGGTGAAAATGTAGTCTTGGTTAGATGTTTTGAGAGGGGAAGGAAGAGCTGGACTTATAAATCGAAGCTTCACCTGAAAGTTCGTGGGATTGGTGTTTAGTTCGCAAAGTTTATGGCAAAACCATACCCTATTCATGATTAAGTTATTAGTTAAGGTTTAGACTACTTAATTAACATGTATTTATCGTTGTATAATTGTAGTGATCATCTTTGTCAGCGTAATTACTGCCCTTATTATTACTTGAAACTTTAATTAAACAACAAAATATGATCACAGATAAGTTAGTGGCTTGTTTATGCCCAATAATTCAAGGGGCGTTTAAGTTTGACTTGAAATTAACTGAAACAACGGTATAGATTCTGTTAAGAAATCTTCTGCGTCAAGTGGACTGTGGGACATAGAAATCTACTGAACCTTATCTTTTGTATTTTATGCTGACAAATGTGTTACTAATTCCATTGGTTGATCACATTAACACTAATATATCAGGTCTGGACCAATAGAAACCGTTTGCATAATCATGCTTAAGTATTCTTCTTCTACATAGTAAGGGTTTAGTGAGGTCCACCAAATCAATTACAGTCCCAGCAAACTCTAAACAGACAGCATGAGCATGCAGAGAGGTCTATTTCTGCTTTTGAAACTTTCAAAACCCTAATCTTTTCATGTTTTGACAACATGGCTTTACTACAGCTAACTAACAATTAAGAATAGTTGTTTACTTTGAATTGGACAAGTGATCCATTTGAAGCCAAACCTCAAAGTTATGTTTCAGATTACACGAAAATTTAGGAACGATAACTAAATTCGCAAATAATTAATACTAATTAATATATATTTAGACTTTAATCTAAAACTTGAAATAATGCTATCACTTTTATTTCACAATTAGAAATTAACTATCAAATGAATCATACATGTTGAAGTAGGATAATTGAAAACATTTAATCCCGACCTACTCAAAAGCCTTAATTCAAGTTGAAAACTAGCTTCATAATCCTAAATTAAAGGTCACTTGCACTGTTGCAGCTGCTAACAGAGGAAATGAACCGTGCTAGCAGCCAAACTTTTCGTTCAAATGGTTCTAACTTTTAAATTATAGTCGGTGCGTCTTTACTACTCTTTAGTCATAAAGTGCAATTTGCATGCTTTATCTTGTCCCACGGAACTTGAGTACATGCAAGTCAAAAGAAAACTTCAGGAAGATGCCTAACTTTTTAATATGAAAATCAATCTGGTTTTGGGATTTGAATCCATGAATCTAAGAGGCCCTTACAATAGTGTAATTATTGAAAAGTGAAGTTTTTTTGCTGTTAGATGCAAAAAAGTTGGCGAACGAGGAACAGCTTAAGATCACCAACTTTGTAATTCATGTTGCTTTCCAATTTTGGTGAGCCAAAGGTCGTTTCAACTAGACCACAGTGTGTTAACATCATGTGATCTTCCTGCTTTTCCCATGTTCTGTTCACATTTAAGGGTTTTATATATATTCAATGGGTCAAAGTCCCTTCAAGTTAGGCTTTTCTTTGTCTGTTCAAGTAACTCAAGTCAAACCAGAAACAACTGAAAAAGCAGTCTAACAGAAGCCTCTAAAGTCTTCGGTTTCTGATGAATTATCATTATTCTTCCTTTATGTAAAACAGAAAAACAATGAAGGGTTATTACCCTCATTCATGATTTTTTAAGGGTCAGGTGAATCGATTAATGGTTCAAAAAGATTGCACCAGATATACTTGATGGTGTCTGCTTGTTGAATAAATTAGGTAAGGGGAAAAAAAGGGAACTTCACTTGGTTCTATTAGGTAAAAAGTGACTTCAAACGATTTGAAAATTTGATTACCTTGAGGACATTGTTACCTTGAATGAAATCACAAAATCAAACTTTCAAATAGCAATTTACTACTTGCCAACGCAATTATTGCTCTAATTAGTATTCAAAATGGTAACTAATTATCACATTTGCATCTGAACCAGTCATAATTATCATAATCTATCATAAAACCTTTATTAGAAGCAAACATTGTACTAGAAAAGAATGAGTCCGGGACATCATGCATGCTTTTTTTGAAAAATTAGACATCATGCATGCTTGTTAGACATATCATGAACAGAAAACCAAATCCTGTTGTTGTAAGAAAGAAGGTAACTTTCCAATTGGTATTTTGTTCAGGATAAACATGTAAGCTATCGTCCTGAGGCAGTGTACGTGGGATCGTATCGCTCATTGAAGGTGTATTACCATAGGAAAGTGAATGTGGATCTGAAATTTTTCTACAGTGATGCTGTGTCAGCTTCTGCCTTAGCCAAAAAGCATCCTTTTGCTTGTATAAGATGCCAACTACTCTTGGCCAATCAACTCCTAAGATCCTTATCTTTTCTTTTTCATATGTATCTGAACTTATATTCCAATTCCACTATATACCTATGCCTACCATGAAAAGTCACACCTTTGCCTATTATGGCATATATATTGACATCACCCTATTGCTTTTGGTGTATTTGAAGTTAAAATATATTGGAATCGATCCTGAATCTCATTAGAGACTAGGAACTTTTAGGTTGAAAAAGAAACATTCCTGGAGAAGAAGACAGAAATGTTATAATGGGATTCACGAATTCTTCAGTCTGTGTCATACCGCATGCAATTGCAAGATACAACCAGACCTGTGCGGAGACATTTACATAACCTTATGTGACAAGACATGGCTAGATCTTAATGTCCACAAAGGCATTACAAACAAGCATGAAATACCAGGAGAAATTGGAATAGCACATTTCCCTAGAAGCTTGGCTTCAAAATTACTAAACCTATTTTCATCTGAAGTTCTTCAGGATTCTTGCAAAATAACTTGTAGAATTAAAAAGTTATGCAGCTTTTTTGGTGGTAAAAAGATGTTAGGCTAACATATAAACACTTCGATTATATTGCCTCTTTGAAATAGTTAAAGAAAAGGGTCCACATCAAATTTTATAATCTGAGACCCAAAAATTTTCAAACTTAGCTATACCAAATTCATGTAAAGAATGATTCACCACAGCACAATTAGTCTGAGTAATATGCAGGTTTCTTTCACATTCATATATACAAAAACTAATACACGTTATCAGCTTGCTGTTGGGAAGTCCATATGACGTAGAATTGGAAACAGCCATTAGCTCCATTACTATATATCTCTCATCTTCAACGCCCTGATGAGCACCACATGGACGCGTCTAAGGTGCCCATTTTCTAGTTGAAGTAAACTTGAGGAGGAGCTGTTTTCAGGTGATTTCTCAACCTTTTTGGAGTAGTCAAGTGTTTGAGAAACTGAACAGAATTGATAGCTGTCGACATCTGATTATAACCAAAGCAGAAGGAGCTTTGGGTAGCGTGTGGGAAAGGGTTAAGTAAGCCATGGATTATTAGTTCAATCTCCTAATGATCAATGTTCCATACGCGACAATAACACATCACGTAGTTGACATTTAAACAATGTGATGTGGTAGGCAACAGAGACATCGGAGACTATGCTAATGGGGCATGCCTGTTTCTTTGCCCTTTTAGTAATCGTTACCTTTTCACAATTGGAAAATTTGTCATTCATTTTGTCTATTTTCTATTTTTGTTAACCCCAAAATTGCATATCCTTCGAGAAGATCAGGTTAGGTTTGCACTCTTTCATTTGTCTCCACCATAATGCATAAATAAATTTATAATAAAACGAGAAGTTTATGTTTTCCAATTTTTTAACAATTAATCATATTTTTAATTCCATAAAACACAATATTTACATAAGCAATAAATAAACTTTTTTTAAAATAAAAGGAGATTCATATCTTCTCAAAAACGAAAGTGATGACTGAATGTTTTGATAGAATTTTATCATCATTGTGGACTAGCATAATAAAATATTGTGTACAAACCCCGATTATTTAGATGTCAATGGTAATTCTCTTTTTAACGTGTCATTGGGCTTGTGTCCATGGGCCTGCTATGATGGGTAGACTTGGCCCATGTATTATAAAGCACAGGAGGCCCTACTGCTAGCCAACCTTTAAATACAGTTGCCCCATTGAAAACTGCATGTGTTCTTTCGCTGATTAAGGTTCGGAATAGCAGTAGTAAATCCTCTACGTCTCGATCACGTCGTTTTACGAAAAATCACAATGGATTCAATGTTTCCTCAATTTTCAGGTATTTATCCATCTGATTATTGAATACAGTATGTTGCAATTCTAGGGTTAATGATTTGTGTCGATTAATTATACAATTAATCTAGAATTTCGTGTTTAATTTTCTTTCATGTTTCTTCTATATATATATATATCCTCTCTTATGGATATACTTTTTAACTCAAATTTTCTTGTATTCTCCTAATATTGTAATGCCATATGGTCCATTCTATAGAGAAAGAATAATGTCTCTGTTTTGCTTTAGGAGACTCATAAGGGTCCTACTCCACTACTGCACTAACTTTTCTAAGACCACCATAGGAAAAGCTTAAAAGGAGTTCTGAGAACTGTAGAAGAAGACAATCGAGAAGGCTTGACACATTTCAACTCCTGTTGGCTGGACGGAGCCAAGAAAGCTTGTCAACAGAAAAGCAAACTGTGGGATATATAGTTACATGAATGTTTCACTGGACCTGGGGCCACGTGTCATAAGAGGGAGATAGAATAGCGAATTGATACTTCGCTGGACAAATCAGTGGCTGCAGACAATTAGAAAATACTATTAATGGATGAATCAGAAGAGATGGGTTTGGCTTTGCTTTTGGCTCAGGCATGACTGCCTCTGTTCCTGAATGATTCATTATTCACCAGAACACAGACACACACACTATAACACTAGTCTGGCATGCAACTGGTGCATGCCGGATAGGAATTGCTTCAATTTCAGATGGCCTAGCTGTCGTCCCATCCCATTGAAAGTTTGAAACTTTGTAATATTTGCAGTTAATTTTACAATTTCGACTCTAAAGAATACATGAATCTTGATAGAGCTTAACGTACGTGTACTGGCGTGTATTGTATGGAACTGACAAAAAATGCCAACTATATAAGATCAGAAATCCAGCAAGTTTTGGGGACTGTGCAACGGAAATCAAAGTCATTGGGAAATGAAGGAGGTAATAAAAGATAGGTCGGGTGTTGGTAGGACTAAGAAGGTGGTGGTGACAGATGCTTGCTTGCAGGTTCCGTCTTTTGCTTAGCAACACCTTCCTGCAACACACAGGCGTGAAAGTCTCATGATCAGAATCTTTTTTTTTTTTTTTTTTGCAGCTATACATTAATTTTTCTGTTCCTTCCTCATAATTCTTATGATATAGTTTTTCTTTTTCACGTGCATTTTTAATTTTTTTGACTGTGCTGTTCGTCACTTCTTTAACAAGAGAATATATACATTACACGTACACCCATCTTCACTTGTAAAGTATAAGGAGTTGGCTTATCGTGAAAAGCGTATCAGTATATTCTTTAGTACTGTACCTTTTGTTTCAAGTTTTCTTCTGTTCACCTTTTGAATATTGTTATGTTTTGATCAATTCGATGGACGAGTTAACACAAACAGTGAGGAGTGAAAAGGGTTTTAACGTTTTCTGATTGGTGATCCAATCTCTGTCACACCAAGAAGAAGAAGAAGAAAAACTGTGAATGGCACTCATATACAAACGACAATGGACAATCGCTAACACACAAAAACATGAGTCAAAATGCGCATGCAAGCATGCAGGAGGTATATGTAATAATTAAAGCGCTCAATCCCCCATTAGGAATTAGTAATTATGGGTTTATAATCTCAATACCTGGAGGAAGTAGACAGAAGAGCATTAAACAAAAAGAGCAGCAAGAGTAAAGGCAAAGAATCAGGCCAGAAAGGCCAATCTTGGGATTGGAGATGTTTAAGTAATAGACACATAGATAATACTCATTAGTTTAATAGCGTGAGTTCAGTTCCTGCAATCCAGGCAATCACCACATTAAGCAAGCACCTATAGAAAATGAGCAAGTGGGCTAATGGATAATGGGTTATAGAATATGTTTCTTAACAGTGTAGCTTAGTAGAGGAGTAATTATTCGATGGACCTATTACATATACAAAAGGAAGACAACTTTTAAACATAAGTATAATATATACTTGTATAACATGTTTTTCTCTAATTAATTTGTCTCAACAAAACAATATAATTAATGACATGATGAGACATCACTATATTATTACAGACAGCAAAAAATGTTTTATAAAGACAGTAAAATTTGATAGGTGAGAAGTAGGAAAACAACAGACAAGGGTGGTAGAGGGCAGGATGGTCGGAGATGGAGAGGTTGAACCGAAGGTGGTGGTGGAAGAGAGGCGATATGGGGAAGAGGGAAGAGAAGGGATGAATGTAATTAAATTGAGATGTTTCCTAAATAAGAAACAACTGTGTCGACTGAGGGGTACAAGGTGATGGGGGTTAACCCACTTGTGTCTTCTTACTTCAATCATCACCAAAATGCTCAATGCTCTGAGACCCATTTCTTCTTCTGAATTTCACCCATACTTTGACTCTGATAGATCTCTGTTTCTGTTTATAATTTCTTATTGGAAGTGCCATGCCCATTTCAGTAGGATTAAAAAGCAATAGTACCCATCCCATTTTGTCATTATCTGCATTTTCTTGATGCCTTCATGTAAAGGGATGTCTGTCCTTATATTGAAATTTGGCTTTGTTTAATGATGCCTAGAAAGTTTACAGAGGATCTCTATGTTAGTTGGCTGTATTCAGAAGAACATTACTCTTTTTACCAGAATTGTTTTTAATTCATTTCTGCATTAGAAAAAGAATTGAAACTCCACAAGAAATCAATCTCTTACAAATCATAAATTTGTAAGATTAGACAGTGTAATTAGACGATTTAACCGTAAAAATTTTGACCCATTTAATTTTGCAGTTCGGTTTTTAGATTTTCGATTTTGATTTACTTTAATAGTGCTTATTCTTAAAAACTGATCAGTTTATTAATTAATCGATAAATTTTTATAAACAAGAATTAATTAATTAATTTTTATTCGATAATCAAGCCTAAAATAATAATGGAAATTAATTTTATTTATTTAAGAAAATTTATATTAGCATTAGCATTTCCTAGGTTGGGAACAAATAGAAAGAGATGGGGGGAGGGGGAAAGAAAAAGGAAGGAAAGAGAAGTTCCACGCGTGCCAATATTTGCTGGTGTATGTGCGCAGTGTATAGCGAGCGTGCTATAGAGAGGAGCACTCACGTGTGTCAAGGTTTATATATAGCATACGAAGAGCAGGAAACGCACTCAATATGAGTAGTGGACAAGCAACAAAAGGGTAGTCAAGTTCATACTTGCAATGTTCTTTGACATATTTGGTGTAATAGCTTAGCGAACAATAGTAGAGACAAAGAGTAACGAGTAGGAGATTCTTGTTTCTTGCACTTTAGGCAAAAGTAGAAGCAGGGTATATTGGGGCAGAGTGTGAGTGTTAAAGAGAGTGATACTGAGATGGGTAGTGAGGCAGTGGATCAATCATCATCATCATCAAAGTTTAGGAGAATTTGTGTGTTTTGTGGAAGTAGTCAAGGGAAGAAGACGAGTTACCAAGACGCTGCTATTGAGCTTGGAAATGAACTGGTATTAGTTACAACTTTAAACTATTTCAATGGAGATTTTGGCCTGTGTTCTACTTATACCTGTTATTTTCTTGCTAATCCGTGTTGTGTTTATAAACTTGATTAGTTATTGTTATTCCTTGCTTAGACATAAAAACCAATTTGCTAGACATGTAAAAGGAAGTTTCTTTGGAGTTTTATTCCACTCCGGAGGGTTGTTGTGTGCTTATTCTGTTTACAACTTGCTTGTAACTTGTCCTATTTACTGACATTACGTCTGTAACTGTTCCTTGGCACTGAGCCAAATTTTCAACCTGGGTTTTTTCCGTTCCGGAGTTTTTCTGTGTAATCCTCTATCCTTTTTTCTCCCTCTCAGAAGAAAGTAAAATCCATTAATGTATTTAGCAGCAGTGTCCTTGTCATACAAGCAAGTTGAATGCAGGCTCAAGCAACAAAACCCTTTTCAGAGGGGATAAAGAATGCATATCCGAGTATATTCTCACGTTAAAAACAATGACCTTGTACCCAAAAATTGTTGCATTTTTGTTTCCATGAACAGAATATAATCATCACCTTGTTTGCAGGTCTCTAGGAACATTGATTTGGTCTATGGAGGGGGCAGCATAGGTTTGATGGGTTTGGTCTCCCAAGCTGTTCATGATGGTGGTCGTCATGTTATCGGGTAATTAGACTTTATATTCAAGTTTATCTCGTAACATATATAGTTTGTAATGGATAAAATAGATCAATAAACAAAAACAATGAGGTTAGCTATGTTCTGGTTACTGTTTTTCTTTCTCTTCAACTAATTTTTGTCATGTTATTGTCTACCTGCAGGGTTATTCCCAAGACGCTCATGCCTCGAGAGGTATGTCTGCTAGAGCTAGAAAAAGTCTTCTACCTTTTCTTGTTTTGTTTCTTAAAAAGCCAGAAACTTTTTATTACTTTTTATATATAAAAGCTAGATTTTTGGCCTTCTACTTTCCTAGCTTTATTTCTTCTCAAATCTATAGTTTTCATGTTTTGTTTTTGGCTACTCTTTTTGAACACTTCGCTTATTCAACGACCTTGATATTGGCTTTTTTCCCTTTGTTGTTTCCTATTTATCCTTTTCTCTGCGTATTACGTGTTCCGTTTTCTCTCAACCCATAACTTTTGTTTTCTTCCATTAACAAAAATTTGTGTTTCTGAGTACTTCGCAGCCTTATTCATGATCTTACTCATGTTTTCACATATGGAGTTTTCTCTTTCTGTTGGTTTACTTGTCTACTTGTATGTTTATTCTGAGTATTACTTTCTTCGGATCTTTTCATCTTTTACTTTTTCTTTTGCTCTTTCATTAACTAGTCCAAGATGTTGCTGAAGCACCCCACTGTTCCTGCAGCAATCATCATTGCTTGGTTGCAGAAAACTCCAAATTCTTATCTTTATCGCTGTCTCCATTGAGCCCTTTTATTGATTGATTTCTTTTGTGACTTTTAATTGCAGTTAACTGGTGAAACAGTAGGGGAAGTGAAGGCCGTTGCCGGTATGCATCAAAGAAAAGCGGAGATGGCTAAACATTCAGATGCATTCATTGCGTTGCCAGGTTAGTATAAGCCCTCTGAACTTTCAGTTGGAAATGAGAGGTCCCTTTTTTCACTAATTTAAACATGCAACATTCGTCATATCCATGCTTTGATCCAGCAGAAACTTGCTAAGAACTTTACTT
>JAOSBP010000005.1:35033257-35047384 GCA_027563825.1 Erythroxylum mucronatum
AAGACGAAAGGAAAGCTTAGAAGGGCAGGAAAATGTTTCTTTTATTAAGATAATTATTAAAAGTAAGACGAAGTACATAGATCTTCAACATTAACCCTTATCGCTCAAAAACAAGGAAATTGTTCTCAGATGTTTTCTTAGCCTTGATTAACCCGTTTATATCCTCATATCGGAAGCGCAAAACCCTTATGCTAGGTTCTTAGCTTTGTAATTTTTGTTTGTTGGTTTTTGATAATCCGTATATGATTTTAAGTCTTACCAATATGATTATTTGTTATCATCAAAAAGGGGGAGATTGTTAAGTCAAAATGACTTAATGTAAATGATATTGATGAAGAACAAATAATAATGAATAGAAAAAAGTAAGACGGAAACATAACAAAAGACAAACGGAAGGAGCAAAGCCAAAAATCAGACAGAAGAAAAATAGACGATGTGAAAATCAAACGGAAATCAGACGGTGGAAAGTCAGACGGAAGGTGCAAATAGAAAGTAAGACGAACAAAAGTAGATATAGACGGAAGGCGTAAATAGAAAATTTGAGTTGTTCTTGCGCGTAACTTTCGCTTTCAGTGCTCGGTCTCAGTAATATATATATTTTCCAGTCTTAATAATGATAATAATAAAAGTCAGCACGAACAAAAGTAGGACGAACCGGTGGTATGAAAGTGAGAGGATAAAAAATTGAGACGCAAGCGCAAGCCAAAGAGAGACAAAATAAAAGTGCGAGAAAGACAAAAGTAAGATGAAAGGAAATCTTAGAAGGGCAGGAAAACGTTTCTTTTATTAAGATAATTATTAAAAGTAAGACGAAGTACACTGATCTTCAACATAACCCTTATGCTAGGTCATTTGGAAGTCTTAAACATATTCCATTTTGAAAACAAGGAAATTGTTCTCAGATGTTTTCATGGTCTTGATCATCCCGTTTATATCCTCATATCCAAGTCGACACTGACTCAGGTCCGAGTTATAGAATTCAACCGCTTCAATATTGCCTTTTATTTCTGCGCCATGAATAAGAATGGCATCATGGCATCGCTTGATCAACGGATTTGTCCAAATGTTTAATAAAACCGTAGGGCATCTGTACACACAAAAACCTGCACGAAAGGAGAAGTTAACAAAGCCGGAGAGGAAAGGAAAAAGGGAAACTTATCACAGCTGCAGAGAAACAAAAGGAAAAACGAAAACTTACCAACGGTGAAAGGGAAAATGTCGTAGTTCATAGACGACCACGTAGTCTATCCACTACGTACATTTCATGTAATCGTCACGAGACTCTCGGAATCTCATCCCCACTTCATCTAAGTCCTCTCTAACAAACGTGCCAGAGAGAAACTACAACACCTGCAAAAAAACAAAAGGAAAAACGAGAACTTAACCACACAAAGACAAAAAGGACAAAAATAAGAAAAAAGGAAAACTTACCAAACTTGAAAGAGGAACTCGATACCACACCTGCTGGAGAGAAACTGTAACACCTGCACAGAAACAAAAGAATAAGTCGACAACTTATCACAGCTGCAGAGCAGAGAAACAAAATTAAAAAGGAAAACTTACCAAAGTAGAAAGAGAAACACATGGGAGAGAGACATCTGTACATAAAGTAAAACCTGGATGAAAGTGGAACGAAAAAAACGCAAAGCCAAAAAGGAAAACAAAAGAAGGGAAACTCACCAGAGATAGAAGACATCGAGAAACACATGGGAGAGAAGCTGCAACACCTGCAGCCACATGGAAGAAAGAAGCTGCAACACCTGCATAGAAAAAAAGATAAAACCGAGAACTTAACAACACAAAAAAAGGAAAAAGGAAAGAAAAATTATCACACCTACAGAGAAAGAAAAGGAAAAACCAAAACTTACCAAAGACGAAAGAGAAACACCTGCTGGAGAGAAACTACAACACCTGCAGAGAAACAAAAGAAAAAACGATAACTTAACAACACAAAAAGAAGGAAAAAAACAAGGAAAACTTATCACAGATGTAGAGAAAGAAAAGGAAAAACCAAAACTTACCAAAGCAGAAAGAGATACTCCAACCATCTATGTTGAACAAAGCCGTAGGCCATCTGTACACAGAGTAAAACCCGGATGAAAGTGGAACGAAAAAAACGCAAAGCCAAAAAGGAAAACAAAAGAAGGGAAACTCACCAGAGACAGAAGACATCGACGGTGGAGAGCTGCACAGGAAAGCAAGGGCGGAGAGGTAAAGGAAGAGAGAGAAACCTTTGCACAACTCCAGGTTAAGCGAATGAATAAATGGAAGAGGGAGAGTAATAATAAAGAGACAACATTTAACGAACATATATAAGGTGTCAGATTAAACGGAAGACCGGGATGGATCGACAGACACAACATTTAATGAACAGATAGCAATGATAAAGGCACAGCATTCAATGAACAGATATAACTGGGGAGGCACAACATTCAATGAACACATAGCTCGAGAACTTTCAGAGAGGGAGGCGACATTCACAGCATTCAATGAACATATATAACTGGGGAGGCACAACATTCAATGAACAGATAGCTGTAGAACTTTCAGAGAGGGAGAGACAACCGCAAATATAAAGCATCGGATTAAATAAAGGTGCAGGATGGCTGTAGAACTTTCACAGAGGGGGAGGGAGAGAATGTCACCGTTGGATTAAATGGGCGGTTGGGATGGATTGCGTGGTTGTCCATCCCAACTCGTCCTTAGTATATATACTTAAAGAATAAAAAAAAACCAGAAATTTTTGAACAGATAAGAAAATATTAAGCCGAACAATAAACACCCATCTTTACAGGCCTTAAAGGCTCATCAGAAAAGTTACTGGGTAGGGCTCCTTAAGGAAATATAAAGCTCCGTAGACTATAGTCCATACTAAATAGTAGTACATAAATCAATTTTAGACGACTCACTGGTTGTGCTTTTCACTTTTAAATTTTTCTTTTTAATCCTTCCACAAGAATGAAGCGTCTTTCCATTTTTGACAAATTTAGGAAGAAAGAGGCTATGCCATACTAGTATGAGATGAATCTTTCAAGAGGCAGCAGCTGCTTTTGATACCAAAAATGGTTTCTGCCAATCCTGGGAAGACAGCACTTTAATGGCTAAACCTCTATACAGCTAGCTATAACCATGATTACAGAGCAACGTTTAAAACGCTATACCTGACCCGTCAACATCTCACACTGAAAACTAGAGCTGCAAAGGCACCCTGCTTCCCTGATTCATGTTCTCAATTCCTAACGTTTCCTCGTTAGTTCTATAGCCTGTAATGCTACTGCATTTACTTCCTAGCATATTAACAGCAAATAGTAAAGGACGTTACAGACAGATTTCTACCACACAGTACTGGTCAACTAGAAACTGCACCTACCAAGCAATGATTTCATTCCTTTAAGCCACTTTTATCAAACTTCAAAATATTTGGAACATAGAAGACATAGTGAATATAACAGTCACTTTAATCTTCATGTGGTCTCCTTATCATGCCATAGAATCCCCTCGAGCCACGCCCATAGAATTAGAAATAGAATCGTACTCTCCGTAGCATGAGAAAATAAGAGCAATCTGACCTGCACGGGTGGCGGATGCTTTTGCCTTTGTTTCACATTGGTTGCATTAAAGATCTTGTTAAGGACAAGGGAAGAATTCTTCACCACCCTCCCCTTCCCAACCCGATTAAAACTAGGAAATTGGTTCAGATAACTTTTCAGAAATAATCAGAGGCTTAAAATCTCCATGAGTTATCAACTCTGATCATCTTATGTATTGACAAAGGGAACAGATAAATAGACCAAGCTTACAGCTTAGTTTTGGAAATAAGCAATTAATTTTAATCTTAAGTTTGTTTTTAAAGTTTTGTATTTGATCTTCTGTTATATGGCCTCCTTTTGGTCAGAAATTAGTGATTAATTGTGTACAAGAAATGCATCCCTTATAGGTGGCTATGGGACGCTTGAAGAGTTACTTGAGGTCATAACATGGGCTCAACTTGGGATACATGACAAACCGGTAAAGACTCGTGCTTGTACTGGTATCTTTTTTGTGAAACATCATTACATTAATATTTTCTCAAAAGAAAAGAACACCTTTTTTTCCTCCCCATTACATATTAATTGCATTACTTTCTAGAGACTAATGGTGTCTTATATTGAAGGTTGGCTTGTTAAACGTCGATGGATACTACAATTCTCTACTCTCGTTCATTGACAAAGCTGTGGAGGAAGGATTCATAAATGCTAGTGCACGTACTATTATTGTATCTGCTCCAACAGCAAAGGAATTGGTGAAGAAATTAGAGGTTAAAATAAAATTTAATGTCTTTTCTGATATGTCAATGTTTACTTTCACCGTGTTCAAGTGTTGGCTGCTGGTAGTCTTACGGTTTTTCTTTCTTGCACACGATATATAGGAGTATGTACCTTCTCATGAAGGAGTTGCTTCAAGATCGAGTTGGGAGATGGAACAGCTCAGCTACTCTCAAGACTTTGATATTTCTCGATGATAAAGGGCATTACTGCTGAACTAAAGAAGTAGATGTTGGAGATGGAAAGAGCTAATTTTTGATGATCTTCATGTTTCTATCAATGGGGAATTCTTTCTGTAAATTGATGCAATTAAGCTGAATATGCTAAGCTTCCTATTACTCAGTTTTCTTTCTCAATATGATTTGTCTGTTATTACTTTGTAAGTATCAGAGGCTTATGAACATTGCCATGTTAGATGTTGACTAATTAGAATGTTAACTGTTTTTCCCTTCCTACTATACCTTTTCCATCGATGTTCCTTATATTCCTTCAGTCCTTCTCCCTTTTCTGCATATCATTTTGATTCTTCATCACTATATTTATCTTTTTCTTTCTAGATTTCTCAAGTACTTGACAGTGTCAATGAAAAAATTACAGAAGATTATAATACCAAGAGGAAAATGGTGCAAGTATATATGCCAAATTAAAGAATTTATAATTATCTGAGTATGAACTTCTAGCCATTCTTTTCCTTTTACCGCACAAACCTTGGTGAAACTCCACTTTGCATGCAGATGGTTCTAAGAATATAACCCAAATAGTTGATAAACTAAGTTGTGGTCTTTGTCACCTTAAATGTGGCTATGAATTGAGCATAGTTCACGTTTTTAACCATAGAGAAAATGACAAGAGGAAGCCAGAATCAGTCAACCGTGAAGCAGAACCACAAATCCAATACAACCGAGGAAAGGAAACCAATGAAGAGAAGCTAAGTGTCAACAATGGATTGAACATGAAGGGGGACCATCTTGTTTGCCCAACAAACATGTTATTAGTCCAAGCAAGCTTTTCAAGTACTTGCTTTACTGTTAAGGTCTAGTAGGAGTCGAGACAAAGACAATAGGCCGGCCTAACTCAACCAACGACCGGTAACGGAGGCAAAGGGCAAGGTTACGCTTATTGATACTGAAGTTAGATAAGGAGTTTCTTACCCTAGTTTAGGAAAGGGGCCCAATGTCATCAACCAAATGGGACAATTACATGTGTCAGAGGGGCCACAAGTTAGGAGCAAAAGAAATACAATTCAAGGGTGATGATACCTGGTGAATTTGACCCCATTTTTGCTTGAACAACTGTTTGTGGTTGATGGGACTGATTTGTACATGTGGGCTTTAAAGATCAACGCCATCAGTATTCGGTGGTTGTAAGTCCAAATGTGGTGTGGTTGGTACCAATATGAAGCCGATACAGATGACTCGACTTCCATCTGTAAAACTCAGTCAAACCGTTCTTGATCATTCTTCCAATGGCACTCATTTCACTTTACAGATTCCATATGCTTTGGGACCGTGTGCATTCACAAAAGCAGAAATTTATCTGCTCACCCTGTGCCTTGGACTCCACTCCTCAGAACTGAAAATTATTGAATTCCAATGTTAGCACTAATATTATTGGCAGAAGGACCAACAAGGGACAGAATCAATCAACTCATGTCGTAAAGAAGGGAAGTTTCGTGGTGTTCATAGACATGAAACTCACCAAACATCGTGTTGTTACTATACATTCTTTGAAACTTCACGTGTAACTTAACTTCAGGGATTGTTGTTGCTTGTTGGCGATCTAAATATGAAAAAAAAAATCAATCAAAGCAAATCGATTCTCTTTCTGTGGTGCATAATATATTAAAAATTTAATATGGTATCAGAGCAGGTTTGGTCCGGATTATTAATTTTCCGGTTGTTCATTTAGATGTCCAGTATCAGCGGCCCGGTCCAGTTACCACTGCGTATATTTTAAGTGACAACTGGATATTCAGCCCCACCAGTTGTCACTTGAGAGAAAGTGTTAGAGTGTCTCATATTGTCTAGATATGAAAATATTAAAGGGTTTATAAGTAATAAGGGTCAACTATCTAAACAACTAGTTCTAGTTATTTGAACAATGGTTGACTTAAACCTAATTCTTATTAATAGATTATACGCCTTGCCCAAATTAAAATTTTAATATGACTGTGTTTGTTACAACGGTAGTATTAGTTGCTTCATGCCATGCAAGCGAGGAAGTGCAAGATAAACAAGACTGCATAGTTGAATGCATGCAATACTGCACTGATTTGCCCAATTTATGCCAGGACTGTTGTAACTTGTAACAGCAAGTGCAGTCAGCAACCTCCAGCTGCTCGTCGGATCATAGGCATAGAACGTCGTTAATTTTTTTTTCATCATGTGTTCAATCTGATAAGAAGAGTCTTTAAGTTAAATTTTATTTCATTTTCATAGTTAATTACATAAAATTGAAAATGAGCAAATGCAAATTAAAATGCTAAATTAGAAGGAAATTTTTGGTTAAAAAAGAAAAAATATTAAGTACTAGATCCGTACTAATAAAATATTATTTTTCACTAGACTTTAACTCAATTAATTAAACTATTTATTAAGTTATTTTATTATTTTTATACCATATTAAAATTTTAATTTTCTTCATCTTAATTTAAAAATTGGTAATTAATAAGTGTAGAAAATTCCAACACGTGAATTTGATTTCTTATGCATTCAACAATGGATGCCAACACCAATTTCACTGGCCCAAATCACCATGATTCTTTTTTTTATATATATAAAAGAGGGAAGAGCCCCCTCAAAAAAAAAAAAAAAAGAGGGAAGAGTAAACCGTTTACACGACAAGTCTTGGAAAACAAAGTCCCAACATATTCTCTAGAAGGAGTACATGACACTCAATGGGTAGAAGGTTAAAATAAGTAGTGCCGAGCGCAAAATGCTCAGCATGACTCGCTAGCCAGTCCGCACAGCGGTTGCTCTCACGGTAGATGCGTCGATGGACCACCGTCCAATTCCGCATAAACAATTCCTGGATCCCGTAAATAATGGGGTTATGGGTCAAGGATCGGTTGTCCGAGGAGGAGAAGAGTTGGAAAGCCACAGCCGAGTTAACTTCCAATTCAATCCTACAAAACTCAAGATTTCACGCGAATGTGAGCTCTGTAAACACTCCTCAGAGTTCCGCAGATACCGAAGAACACTAGTCAAGATTGTGGATAAACCCTCCAAGCCAATTGCCGGAATTGTCTCTGAGGAGGCCGCCTGCTGAAGCCGAGAAGGAGGAACGGGAACAAGCGTCATCTTTGTTCAACTTGACCCATCCAATAGGAGGTTTGCACCACCCAATGAGGTGCTCCTGACGTTGGGGATGCCATGTGATAAAGCTGCATTGCCAAGCGTTTGACTTATGAATCTGATCTGTATAAGACAAAATAACATAAATAGGTGAGGATGGGCAACTAAAGTGAATATCACCATGATTCTTTCGTTCACATGATTCTTTGGCATTGCAAAGATGTGATTTTCTTTTAGAAGTGAATATACTTGAAACCAAACCAATTCCATTCGAACCAAACTACATAAAATCTAACCAATTCCTTTTTTTTAAATCAAAAAAGGAGAGATACAAGCTTTACGATACTAGTCGGAGAAATATATATCCTCTGGTAGGATGGATAAACAACCCACAAGTAAGTGTTGAAATAGATAAATGTCAAGTTTAAATGAACCGGCGTAGTTAACTAGTCAATCCGCAGCTCAATCATCTTTTTGGCATTTCTACTATTTTTCAAGCTCGGAGACGTGTCATCTATACCCACTGTTCGATCCTGCGAAGCGCCAGTTTTGGGGAGTCCGAGGTTTCTACTAGGATTTTGGGAGCTGTCAGGATTTTCGTAAGCAAAGAACCGCCCAGACGCTGATGTACGTATCTGAAGCCGCTCCAAGAAGCGGACTTGGACTTGGACTCGGAGTGGCAGCCTCTCAATTTGGGCTGCATGGGGTAGTGGCCTCAAGTGAAAGCTTCCGACAAATCGATGATTCTGCAGAGTTGCTAAGTGCATGTAATTGTTTTTTTTTTATAATGTGCCTGTAACTGTAAAATGCAAATACAATGTCAATGGTGACTTTTCACTTTGAAACATGATTTATTGGCGAAGTGGCAAGTTTTGTTCTGGTTGGTCCAACATATCAAAAGGTTCTTCATAAGGTGACTAGAAGGTGTTGATGATTACAGATCAACAGAAAGAATTATTAGCTAATAATTATATTCTAGTTCAATTTTACTAATAATTCTACCTAATCTAAAGAGTGAAACTCAAATGGATACATTTGAACACTTTTTGTTAGCTCTTGTTTGGGGACTGCACCTAGTTCGATCCACCGATCACATACGAAGCACCTTCTGACCGGTTGAACATAACAAGCATGTCAGAGCAGGAATTATAATGTATAGGACAGTCATGAAGGATACAAGATTGAACTGAACATAAGAGTTCAGATAAGCATCAAATGGCTTGACAGATTCCATCATCAGTGGCCTGACATAGTCAGGAATGGTAGCAGCAATAGCTTCACATTTATCTCTTGCAAAATCTCATCAAGAAATCCATCTACTATACTTGCCACCTTGCCACCGTTTTAGTGTACCAGTCCCAATCAATATTATTGCCTTTCTTCCACTATACAAAGAAGATCCTTGGTTGATTGACATGAAATGGTGAAGGAGCATAACACCGTATATGTCATAAAGGGTATACATACAGACACATATATGTATATTGGTATATAAGGAAGTCGAAATAGCACAGCCTGTTCCAGTTGAGCTCCAACTTTCTTCTCCAAATGGGTCATCTCTTTTACTGAAAATTCACAAATGGACTTCTAACCAACCCATTTTACTTAAAACTAATTAATAAATTCTATTCAAACGACTTCTAACCAACCATTTTATTTAAAATTTATTGTTCCATGCCACCATTCAAACTTTCAATTTTTTAGGTTACAAAGTTTATGGTGCCACTTTTTCCTATGTATCTAATCCAATCTACTGTATTGAAAACTGAGGTTGGCAAGTGTTAGAGTGTCTCATATTAACTAAACATGAAAATATTAAAGAGTTTATAAGTGGTAAGGATCAACTATTTAACTGACTAGTTTTAGTTATTTTGGCAATGATTGACCCAAGCTCAACTTTTGTTAATGGACTCTACACTCTACCTATATTAAAATTTTAAATATGATATCAGAGCAAGTTCAGTCCAGATTATTAATTTTTTAATTGTCTGTTTAGATGTCTAGTCCCAGCGACTCGGTTCGGTTACTGCTGCGTTTATTTTAAGTGACAACTGAATACCCAGTCCCAGTTGTACTTGAGAGGAAGTGTTAGAGTATCTCATATTGACTAAATATAAAAATATTAAAGACTTTATAAGTGGTAAGAGTCAACTATCCAAATGACTAGTGCTGGTTATCTTGGCAACGATTTACCCAAGTCCAATTATTGTTAATTGGTTCTACACTCCACCCGTGTTAAATTTTCTAATGATAAGATTTGGTATCTTGTTGTGCTTCTTGTTTTGAATACACAAGTTCGAATGCGTATAAAAAATTGATCAGTCAATGTGATTTAGAGTTGTCTAAATTAAAATTAACAAATAATTGAAGTATCTTTCTGATGTAATTAAATCATTTTATACTTAACATTTTTTGAAATATTTCATTTTGATTTCCATATTATACATTACTAAGATACGTAAAAATACAATCATGATATTGTCAATATACAATAGTTTATGACATTGAATGGTCAGAAACTTACCTGATCCAATACGAGTTATATACTTATATCTTCATATCGAAAGCTAAATGAGATGCAATATCTCTCTATACTATATTGTTTTCCGCCCAAATTATATTTGTATAATATCTACTTTTGTTATACAAACTCAACTACAATAACTTACTATTTAGGATAATTATAAAAAAAATCTCACACTTTACTCAATTTTGAAATGTTAGTCTGAACTTTAGAACGTGACATTATTGAATTTTTAGTAAAAATAGTCTTACGTTAAATTTTCATTAATATAGATAATATCGCAAGCCACTTCATAATAATATTTTTGCAATATATTGCATAATTTCATTATTTAATAAATTAAAATTTTCAAAAATTATTTAATAATTATGAAGTAATATATGCAAAGGATTGTATAATCATTTTAGAATTTCTTGTATGATTAATTTATTTTAAGATTTAGTACGCAGCATAAGTAGAATATGTGATAGTCACGTGACAAAGTCACGTCGTTTATGTTAACAAAGAATTTAATATCTCTTCTCAATTATATTTTGTATTTTGAAAACTAGAATATATCTTTATGTTGTATGGATTTAATTACGTTATTTTGATATTATTTTTATATATCTTGTTGATGACGACTTTCAAACATATTTCCATGCATCATATTGGGAAAATGCAATGTAAATCTCACGCCAAGGCCACGTACCTCTACACAGGTTGAGTTGTTGGAACCCATTTTTCAGCTGTCTCATCAAAACCTTAGAGACCAGAGGCGTATAGTTGAGAGTGACTACACATGACGTATTTGACGCATGTAAAATAGCTGGTATTGGTATTCTTCTTAAGAGATAAAAATAGCAGCTGGCTGAGCGAGGGAGGAAGCTGAAATAGTGTCAGGACGCAGGATTGAGGAACAGAGATATGGAATTGAAAGGTGTCAGAGATGGAGCCTCCAGCTGGTCAGAGACAAGCGTAAGTATAAATGTTATTGGACCCCCCCCTGAATGCGACATGAAATATGCAACTAAGGGGTCTGTACTGTATTTTAGAAAGTAAAAAAAAAACAAAACTAAAACATGAGCATGTAATGTAAACAGGATTAGATTTTTGTAGTGTCAATGTCTTCGGGCCTTGTGGGTAATGCCCTGCTTGTTTTGTCTTGTAGCTGTCAACTTCGTACTCGTATGATCCTTTTGAGTTAAATTAGGTTAGAAAAAATTAATTAGGGTTAATGTACCAATTTAATTAGTACTTCCTAACCCTAGTTATTGTTAGGAAATATATAAAACTAATTAAGTTAGCCTCACACAACAGCTTAAGCTGTTGTGATGAAACAGTCATTTAATATGGTATCAGAGCCTTTGTGATCAAGTGGTCGTGAGTTCAAATCCTACCATCCACCTATTATTCAGCACAAGGTTGAGTGAGTCTGTGCAAAGGACTTTCACTTGAGGGAGTGTGTTAGTGAATATATAAAACTAATTAAGTTAGCCTAACACAACAGCTTAAGCTATTGTGGTAAAACGGTCACTTAACAATTATTTACATTATTATTCTTTAAATAAATTTATAAATTATGTGAGTTGAATTAAATTATTTGATATGCTAAAATTAAAACTCAGATTCTTAAACCTAACATTCAAGAAGATGCAAACCCAATCCTCACTTTCAAGTCCATGCCCTCTAATTAATCAAGATTGTGAGAGACTAACTAGAGCAAACATTCAAATGGGAACGTTAACTTCTACGATGGACCCAGTTATGGTGTGCAGAACGTGAATTTCTGATGGGTGCCATGGCCTGTCTTTTCTCAACTATTTCGCCACCTAAGTTGTTATCATAATTGTAATAATTCGTAATTGCAATATAATTTAAGGTGAATTGGTTTAAGTTGAATTTTTAAAAAATCTCAAATTTTACGATTTTAACGGAAACTTTAAAAAATAGCAATTAAATATAAAAATTTTCAATTTTTAAAAATTTTAACTTCACGTTAATATTTTCGTTACTATTGCTAAGATGACTTGACACGTAAAACAGAAATCTTAAGCATTTGTGCATGCCATACTTAATTAAATTTAACTAAGTTTAACTAAACTACGCCGTTTTGAGATTGAATTCCCTAAATCAAACTTTATTATGCCGGTGTGAGCCGACAATGATATTATGTCATGCTGGTGCAAGACTACAACAACACAATTTCTAACAATTTAAATGAAATCTCAATTTGCTACTTTAGGCTCTCTTTCTTTTTGTGCGATATCGTACTGATTTAGAGTTTTCAATTCTAGCGATTTAAATAACGTAGTTTACTTCAACTTAATAAAGTTTGATGTATATAAGCCATATCAACAATGTTAATAGAATACTAACGTCAAGCTATAATCGAAAAAAAAATTGAAAGTTTGAATATTTAGTTACCTTTTTAAAATTCAAGCTATGATTACAAAATTAAGTAAAGCTTGAGATTTTTTTAATTAATCCATTAGTTTAATATATTACCAATATATCTCTTAATTTTTAACAACTATTAATAATCTTTGTATAATTTGAATTTTGTAATACATATTTTTCTACCTTGAATTTTTATTACAAACTTCAAATTGATATTGTGTTATATCAACATATATGGAAAATGCCTTCAAGGAGTGTGGCTGGATGGTTGAGAGTGGGACTTGGCTTCGATTAGGTCTCAAGTTCGATTCCCTGCTAGCCCCTCTTGTAAGAGCCTGGGACAGCCGAGGTTTTACCTATGGATGGAGAACTAGTGCGGCCTTTCGTGATGGGGTGTAGCGACTTGGCCTTCTGAGAGGTGAGTCCGCTTAGCCCGCCTGTGGGGTTTCCTTGAATAAAAAAAACATATATGGAAAACAAAATTAGTTATTACTTTAAAATTTGTAGTTAAAGATTTTAATAAAAATTGATGACAGAATGAAAAGGTCTCATAAAATCAAATATAGAAAAAAAATTATTGATAATTTTAAAAATCAAAATTACATTAATAATATATTAAATCATAAAAAGGTCTCCATAAGTTATAATACTCTAATGAAATCCAAATTTGTCCCGGTGCAATTTGATAAAAAATCGAATGAATCCCGCATGCCTGTCAGATGTAAAACGAACAGTTTTTTGGTACCATATTGCCTGCCATATGCTTACAAAGGACACGCACCAACTATTTCAACTATTTCACTATGGTATAGGATAATCACCTTCAATGTCCCATAATTGGACGGGGACACTGTACTGTGAGAATTGAGGGATTGATGTAACTAGACACCATATTGAAACAAGATTTGAGAACAGAATAGGACGCCCCCTGCCCTGAACCATCACATTTGATCGTACTAATATGTTCCATCAACTTTGATGGAAGTTTTATGTAATGTTTTAATTCCTTTTCTTTTCTTACGGATTGATTCCCAATTTTATTATAAGAGAACAGGTCAAAAGGGTAATGCTATTTTCAAATTGCATTAAAAAATGCCTTCAATTTATTTATATCATTCAATTATATAAAAAAATAATTACACATTAATTATTCAATTATTACAGGTGATTGTCATTGTCAAATAAATGTTATCTCGTAAAATTAATATTTTTGTTATTTATGGTATTGATAATTATCATAAACCATTGATCATTTAATCTCTAAACTATGTTTCTGTATCACTTACGTCTAATGTTTTAAAAATCAGACCGAAAGTTAAACCGCTAAGATAAGATATCTAAGGTTTAAATTAGTGTTTTGAAAATCGGACCGAACCGGTCGGTCGGACCGGAGAACCGGTGAACTGGAGCATGAAACGGTCCGATTTAGCCCGTATTTTTTGTGAGTAATTGACTCGTTCATTTTGCGGTTGGACCAGTAAAAATCGTTGAACTGGTGAAAGAAAGAATTGGCCGGTCTATTTAAAATACTTTAATTTTGATGATTTCATCTTGAATGAATATTATGATTAGTGATCTTTTTTTAATCTTTTTGATGAAATATGACTAGTGAGCTTTGTTATCTTAT
>JAOSBP010000005.1:35047484-35059438 GCA_027563825.1 Erythroxylum mucronatum
ATCTTTTATATATAATATATAAAATAAAAATTTATATATTTATTAATCATCGGTTCAACCACGGTTGAATTCCGGTTGAACCATTAACCCTTGAATCAATTGCTTCTCCGGTTCAATTACCAGTCCGGTTTTTAAAACATTGGTTTAAATAGTTTTATCGGTATTAAATTGTTATAAAATAGGCCGAAGATTAAATAAAACTTAAAACTATTGCCTTTATTATTGAAGAATTTAAAGTTTAATTAAAACAAAAGAATGTTAAATAAAAATTAATTATAATCTATAAAAATTAACCAATAATGAATTAATCAATTAATCAATTTTTAACAATAAAAGTTATATCAGAAATTTTAAAATTGAAATAAAAAATTAGACGCTTCAAAATTTTTACTATTAAATGAGTTTTTAAATTATTACTTATATTTTTAATTTAAAAAATTAATAAATGATACCAGTTTTATATAACATAACATTTGTTTTAGTTGTGCCACGTGATACATTTTGATTTTATTTGTGGAATATGAAATAGAAACAAAATTGAAAAAAAATAAAGCTGTCTTATTCCATTTAAATTTTCTAAGATTTTGCTATCGTATGAAATTGAACGTGTTGGACCATGTAATAATTACTCAGGAATTGAGGGTGGGACAGAGGTAGAGTAGACCACTATGAATGTTGGGGGTGGGGCAAACGAGAGTTGAATCGGTGATGTGTGATGAGTGTTTTTGAGTTCAGAGTTGTAACGATGATGCTCCAAGAGTCCAAGGTGAAATTGGGGTGGGGTCAGAGTCACGTTCTGGTTTTGGTTCTCAACAACAGCTACGGTTTCTGTTTTCCGTAACCATAACAAAAGGACGTAGGGTCCATTTACAGTTGCAGCTAATGTTCTGGTTTTTGCTTCGTCAGTCCTTTTCATTGTCCTCTTCCAAACATAGTTCTCAGTTTGGCCCTATGTTTTATGTAACATGCCCCACGTCAAAAGTCATCACACTCACGCTTATCATCTCTTATATCAACCAATTCGCTGATTGAATAACATCAGTTATTTATTTAAAAATATTTAATAAAATTAAATATTTAGTATTAGTTGTTTATGTGTAAAATCGAATCAAACCGAAAAATTGAACAGTTTAAAATTTTTACGATGTTTAAATTTTTTAATGATCGCAAAATTTCACTAGTTATACCATTAACCATTAATAACCTCAATCAAAAGTGAAATTATGAAAAGCTAAAAAAAATAATATGATAAATATATTTATATATAACTATTAAAAGATATATATATATATGATATTGTAAGAAATTATTAACACCTTTCATCTTCATGCCTTAAGTTCTCGTAATTTCTCTTTAAAACCCAAACAGGTTGTGGTCCAGTGCTTGTTTTGATTCTGAGAACAACCACACGCTTCCAAACTAATAGTTAGGAGACACGACTCCGACTGTCACAGCCTTCTGTTGATTGCGAAATTGTGATCTTGATATTTCAAAATATGACAAATTTTGGAGTTTAAGCGGGAAAAACAAAAAGAAGCTAATACGAAAAAGACACCTAGAAATAAAAAAGGTTAATGTAAAATTGTTGCTTTGTAATTTGGGAAAATAAATTTCTTTATTTTTACACTAATAAAATGAAAAAAATATAGTTTAATTCCTGAAGATAAGTTGATATTGTTCATTTTGATTAATTTGCAAAATATGATAATTTATTTTACAAAAGTGAAATTGTAAATTACTTTTAAAAAATAATAATAAAGACGTTAAATTTAAGCAAATAAATTATTGAAAAAATATTATAAAAAATTATTGTTTCAGTCGGGCCACGGGACGAGCCGGCTCGGCCCACACTCGGTCCGACTTCGACCATGAGATCCGATAGGTTCGAACACATTTAATTCTTAACTCGGATCAATTACGGCCAAAAATAAAGTCAAATAAAACTGGCTTAAACTTATGGGGCCAAAATTAACATTCTGGTTGACTTGGCTCGATGTAATTATCTTCGAAGCTCTAACTTGTCTAGTTGACCACTTCCTCGCTTTTAATACAGGCGTCTGCAATTAATAATCGGCAAAAACCACGGATTGATTATTGATACCTTTTAACTTTTATAATTATTTTGTACTTTTTAATAAATCACATTCCTTTAATATAAATTTCTTTTATTTTTTGATAACACGAAAACATGGGATCGTTACTCTTTAAATGTTTCCGAGATAAACTGTTTATATATCAATTATGTATTTTATGTAAATTATTTAAGAAATTATTAAATTAAATTCAAGCAAAATATATGATTTAAATAATATTTTTATTATTTTCACATCATTATAAATATCCAAATTTAAGATCATTAACATTTGAAAATAGTTAGAAACAATTTCTACAAATTACTTGGACCAGAAATACCGGATAAGCAGACTTTGAGTTCATTTGATTTTATTTTTATTCTTCTGTTGTGGTTTTTAATTTTATGTTTTTATTTTAAATAAAAACAAAATTTTATTTAATTGTTAATATCAATAATAATAATTATATATTAGATAATATTTAAAGTTAAATTATTTTTAATTAATTAATTTTTCATAATATTTATTAATAAATATTCTTTTATTTTATTAAAATAAATTTATTTTTAAAATTTATTTTAGTTATTAATTCAAAATTTTTAAAATTCATATACGTCGAAGATATTTTAAGTTTAATTATATTTATTAGTAATTTTAAACTGATTTTATCTCACTTACAAAAATTAAATAAATTATTAAAAAATTAAACTATTCATTAATTTTATTAATTAAATATAATATTAAATTAAAATATTCATAATTCTTAGTAAACCAAATTATCAAAAAAACGAACCAGAAAATAAAATCCACTTTAAGTTTTAAAAACAAACGAAACTAAAAACTCAAACAAACCATTCATTTAATTGAAATCTAAAATAGGAAAAATCATAAAAATAAATCAAACCAAATAGTCAATACTCACACTATTTGAAGTTACTTAAACGATCACTATGAACCGCCCGCCCTTAAAAGACAAATGTTTTAAGTTACATAATGTTGGTATTAGATTAGGGATATGGGAGGAGTAGGAGGAGTGGGGTAAAGGGAATAAAACTAGGAGTATTTTAAGTTGAAGAAATAATAATTGGGTGGAGAAGAATGGATGGTTGATATTTTTTTTAATAGAAGACAAATGCAATAAAAAAGCAGAAGCGGACAGGTTCCTTAAAGATGTTTGTTGTTTTGCTGGCTTCTGAAGATAGACAGGGTTGGTTTCCTTTCTTCAGATCCGAAGAAAATGGTAAGAAATCTAAAAAACTGTGTAAAATAATGGATAATTAAGTGAGGTTAAATTTTTGTATTTGTATGAAAGCAAGCGCACATTGACATACACACGAAACAGTCACTTCTAACTACTGCTGTCACAGTACCAACTTGATCTTTTCTGTTTTTCTTTTTATTTATTTATTCCTTGTTTTAGTCACTACAAATTAACAATAAAGATTGAGGCGTTTGAGCCCTTTTTCCTGTTCTTTCAGAGTGTATGTGTGTGTGCTTTTTGGATTCTTGCATGATCCAAAAAGTTGCTCTCTCTCTCTCTCTCTCTCTCTCTCTCCCTGTGTCTCTGCTGATCAGTGATGGCTTTTTTATCTGCTTCTCTGTCGGCCATCGATTTCTTTTGATTGAATCTTTTTGAACTGCATGAAGATTCACTATGATGGCTTTTTTACTTTTCCTGTGATTTCTTTCTTCATTTTGCTTTTTTGGAGCCTGTGTGACTCAAATGTTTCACCTTTTCACCTCACAGGTTTAAGAGGAAATCAGCCTAGTGTAGACTTCTGTATTTTCTGCTACTAATATCTGAAAGAACAGGGCTTGCTTGGTAGATCCTGGAATGAAAGATTGCTCTCTCTTTTTCTTGGGCGATTGACAAAAGCATGTGTGTAAAGATTGGAAACCCAGTTCGATGTTTCCAATTTTGAGGTTGGAAGTCTTGTTAATTTTGGGTTGTTAAGCAACTCACAGGTCGGATTCTCTGCAACCAAATTTTGGGTTCAGGAGAGGAGCACCTGGCCGAATTATGTAGTTCCGGCATGCGTGATACTTTCTAAAGCAGTAAACTTTCATCCTCTGTTATCGTAATTCTTGGGAATACCAAGTTCAAGTTAGGAAGCTGTTTCAGCTTTGAATTTGTTTACTCTAGCTGCGGAGTTAAAAGGCTTCTTCTTTTCATAAAAGTTCTTCTCTTGATCATCATATATGCTTTGTGAGGTAATAATCTTAAGTTGATTGTGCTTTATTAATTTCTTTCTTAAAGTGGTGCTTAATTCTGTTTGATCTATGGGGTTTTACAGCACTTACTGAGATATAATCTACCAGTGACGGTAAAGGAGGAATCTTTATGTTCAAATAGTGTTGAAATGATTACGTTCATGGAATCGAAGGAGAAACTGAAAGAGATAGACAAGTGCTTGGACTCTCAGCTTTGGCATGCTTGCGCAGGCGGCATGGTCCAAATGCCTGTGGTGAACTCTAAGGTTTTCTACTTCCCTCAAGGCCACGCCGAGCACGCCGGTGGTCCGGTTGATTTCAGGACCTTACCTCGCCTCCCGCCATATATTCTCTGCAGAGTATCTGCTATCAAATTTATGGCCGACCCTGAAACAGACGAAGTCTATGCCAAAATGAAGTTGGTTCCAACTAATGCTAAAGACCATGATTTGGAGGACCAAGAAGCTTTAGTGAACGGGACAGAATCTCAAGATAATAAGCCGGCTTCGTTTGCTAAGACTTTAACACAATCGGATGCTAACAACGGTGGAGGGTTCTCTGTGCCAAGGTACTGTGCGGAGACCATTTTTCCTCGGTTAGATTACACGGCGGATCCTCCTGTGCAGACCATTCTGGCAAAGGATGTCCATGGTGATACGTGGAAGTTTAGGCATATATACAGAGGGACGCCTCGGAGGCATCTGTTGACCACTGGTTGGAGTACTTTTGTGAATCATAAGAAGCTTGTAGCTGGGGATTCAATAGTTTTCTTGAGGGCCGAGAACGGGGATCTCTGTGTTGGGATTCGGAGAGCAAAAAGAGGGATTGGAGGTGGACCTGAGTCGTCATGGAATCCTGCTGGTGGCAATTGTGTTGTTCCTTATGGAGGGTTCGCTGCCTTTCTGAGGGAAGATGAGAATAAGCTCGGGAGAACTGGGAATGGTTCGAATGCGAACGGTGGTCTTGTGGGTAGGGCAAAAGTGAGGCCTGAATCTGTAATTGAAGCAGGAAGTTTAGCTGCGAAGGGGCAGGCTTTTGAGGTTGTTTACTACCCTCGAGCGAGTACTCCAGAATTTTGTGTCAAGGCTTCTTCAGTGAAAGCAGCACTGCGGATCCGGTGGTGTTCAGGGATGAGGTTCAAGATGGCCTTTGAAACTGAAGACTCTTCACGGATTAGTTGGTTTATGGGAACAATCTCTGCTGTTCAGGTTGCTGATCCTCTGCGTTGGCCTGATTCACCTTGGAGACTTCTCCAGGTAACTTGCTGCTTTTAATCCCAATTTACTGTTGGTTTATCTGGGTCCTTCACTGTTATGTAGATTCAACATTGCCATAGCCTGATAGCCATGAAATTATTGCTTCATCTGACTAGTTCCGGGTTCGAGTTGTCCCTGTATGTTATCGCAGATTTCATTTCATAACATGTGATAAGATTGAGCTTGAGCCAACTAGTTTAGATGACACTGTATTACATTTAAATATTTCTTATTTTTGGAGCAAGGAATGTTTTCCTATTGCCTTCAGATGATGAATCTGCTAGACTCTTCGGACATCACCATTTGATTTGTACTTCCAGGTTATATATAATTGCTCAACAAGTACTGTCCAGACACAGGCAGAGCTGTGATATATTGCCTGGTTAAAGGACCTTAGTCTGAGCTTATGATTTTTATGACCTTAAGTGCCTACATTTTAGTTTTTAGTTTCTATTCTTCGATCCAAATGAATGGAAACTTCAAGTCTTATCGATTGATAGAGATTGTTGCATGTGTGGAAATGACTCTTCTTTTTTCGGCCGGCCAAATTCAGTTCTCTGAATCTTTCTTATAAGTTGGGGAATTCTGATACAGGTTACATGGGATGAGACGGATTTGCTTCAGAATGTAAAACGGGTCAGCCCTTGGCTAGTGGAATTGGTATCTAACGTGCCGGCCATCCATCTTTCCGCCTTTTCACCACCAAGAAAGAAGTTGAGGCCGCCACAGCATCCAGATTTCCCCCTTGATGGCCAATTTCCGTTGCCAACATTTTCCAGCAACTTCCTTGGGCCCAGCAGCCCTTTCGGTTGTCTAACTGACAACACTCCTGCTGGCATGCAGGGAGCCAGGCATGCTTATTATGGTTTACCTTTATCAGATCTTCACCTCAATAAACTGCAGACAAGTCTACTTCCGGCTGGTTTCCCGCCAATACTTGATCATACTGCTGCACACAATAGAATCTCTTATGGTCCAGTTGTTCCGAAGCCTAGCATGAGTGACAATGTTTCTTGTATTTTAACTATGTCACATTCTTCCCAGACTTCAAAGAAGCCTGATGATGCAAAAACACCCCAGCTTGTACTTTTTGGTCAGCCAATACTTACTGAGCAGCAGATCTCTCTAAGCTGCTCAGCTGATGCAGTGTCACAAGTTCTTACAGGAAATAGTTCATCTGAGGGTAATTTAGATAAGGCAGCCAATTTTTCTGATGGCTCTGGGTCTGCCCTTCTTCAAAAAGGCCGACCTGAACTTTTCTCTTGTGAAGGTTTACAATGGTGTAAGGATAGCCGCCAAGACACTGAGCCCTCTCTTGAAACTGGTCACTGCAAAGTCTTCATGGAATCAGAGGACGTGGGTCGCACCCTTGATCTCTCCTTACTTGGGTCATATGATGAATTGTTCAGAAAAATGGCAGACATGTTTGGCATCAAGAATTCTGAGACACTGAGCAACGTGCTTTACCGAGATGTGAGTGGCACTATCAAACATATCGGCGAAGAACCATTCAGGTCATTTTTTGTTTCCTTTTTCTGTTATAAACCATTCTTTTGGGGCCTGTCATTTGTTGAATTCGCATCACTGGTGATCTGACAATGACATTGCTACTCATTTCTTGCAGCGACTTCATGAAAACAGCAAGAAGGTTGACGATTCTAATGGATTCAAGCAGTGACAATGTTGGCAGGTAGTGAAGAAATAAGCTTCGTTTTCAAGTTGTACAGCCAGTTCCAGTACTAACCTTTTACTCTTCTTCAAGTTGTGGGAGGTGCTGCTCCAATATAATTCATTGGTCTTCCAAGCTATACTCTTCTTGTTTTTATCATCGTGGCTTTAGAAGCAAGGAATAAGTGGATTTTTGAGAACTTCCATCCATTCTCATATTTCATCCCAAGTCCCAACATTTGCTGTCATTATATAAGCTAGTCCCCTAATTGTCTATCTTCCATTTGTAATTTTTTTCTTTTTGGGCAGTCAAGTCCGACAAGTAGTCGTCTTTTGAAGGACTGTTGTTGTATGTAAAGAAAAAAAAAAGCATTTTCTGAATGGAAACCTGGTGAAGGGATTTCCAGAACATACAAGCAATTGCAAATTCCTTATTCCAACAGTAACTTCTGAACTGGTGTTCCTGCCTTGTGTCTGTCTTGTCTGACTTCAAGAAGATGAAACCTTCCCCAATGGAGTGGTAATTTGAATTTAGGAGCTGCTAATCGTACAAGATTTGGTAAGAATATAAAGTATTATTATTATTTATTACTCCCATTGCAGAAAGAATGGAGACATCGAATCCCGTGGCTGTCTTTGACTTGGACGCCCCAAGTTTTGGTTGGAAATTTTGGAATCATTCTCAAATGTCTCAAAGTCACAACCAGTTAGAAAAAGAAGCAAACAATAAAAATACGTTAAGCAAGAGGATGATGAATGCATAATGTGATTGTTCCGTGCATGACTCTCCAAAAGCCAGGTGGTTAGAGGTCTAATCAGAGCTTACACCATATAAATAGGCTGAGTTGACTTAAACCCTTCGAAGGGTATAGAACATATCAGATGTTTCACACGACAACAGATTGCGCAGGATACTCTGCCAGTAACCTACTGCCACATGTAATCACAACACATCTAATCAAATTCCAGAAATGGGTTTCAAAGGCAGAAGTCCACACCATCACATGACAGTCTCTTCTTAATAAACGTACATGCCATCCTCACTTGTTTACATAACATTAGAAAAATCCAATTCAGTTTGGCGTTGGGATTGTGAAAACATTATTGTCAAAGAGAAAGTCAATAGCTTTGTTTTCTTTTTGTAAGAGAAGAAACAAAACCAGGTTAAAGCAGTAACGTCCAAAGAGAGTAGGTGATTTAGGTGTATCCTGGAATATGGAAACTAAGCAGCTGAAGAAAGACTAAAACACATTCTCTATGATAACACAGTACACAAACACAAACTTCTAAGAATCCTACTCAGCCACACGTGAGCAAGTGTGGCCCCTAGAAGTGGGTGGTTTTGTTTATAATTTTCTTTGTTTGCTAAAACCAAGGTAATAATAGATTCACGTGTGGCTAACGTAAGCAGATACAAAGTCTGAGTGAAAGAGAGCGTCAAGTCGCATGTGTTGCGGCGTTTCGATGATTGGCTGTTCTTTGTTTGATTTCTTAACCCAACATATAAAAATACATAATTACCCTTGTATCATAAGAATGGAACAACCTAAGCCGACGGAGATGGCTGTGTTCCATTCCTTGAGCAATGATCCGTGCATGTGGGCAAGACAAAAACCACTTAGCTTTAGGTTTTGGTGTAGGGTTACTGACAAAACAGTACATACAACCCTGAACACAAGCCTTTTTGACGATGAGATCCTTAGTTGGATCGTGAGAAATTTTGCTGATATCGTGTGATCAACGCCTTCTCTTGCTGTCTTTCTTCTTTCACTCCTCCGATATCGTTTTTATATACACTTTTTGTTCATCTCATTGGGACTTGTACCAACATGTTCACTTGCATTATGACATTGTTTGCTGATAAATAGTTTGGACAACTGGGGTTACTATAAAAGTACCAGAAAGAAGCTGATGAGGAACAATGGGCTGGGTGGGTCATTAAAACCAATGGTTAAAAGCACGGAGGAAGTGGGGGAGGGAGACAGAGACCATTCCCAAAGCATATTGTTTTAGTTGAGCTCTCTCCTCCATCTTTATTACTTTGTTTTCAGAACCACTTGCCACTATCTAAGGCTATATTTTCTACCCAGGACAATAAAGTATGCCTTCAAGGTTGGGTTGGTACTCGTACCACTGAGCAAGTGGTGGGTACTGGGTAGTACTCCTGACCATTACCTGGGGTTCTTTTTTACACTGGCTTCAGAATTACGTCAAGAACACAACTGCCAACTGCCAGTATCAGTGATCTAACAAAGGACCAATTGCTTTTTTTTTTTTTTCCCACATAGAAAAAGCTCGGTTTTGAAAGATCCAAGTCGGGGCCAAAAGAAGCATTTGATACACGGGACAGGGCAAGTCATGAGTAGTTGTTAAAAGTTAAAACCTTGTCTCTTGTCTGGCGCTAGCTTTGAGGTCTTTTCTTATTCGGACTTTATTTGATAATTATGACCCGCTTTTTCAATTTCCATAATCCAATTTTGACCAGATTCACATTTTTTTAAGAAATCACCAAAATAAGAAAATATTTATAATTTAATATCAATGTAAACAATCACTGCAAATCTTTATAATTTATTTTTATTTTAATTGATATTACTACAATGAAATTGGATATAGTTTAAATCTGATAGATTCTTGAATCCTAATTCAAAATTTACTTTGTTAATAATTAATAATTTATCAATTTATGGTGTTTTATTAATATTTAATATTTATTAATACACCAATAAATAAGAGGATTTAATTTTTATTTAACTCATATTTTTAAAATAAATAATACGTAATTGATTAATTTTTACTATTAATATGAGTTATACATGTTTTATTATTTATTTGGTGATAACACTCATTATAATGGATTTTATTGAAAAATTGCACAGTATTTTTATCGAGTCTAATAAATTGATAAAAAATAAATTAGTGTTCCGATTAATTGACATAAAATTAAGGAACAATGATGTTTAGGAAAATAATATAATAAAAATAATTAATTAGTGTTCACATTGAGTATAGCACTACAAGAAAAACGTCGTTTAATGACAGAAATTATCGACGAAAAATGTTTGTATTCTGTCAGTAATATAAATTAGCGATGGAATCAACCAACAGACAACGACGTCATTAAAACGATCGTAGGTAAATTTATCGACGGAAATATTATGTAATTGTTAGTAAATATACCAATAGATGTCATTGACCGTCAGTATATTTACTGACAGATTTGTTGTGAACTGTCGGTAAATTTACCTACGGACCTAAATATTTCGTCGGTACTGGTTATTCCGTCGGTGATATTTCTAATAGTTATGATTGACTGTCGATGAGTATACGGACAATTCAGTAAATTCTGACGGTTAAGTTGGTGTCGGTTTGTAATATTACCGACGAAACAAAGAATAATCGTTGGTAAATATCTTACATTTTACCGACGGTTTATGGTATTCCGTCGGTAAATATAATGCATTTTACCGACAGACTTTTATTTTTCGTCGGTAAAGAAAATTAAAAGTTTTGTTTTAAAAAAATCCCAACATTAAATTTTATTTCATGATCTTGTGATTAATGCATACTTTCAACAGTTATGAATTATCTATGCATAATATTTTGTTTTGTTTATATATTTAATTTGTTTAAACAAAAAGTTGATTAATGATATAAAATTAAAATTATCTTAATTGATAATAAAAACGTTATAGTGTACATAATAAGTCTTTGTAATTCAAAGCAAATGACTACAACAATCATATTGTCCTGGTGATCGCAGGTGCTCTGAGGTGCTACCCGCCTTCAACTCATCCACCTCATATCTTAGCTGAGCTATGTAGTCCATCAATATCTCTATTGTGGTCCGAAGCTGATTGACTTCATTGGTTTGCGACTGTCTACTAGATGTTGCTGTACTGGACATGGAGGATTGCGAATAACATGTGTTCGTAAATAAACCTAGCTCGAAGATCCTTCCATGACGGTCCCTACCACCCACTGCTTCAAGATATGTTTGACTCTCATCAACAGCTTGTTCGTAATGAGGCTGTCGCTAAATGCTTTCTTGTATTTGGTCATATTATGATGCAATGTTTATATTAGTAAGTGATAATTATTAAGAATTAATATTAAAATATAAATTTCACATACATTCAGTTCTCTACATTGGATGTTGACGAATGTCACACCGTCATGCTTCTTAGGATGAGTGTGAAAAAACATGTGAGTGTGCAAAAACAACATGATCAAGTATACAAGTGCAAGTACTCTTGTATACTACTTGTATACTTGATCATGCTAAAATTAACTGAAAAATGCAGCTTCTTCTTGCATTCTTCTATCATTTTTTAATTTTAATGTTGAAATTGTCAATAATTTTTTCTTGACAATTAGTTTGTTGATTGATTTCACACATGACCTAACTTCTATGTTTTGAGCTTGAAGCATCTATCTTTTATGCCAAATTAATCATATAGTTCAAATAGACATCCTTTAATACAAGAGTACTTAATCCTTTTGTGTTCATTCCTCTTAAAACTCAAATCAAATCTTGTTGCAATTGTATAAAAATTGTTGCCTTTTTAAAGTGTTTTACAATGTTAAAGACCATCTATAATAACCATTTTATGGAAACAAAATCATGAATATATCTCTTGGTTTGACTACGTCATCACAAAGTTGCATATATTTTGTAAGCATTAGGATATCCATAACTAACCAAGAAACTCTCATGATCTTTTACATCAACGTTTATGGTCTCATG
>JAOSBP010000005.1:35140766-35151596 GCA_027563825.1 Erythroxylum mucronatum
GAGAGGTTATTTTCGATAAACCCATAATATATATATAAAATAAATAATTAAATAAAAAATAAATAAAATATAAAAATAAGTAATACAATAAATATAGAACAAGGTAAAGAAAAAAAGATAAAATAAGTAAGTAAATACACAAATAAGAAAAAAAGACAAGTAAATAACTAAAAACAAACAAATCATTACAAGAAAATATTTAGGCTAAATAACTAATAAAAAAGTACTACATGTTAAATGTTTAGGCTAAATATAACACATAAGACTCGAAGAAAAAAGTTTAAAAGACATGAGAAATATAATGGTTAGGAATGTCAATTTTAGCCCGGCCCGCTCAGCCCTGCCTAATTTTGGTTTAGGTAGCTCGGCTTGTGGTCAGGCTGGGCCAGCAGGCCTGGCCCCTTGGGCCACGGGTCACCTAGCCTTTAGGTCGAGTCCGCCCGGGCTGACCTAACATCCTTAAGAATGGACTCTCCAGGTGAGATCTTTTACTTGTATCCTAGTAAGTCAATGTTTTTTTATTAAGGGTCACACCCTTAGTAAGTTCCAATAGAGCTATATTATTCCTGATCACCTCTACTTGTTTTTTCTTAAACCTTCCTTTTTTTCCCCCTTATAATCTCTACGTGTAATCTTCTTACATCTTCTCACTAGAGCATTAAGATGTCTTCTTTTAACATGTTCGAACTACCTAAGTCTTGTCTCTCTTACTTTCTCAATAATATTAGCCACCTTTAATATGTTTATTATGATTACATTTTGACCTTATCTCTTCTAGTAAGGTTGCACATATAACAGATTATCCTCATCTTTGCGACCATTAACTTATGACTATACATATGTTTGATGAGTCAATACTCTGCCCTATAGAGTATGATTGACCTAATTGGTAAACGATAAAATTTACCTTTGATCTTGAGTGGTATCTTCTTGTCATATAACTCCTAATGCACTTCTCCATTTAATTCACCCTGATATGATACAGTGAACTATGTCTTTATCGATCTTTTCATTTCTTTGCGTGATAGATCCTCTCTTTTCATGGTATAACTTATGAACCAATCTTTGCCTCCAATTTGGCAGCCACTTTATGGTTCGAAAAGTTACTCTAAGTACTCAGCCTTAGTCTTGCTCAATTTAAACTTTCGACTCTAACGTATCTCTCCAAAGTTCTAGCTTAACATTGACACTCTCTTTTGTCTAATCCATTAAAACAATGTCATTAGCAAATATACATCCAAGGCACATCCTCTTGGATATTTTTGGTGAGTTCATTCATCACTGTTACAATCAAAAAGGGGCTTAATGAGGAGCCTTGGTGTAGCCTAATATCGATAGAAAAATGCTTCGTTTCTCTTCTTATCGTCCTTACACGAGTTTTTACACCTTCATACCTATTCTTAGTAACCCATATATAAGTCATAAGAACTCCTTTAGTTTCTAATGATCTCCACATAATTTCCCTAGGTACCATATCATAAACCTTTTCTAAATCCATAAAAATCATGTGTAGGTTACGATGTCTTTCCCTGTAATATATCACTAATCTTCTAAGGAGATGAAAAGCTTTTGTCGTGGACCTTTCTAGCATGAAATTAAACTGGTTCTTCGACTTAGGTGCATCCTTTCTCACTCTCTTCGGAATCAACTTCTCTTATAACTTCATGACGTGACTAAATAGTTTGATACTTCTATAGTTTTCATAATTTTGGATTTCCCCTTTGTTCTTGTATAGAGAAATTAACATATTAAGTCTCCACTCCATCTAACATTTTGGAAAACTTAAGAATTACATTAAAAAGCTTAGCTAGCTAAGTAAGACCCTCCTCACCTAGGCTATTCCACACCTCTTCATCAAACCTTACTGTCCTTCCACTCTTTATCTCCCTCAAACCTCTCTTAATTAATTCCCTTGTGATCTGCAGGCAATAAGTAAAGTTACGATAGCTCTCAGACGTGCTAAGATCACCTAAAGAGAAGTTGTCCTTTACACCTTCATTAAAAAGGCTATAAAATTATCTCTGTCATCTTTTCTTGATGTCATTTTTAGCCATGAGCACCCACCCTGGTTTGTCTTTTATAAAATGAACTTGATATAAGTCTCTCACGTTTCATTACCTAGCTCTCACCAACTTAACTATATCCTTTTCTCCATCTTTAGTTTCCAATCGTTGATATAATTTCTCATAGGCTCTGCTTTTAGCTTTTGAGACTATCTTCTTCATCTCTTTCTTTGCCAGTTTGTAACTTTCTTTATTAACTACCTCTTTACCTCTGTAATGCTATCCGATAGAGTTTTATAGGCAATAAGAGCAAAATGCAACCTTTACGAAACCTCATATATAATTCTAATTACATTACTTAATCATCAATTTAATATAATTTCTTAATTCCTTATACAATACCTTCAATGAGTGCAAATTTGCTTAGGATTATCATACATTATACATAAAATACGTTAATTTATCTTAAATTATCTAATTCAACAACGAATTTGATGCAATTAAACCTCTTATTATGTAAACATGGTTGGAGAATAATAAGTCCACAAATACGATGATGTTTATACCTATCTATAAATTCGTAAAAAAGTGACAAACTCTCTCAAAACATTTCTAGATAGTTATCTTAAATCGTAAAATAATAATATTCTAAATTAAAAACAATAAAACATGTCAATTATATCTTTCGATTCATAAAACAATATATAAATATGCTAAACTTTACATACATAATCTGTCAGCCTTGGATTCATATGAGTAAATGAAACAAAAGGTTAAGAACTTATGATACCTTAAATATATTATTTTTATCAACAATATGATAGAATTTTTAAATATTTTCAAAAATTTTAAAGTCTATAAATTTGACTCAATTCAAAATTTACTAAGTTCATATAGATACTAAATTTATTTTAATATTTTCCAATTTGCTCAATTTAAAATAAAAAGATTGAACATAGTTGCAAATTTCTCAAATTCTTCAAAATGCATTAACATTACTATTTCACACTCATGATATTTTGCATTAACAATACTATTTCACACGTTAAATATTCATTTATCTAATAAGTGTAAAATAATAAGTTAAAAAAATCTTAAACCAAGTCTTAACTTGTTTTAATTATATGTCATATGAGAATTTCTCAATTCATATTGCCTAAATTTGTAAAGATTCATTATGAATGTAAAAAATGAGTCATTTATTTGTTTTATATAAATGAATAAGCAAAAATAGTGAATTTTTAAAGATTATATAAGAAATTTATCATTAATTATGAGTTTATAAAACAATATAAAAGTTAGTAAAAAAATACGATGACTCCTTAAATATAATGCTAAGACTAGTTTAAAAAAATCAACACCCCATATATAAACAATTGAAATTAGATGGAATAGATTTCATAGTCAATAAATTTACAGTTTATAATTCAATTAAATTAAAAAAGTGTATGATATACATCATCATCAAATAATGAATGACATATCCTATACAATATTTGATTCTTCTATTAAAAACTTGAGGATCAGATACAAGAATATAACTTTAGTTTATAGTGCTTATTTTGTCATTCAAACCTTTGAATTTTCTTTTCATGTCTAACCAACCACACTATTAAATCCACCGTCCTACATTTGGTACTTAAATATATTAATCATTTTTAGAGTTTTTTATGAACATCAACAAGTTAGAATAAGTGGTTAAAGTTGAGTTTACAACATGTTCACATTTTGAAAAGAAAATTACATTACTCCTTTTATATACTGTTTATTCCAAACATTCATGATAGCCTACATACATTACCAAATACTACAATATATTTTATCTACTGATTAAGTGGAATGAAATGACATTTCATATTTGCGATCCTCTATTCTTTTTCATTGAAACAAGTACTCAAAATTTCCTCCCCAGTCGTCATCGCACTCAAATAATAACATTAAAAAAGTAATTATATATATCATCAAATATTTAGTAATATCATGAAAAAAGAACACACATTCAGTATGTCAATTTATTACTACCAATATAAATTTTCAACAACTAATCTCATTTTTTTCAAGTTTCTTCTTTTGTACCTCCTTCACATTAAATTTTTATCTTCTTGTTCTTAGCCTATCTTATGGCTTAAGGACAACTGGGTCCTTCAACCTAATGCCTTTTGGAAGAGTTTTAGTATGCCCAAATGATCGCTAACATCCCTTGACTCAACTGCATTTGCACCTATAAATTTTTATTTGCTTATACTAATATATTATATAGGTATTCAAAAATTGATTCACTTTTAATAGTATGATCAAGGGCCTTATAGAAATTTGATTCTAACCTTATGTCCTACTAACACCCTATGTTCTACTAACGTTTAATATCATCACCTTAACAAATGTTGCCTACCTTTATTTTCATATGCCTGCACAACATCCTTGCACTATCTCCTAATAAACATATTCTATGAAAATTGTTTAATCTTCACCCTAATTAAAAATTTGAATTTGTATTGATACATAATTCTCTTAAATTCAAACAATAAATAGTTGCATTTAACTAGTGGGGTGACTCACTTAATACAATTGCTTATAGTCTAACCACATTGCACCCTTCATCCATCTCCTCTACCACGTATAACTTCTTATTCCGTTTAGTCCAACTTTTGCTCATCTTTTAATACTTCAAACTTATTGGTTCTTCTTGTACAATATGAAATATGGTATTACTGTTTTCCTTCTAAAATTCCTTAACAATATCAAATTGCATCACTAATGATACATTACTCCATGCATGCAAGTAATTAAAATTTATTTCTCTTTCAATCTTTTTCTTGATTACTTTATCATGTTGTTTATTAAATTATCTCAACATTTAATGAGCATGCATGCACTCATCTCCTCACTTCTTTGTGTCATCGACATTCCTGCTTAAAAGTGCCCCCTAACATATATGCCATAGTCCACCTCACATAGTTATAAAAAGAGATCTAACCCATGAATTATTTCCTAAGTCAAACTCCATAACCAATTCATTCAAATTTTCCATAAATTCTTCATTGTTGTTATCACTGTATACAACATCTACAAATGTATATTTTAAATTCTTATGTCTCTTATGGATACCAAATTCCTTAAGTAATTTTTTTAGTATATGCTACCAACATAGTCTATGTTGTACAATAAGGAATGCCACCTCAATGGTATTACTCATACTTTTACACTCGTTTATAATTATAGCACCAGGTGACTTCCTATTCATACACCTCCATTACATATACAAAAAAACTAATAAAACCTATTGGTAATCTTGTTGTTTCAGAGTTCATAACCAAGAAATGTAGACTTCCCATCATAGTTTAAAAGAACACCTTCAAATGGGGAAATGACATTTGGTGTTTGTTAATATGATAAGTGGTACTAAGCGTCATCACGTCACTAAATTCAACGTATAATGCGACTCCTCACATTACATTATCTAGAAAACATTCTTCAACCTTCCTCATCAAAGTTAATTTTGTAGAAAAATCTATTATCTTTCTCTTTTATTCTATTAAGCATCTTATAAATGACTTCCAAATCTCCTTCCAACCTTACTTTTCTCAACCTGCTTATATAAATAAGGTATCCCTTACATAACAAGTTATGTTCTCATACCCACCCACAACTACAATAATAGACTATATATTTGTGCATAACCTAATTCAATAATTGTCATTCATTTCTAATCTAAACCTAACCTAACTGTCCATATCTTGATGTCACCTTATAAATTTTGCATTACTTAGGTGTGCATATCTTCATACTTGATTATGCTCTTACTATCATCTAATGACCTACTCAAGCATTGTACATAATTCTTCCTCAGTATATAGGTTTCATACTATTCAACCTCATGGTTTGTGCAATGACCTCTATGGCACGAATGTATGCTCTTCAATACTCTATTTTCATCTTTCTTTCATCCTCTTGTAGAAATTAAAACCTCATGAACCCTACATACTTTTGATATAAATCAAAAATTATCTTTGAACTTTCAAACTTCATTATCACTTCAAGTATTTCCTTTGTTTAATGTCCTACACTCTAATACATAAGCTTGTCACATCTAAACAACTCTTCTTATTCTCCATTTCAATACTCACCTCCACTATATTGATGAATTATACCATAAGCACCATAATATTAGTTAAAAGATACCATTACATTACATAAAACATATATGAATAATATAACAATTATTAAATAGTCACAAGTATGCATATAAAAAAACTAAAAACTATTTTTTTAAAAAAACTACACACTAATTTGACAAGTATCAAAGTGGACTTTAACATTGAAATAGGGACACTAGATCTTCTTCTTTTCAAACTCTTTTTCTCTCCTCACTATGTTAACTTTTACTCTAAACAAATACTAGTCAAATTAGAATATTAATAATCAAGAAATTTTGCTTTACGTCTGCAAATATTTTTCAATAAAAACCTCAAAATCTCTGCTTCTTATTTCTTAAGCAACATTATCACTTGAAAACTCTTATACGTTTATATGAAGCTCTAAAAAAACTTTACAATAAACCTTACTCAAATCATAATACTCTGGGTGAGAAATGGTTGCTTGATACCAAAAATAGTTTAAGATTTTTATTAATTTTTTACATTAAGATTTCTAAATCAAATAGTCATGATAGGCTTTTAAATGATATGTCTCTCTTGATGAATTGTTAAGTTGTTTAGTAGTAAATGATGGATAAAATTATAAAATGATATGCCTCTCTTGATTAATTGTTAAGTTGTTTAGTACTAAGTGATGGATAGAATTAAAATTTTATCCATCACTATTAAGAGAGACGTATCATTTAAAAGCCTATCATAACTATTTGATTTTTAACTTTGATTTGCAAAAGACATGATAAGCTCTACCTTTCCTTTATTTTCTCAGAAAACTTTGTTAGTTTATGCCCTACAACTAATCGATTGGTTGTAGTTTAGTGATAAAATAATTTAAAAGCATTCTTTATCTTGTACATTTTTATATGTATATGATAAAGTTCACAGGATAATTATATATTGCAAATGAAATTATAATGAGGTTATAATTATGAGATTCATATTGCATTTATGTATTATCTATAAATTGTTCTTAGTCATTATTCTATTACGATTGGACATTAATAGAACATAAAAAAGCTAGCACATACTATTTTTTTCTTATGAAGGAAGTAGTTGATCGTATAGGCTAAAGTATGGAGATACTTAAACAAACTTGTAGGTGTTTGTTAGAGAACAAGTCACAGAAACTGACCTGATATGAGAAATCTATTTAGAACATTACTTGTATATCTATAAAATTCTCATTATGATAATTGTATAAGTGATCCTTTAACTTGAGATCATTAAAGTTATTTTTTATAGGAATTGCTATACTTTGATACTACTTATGACCTACTTAATATAGGTAGTTTAATCAGTAATCATTGGATATAGCATGAACTATATGGAGGTAGTTGTGTGATCAAGATAGTATTCATCACCCTAAAGTAATTAGAGAGAATATTCCATTGATCTATATTAGTATTGATTTGAGAAATCCTTGGCCAAAGTGGAATGACGTTTTGTAAGTAGTTTACAAATGTCATTAATTGAATCAATAGCTAATGACAGAGAATTAATATGATTGAACTCAAAAAGAGTAGACATTAATTCCATGCTCCATCTAATTGGAACATTGTATGATAAAATGATTAAATTATACAAAAAGTCATGCATGAAAAGGTTAGTCAAACCACTTTGACATTCCTAAATATTTGGGTGATCATAATGCGTTGGTAGACATGAATCTTGATATGTGATTATAAATTGTTTAATTGGAGAATTAAAGATAAATTAAAAGGAGTTTTAATTTACCTAATTCTAATTATGAATTAGAATTACAATTTATAATTGTTGTCAACATGTTTGGGAACCTAATGTGTCTCACATAAAGCATGTATTGAAGATAACAAAGATATTTTATCAAGATGGATTTGATTATAAAGTTTGAGAGACTTTATAATTAAATATGAGATATTTAATAAATAAGGATCAATATGAGATATTAGATCCTATTTGAGTATAATTAGTATTTAATTATAATTATTTATAATAATTGAAATTGGAATTTAATTTTAATTAGATTACTGAAATGTCTAAAATATATATTATAAATAGGCTTAAGCTTTGTGAAGTTAGTACATCTTGCTTAACCCTCTTTATACGAGTTACAAAGTTCTTTCAACCTATTTTATAGATACCATTAAATGCTAGACACTTATGCTTTTATAGTGGTGAGATAGATCGGTTTCAAAAATAGTTCGTAGGATACGATAAGATAAGGATCAAGCTTTGAAATAAGGTACGAATTTAGATTCATGCTTTATTATGATTTATGTGCTAATCATTTTTTAGAATTAAAGTGATCTTGATTTTCGGGAAGTTAAAATAGAAAAAAAAATTATGATTGATCCACCGTCTCGATTTTTCAACAAACTTGCCTGGAAAATTCATGACCTCTCAATCACCACGATTTCATTAATTACCTTTCAAAACAACAGCATAATGTTTTCTTTAAGACAAGGGAAACCCAAAACATGTTTCTTAAAACTTAGCACAGGAACTGACGTCGCCTTCCAATTGCTGTCACCTAATCTAGTTTATCAAACATATCATAAACTAGCTTAATGCCAGATACAGAACGCCTGTAATCCACCATTTTTTCATGCAATTCTCATTCTTCTTATCGAAAGCCACATCTTCCAAATGCAAAAATGTTTATATGAAAACATGATTTGCACGAAGATGTTATTCCAACATTTTTCCCTAGACAAAACTCTTGACTTATATCAGATTGTTGCTCAACAGAAGCCATGTTGTAGCTAGTACTTAAAACACATTTCTCTCTTCTTATTACTCTCAGTTATGTTAACCAGCCAAACCAAGGGTGTGAACCCATCTGACTCTTCTGCTACAAGTACAACCCCACAACAACATAATGAAACAGTCTCTGCTGAGTATTACTATGTTCCAACTCCAAAAACTGAAAAGAAAGAGCTTCTCTCGCCTGAGTATCCTTCTCCATCAACTGTTCACGCACTGGCACCTGAACCAGCTGTAAAGAGCCAACATGCACTGGTTGATAACACAGTGGCTGCACCAGTATCAATGCCTCCAGTATTGTTGTTTTCATCTTCAAAAAATGAGTTCAAACGTGGTGCTTCTCGACGGTGCAGATGGTGTCCAGGCTCCTAGTTTACCCCCGGTTGAGCTTGTGCCTAGCTCCAAAGCTTTGACATCAAACAAAAGTGTTGAAGATGAAGTCAACGAGTTTACAAAAGATTAGGAAGCTTATTCTGGGGACCAAAGAAAAGTTATGGGGATTGTGATTGAAGTACTGGCAGGTGTTTTGGTAGTTGGACTCGGTGGGGTTTTGTACAACAAGAACAAGGATAAAATAAGAGTGCTATACCAGTCTCTGGCAAAGAGAGAAAGGATAAGCTGATGTATATTTCCGCCATAGCTCACCCTACGACTGATCCTAAAAGACAATATTGTCTTAATTGTAGTTCAATATATTATCAAAAACACATGTAAGCTTAGGTAATTCCATAATTCCAACGTTAGTAGAGATTTTGAAAAGGATACTTAATCCATCAAACAGAGTCTTCATACCTAATTTCATCATTTGAGTTAGAAACTTCATGAAACATCTTCAAATTTTAATACCTCTTACAAGTTCTTCATTCACCTTCATTACCTCTTTTTATCAATGACTTTAACATCGTTTACTCCATTAAAATCTTAGATCATGTTCATTATTTTCTTGGCATCGAAGTTACGCCTACACCCAACATCTTTCTACTTACCTAACACAATATACCAAAGATGTAATATTCCGTTACCCACATGAGGGGTAGAATTGTGAATTCTGAAAAATGTGATGAGAAATTAGGAAAATGCATTTCATGTGTTATTAATTTTGTCATGCACATTTTTGCATAATTATTTGATTGTACATGCATTCATTGGCATTTTCCGGGTACAAATAAATTGTTATAGATGATTAAATTATGTTGTGACAATTCTGGTATTATTTAGAGTATTTTGGGGATTTTTGTGAAAATATTGATTTTTGGGCCAATTATATAGTGACATGTGGCAAATTGTGATTGGGACAAGTGGTTATGTTAGGTAGATGACAAGTGGCCTATTAGTATGACAAATGGCTAATTAATGTTGCCACATGGCAAGCAAATAGGGACATATGGCTTGAAAATGGGATGACATGTGTTAGTCTTTAAGTGAGGTTAGGACATGTGTGTAACATGCAAAGTAGACACATATTAAGTGTTTTTAGAGAAAGGAATTAGCTGAAGCTTTCTTCTTCGGTTAGTGTTTTCTTCACCGAAAGAACATTGTGTTTTATAAGTGATTTTCCTTGCTCATCCGCCGGATTGTGATCTGTTCTTACTACTGGAAACTTGCTGGAGTACATATTCGAATCAAGTAAGTTGTCTTTGGTTTCACTAAGTTTGTAAAATGATTTTGATGTTGGGTTAATGTTAGGAATAAGAACATGCATGCAAGAATACGAGTTTGAATTAGGAGAAATGGGTTGCATGTGTTCTCGGTAAGAAAAACTTAGACACCTGAATGAGATTTCTGGAACTTTTGTTGAGGTTAATCTAAGCTTTATTATTGTTATTTGATGGATTCCAGTTTACAGAATGCATACATGTAAGGTTAGAGAGTTGGTTTTGATACCGAATGAGATTGATGATTGCATGAGAGTATGGACTAGCTCATATGTT
>JAOSBP010000005.1:35151877-35168114 GCA_027563825.1 Erythroxylum mucronatum
GTCTCCAGACACGTACCAATTTGTAATCATTGTGAGAAGATACCGTCTTATTGCAAATGTTTGAACAATCTTCGATCTGCTTAATTCATTAAAGACATTGTAATTACATAGTTACCTTCATCAGATTAAGATGTGGTCTTTATTAGAACAACGATTGTGAGTGAAGCTTGTGACAATCTCTTGTAAGCACTTGGTCTGCTAGTATTATTCCATTAAAAAAATGACCAGACTAGTAATATCGTATCGTCCAATCTACGAAACAGGACTCGTGCGTTTTGACCGTTCTCTTGGCACTTTGTGTACAATAAGAGTTAGGTAGATAAAAGAGACAAAGAACTGAACTATTACTCTAAGAGATGGTATCGAATTCAATGGTTTGTTTTTATCTAACTCGAGAATTGTCCGGATCTGATTCCCTTACGAACAATGAACAGCATAAACCTCAGGATCGTGGTTCTAACAAAACGCTAATAAATTCTGTTGTGCACTTAGCTTTCATTGAATTGAGTCAATTGACTTCATCCCTTTGCGTCGTGGGGTCATTATACGACTATTAATTCCAAATTTGTTCTTTGTTTATGGAATTGTGATTGGAATTGAAATTTTGTGTTTGAACTTGTAGTTTGTTAAAGGGTATTGCTGTGTTTTAAGTGCCGACCAATAAATAGCACAGGACAATCCATCGAATGAGAAGGAAAAATGAGCAGAGGGGCAAGATGACAAATGTTCCGGCTCTGAATTAAGTATGTACAGAGGCAAATCCAAGGTAAATTACGCATGTCTCTATCTTATTCCACGACACACCACATGCTAAATCAGTGTCACCTTAACCACTGGGACCTCATCTCCATCCCCATCCTCATCCATCAGCTGCCTTCATCAACCATCATCTCTTCTCGAGTCCTATAATGCACCGCGGTGTTATTTATCAGCCTGCAACTACGACTGATCATCATATCATTATTCAATCTGCTTAAGTGAAATTCTTTATGCAAAGGGTCTTCTTCTTTTTATTCAAAAATAAAGTGATTGTCTATTTTTATTTTAGCAACAATAAAAAGGAAAAGGACGACAAGTCAGTCGCAATTTGCAAATGATCCGTCGGACCCCAAGTCCTAACCACGTTAGGCTGTTTAAAGACCCTAAATGCAGGAGGATCCTGAGGAACCGAGGAAAGGGTCCCATTAAGATTATGTGAGAACAGGCTTGTAAGATAGGATATTTGTAAACTTGTAAGGATTGGGACATGACCCACTTGAGCAGTTTTTTGTTTTGACAATCACACGGTGACAATAGTGTGAAGGAATTGGCAGTGGCGGTGACTAAAACTGGGTACATTAGTCCTTCCTAGTTTTGGCTCCTTTGAAGGATCAGACAAGCAGACAGCTGACCAAACCGCTCACGTGCCTCTGTACAAAACGTTTTGCCGGGCTTCTCCCACAGAAACATGCCCTCGTAATTGATCAGGTCTAGAGTTTTTACCTTTTTTCACTCATGTAAAAGGTGTATACCATTAATCAAAGAAGAAAAGATCATAATTAAAAAACAGTTAACGTTCGAACAACAGTAGATTCATGTTTTGTTTGAACTTGAGAAAGAACCAAATACCAGAACTGTTGTTAACAGAGTTGCCTGAAGTACTAAAAACCCTGTACCCATATATTCTGTAACTTGTGAAGGGACAAAAAAGGACAACAGACACTTGACTTCACTCGCGGTAAAACTTAGATAACAGTTTTTTAAAGATTTTACATGCCTCTAACGGTTAACTGTAAAAATGGCGACTCCCATGTTCTGCCATCGTCAGCTACACAACCTCACAACATCTTCTTAGTAAGTTATACACCTTTTACCCTACTCAGTCAGCAACCAACAATAATCTCTGTGATAGGCCTTTTATGAAGTTGCCAGTGTGATCAAACATCAGTACATTGCTGCACATCTAAATGATGCGGTTTTTCCTGACAAGATTGTTTCTTTTCATTCTTTGTTGTATAGGTGCAAATGGGTTTGGATCTATGGGGACAATATCTGCAGCATTTGGCGAAAAGGGCTTTTTCTGCGCCATTGACGCAAGTGGGAATCAAGACGTTATATGTTGGACGAAGAACACCACGTCGCGGGAGTCGTCGGCGCCGGCGGCGGACTCTGCATCTTCCGGACGGTCTGCTTACTTTAACAACATAGGTGCTATGGCGGCTCTATCCGGTGGAGAAGGGTTTATGTGCGGTATTTTAGCGAACAATTCGCGAGCGTTCTGTTGGAGCTCGATTTACTCTGGTTTAAATCTCGTTCCTGTGATTTATCAAACCACTGCTTACTCGTATATAGCAGCAGGGAAGAATCACGTTTGTGCTATTAGGGGATCTTACTATTCTGATCACCACTCGGGTGCTACTGATTGTTGGGGTATTGTTAAGGGTTCTAATGATAGTTTGACTTCTACAGAGAGTAGTGACTTCTATGATCAGTCTATTAGTAACCTTGTATTTAATCAAGTTGTTTCTGGAGAAGGGTTTAGTTGTGGTGGGGTTGGAGAAGGAGGAATTTCTTGTTGGGGACCAGGGTCAGCTAGTTTGGGAGTCTCAAGGGTGTCTAAGAATTATGAGGCTTTAGCTTCAGGTAGGACTTCTGTTTGTGGGATATTGGAGGATTCTAAGGAGACTGAATGCTGGGGAAGTGGTAATCACTCATTTTCTCACCCTCCAATTGGGACCAAGTTTGTGTCTTTAACAGCTGGTGCTAATCATTTTTGTGGAATTAGGGAAGATAATCATGCAGCAGAGTGTTGGGGAAGTATAAATTCATCATCAATTCCAAATGGTGGTTCTGGGTATATGGCAATTGCTTCGTCCGATTTCACGACATGTGGGATAAGGGAAGGTGATCTGGTTCTGGATTGTTGGTTTGTTAATGGGACCTCCCCACCAGAATATGATCCTCCATTGGAGCTGTGTAGTCCAGGAGTGTGTAGTCCTGGTTCTTGTAATTTTGGGGAGTTTGTTTTCAATGCGAGTGTCCTGACTGAGCCGGATCTAATGAACTTGTGCTTTAGGAAGGATTTAAAGATTTGCCTATCATGTGGGTCAAATTGCTCTGAAGGTTTTTTCTTGTCTAGTCCCTGTACTGAGAATACTGATAGAGTATGCACAGCTTGCTCTCTTTGCCAGAATAGTACTTGTCTGGCGGTCTGCGGGATGCATCCATCAACTCAGAAGCAATGGCATCACATGCGAAAATTACTAATCATAGTCAGCTGCTCTGGACTTGGTTTTCTGTTGATTTTATTTAGCTGCTTATTCATTCCATGTATGATTGTCTGGAAAAAAGAAGGATCAAAGACACAGTTCAAGTCTTGCATGGGCAAGCCAGAATTGGAAACTGACATTGCTTCTGATTCCTACCTTTCTCCAACCAAGGCTACTTGTCCTGGACCAGCTCAAGTTTTCCGACTATCAGAGCTGAAAGATGCCACAAATGGTTTCAAAGAGTTCAATGAGCTTGGCCGGGGAAGTTACGGTTTTGTTTACAAAGCTGTTCTGCCTGATGGAATACAAGTTGCAGTTAAAAGGGCTAACGCTGCCACAATAATCCACAATACTAGCCGGGATTTTGAGAAAGAGTTGGAAATCCTATGCGGTGCTCGGCATTGCAATATAGTGAATTTGTTAGGTTACTGCTCAGAGATGGGAGAGAGGTTGCTTGTTTATGAATATATGCCCCATGGCACACTCCACGACCATCTTCACGGTGGGCTTTCACCTTTGGATTGGCGACAGAGGCTGAAGATTGCAATGCAGGCAGCAAAGGGACTAGAATACCTGCACATGGAAGCTCAGCCTCCAATTGTCCATCGAGACATCAAGAGTTCAAACATTTTACTGGATTCTGAGTGGGGAGCACGAGTAGCAGATTTTGGACTTCTTACTGCAAATGATACTGGAGACATGAAAAGTGATGTTCACAGCTTTGGAACTGTACTGTTAGAGATTCTTAGTGGAAGAAAAGCTTATGATAGAGATTCTAATCCTCCAAATATAATTGAATGGGCAGTGCCCCTTATAAAACACGGAAAAGCAGCTGCAATACTTGATAGGTACATTGTTCTTCCAAGGAATGTTGAGCCTCTACTTAAGCTTGCTGATATCGCAGAGTTGACTGTCAGGGGAAATCCTAGTGAACGTCCATCCATGTCAGAGGTTGCAAAATGTTTGGAGCACATTCTGAAAGATGGATTGACTTTATAATCCTGGAACTCATCCTCAGGATACTGGGAAGGAAGCACCATATATGGCTAAACCTATACCTGCAGTGAGTACAGCTCTAGGGATAACTGTATATTGTTAAAGAGTTTTCTGTAAATGATGTTGTTTCAACGATCCCCACTCCCTCCAAAGCCGAATAGGAAAAGAAGCACCATTGTGTCTTTCTTTGAACATATACTGTTCATCCCCATAAAAAGCAAGGGGAATGGATTGTTTCATTATTCTCGCTTTTGCTCTTACTGAAATTGAATACCACAAAATTTTTCCATCTTGTGTAGCACTATATACTGCATCTTTGTCCTTGTACAACGATGCTAAATGTATAAATGTCAATCACAACAGTAGTTGCTGAGCATAGTCTGTCATTATACAAGTCAGATATAGTATATCTAAGTGCGGTACTCATGGATCTTGAATAAATTGACTTATAATTTGTATTAGATAACTGATGTCAGGTTAAGTAATTGTCAAATAAAGTAATCTCCCAATAAGACAACGATATTTCCATGCATCATTGTCTGGTTCACCCACTCCAACTGTTAGGTCATGTCACTGTTCTATAGGAAAGTTACACGGTTGTGCATCCAAGTGACATGTTTCTTCCAGAAGATTGAGTCTATTTTTGATGGTTTAAGCACAATTCCTTTCTCATTACAAGCTACCTCAATGCCAAGAAAATAGTTAAGCTACCCAAGATCTTTAATGCGAAAGGTGGAATCAAGATGCTCCTTTATATGGGAAATAGTAATTAGATCATTGCTAGATAAAATTACATCATCTATGCAACTTACAAAGCTGTAAAGTTGTTGAAAGTTAATTTAGAAATTCTAGGAAATTGTAAAGAAAATTAATCTAGAAAGTCTAGAGAAGTGTGTACAACATTAATCTAGAAAGCCTTAGAAAGTGTGTGCAATTAATTATGAAGAAATATCTTATATAAATTTTAAGTCCAAATGATAGAAACTAGAAAATAAAATAAATACTAGGAAAAATATCTACAATATTTTAGAAGTCACCTCAAAATTCCTAAAGCTATAAATAGGTAAGTTAGTAAAGTAAGAAAAAAAAACATTGTAAGCATTTCGTCAACCAAAGCAATAGAGTTCTTTTTGTACAAATCCTTCTCTTTCCCTCTTATGTTCCCAAAATCTAAAAACGATATCAGAGCAATGTTGGTCCTTCTCAATGGCTTTCCTTGCTTTACTTAATTTACCAACCTTCAACTATACCCAAACTTTAATTCATGTTTTTAATGCAGAGACGTATAATTATTTGAGCATCTAAATGAAGACTCTATTTATCTCAAAAGACTTGTGGGATGTTATAAAGAGTGGTTATGAAGTCATAACAGGCCAAGAAGAATTGACAACTTGGTAAGAAGTAGAATAAAAGGAGTATAAGAAAAAGAAGCAATGTGATCCCAATGCCTTGCTATTCATATAACAATGAGTTAGAAAAAGAAGCAACATGATGCCAAGGCCTTGCTATTCATATAACAATGAGTTAGCAACAAGATTTTTCAAGGATTATACAAACAAGCAACACAAAAGAGGCATGTGAGACACTTAAAAATAAGTTCAAAGGTATGGACAAGGTAATACCCATCAAATTCCAATCCTTATAGAAAGATTTGGACACATTAATAATACAGGAAGATTAATCAATATAATCTTTTTTCTCTCATATCTCTCATTTCTTCAATCAAATTACAAGTTATGGGGACATGATAAAAGATAAGAAAACAATACAAAAATTATTAAGATTTTTTCTGCAAAAATATGATCATATTATGACTGCCATAGAAGAATTAAAAGATTTAGAAAAACTTGTTACAGTGGAATTAATAAGCTATTTAGAAGCTCAAGAAGTTAGACTAAATATTTGAGCATCCACTAAAGCAAGTATTCCAAACAAAAATAAATATCTCCAAAAATGATGAAGATAAAAAAAAACAGGCAAAGTAAAAATTCTTAAATAAGAGGAGCACTTACTAACCATGTTAAAGGGAGAGGAAAGCAAGGGAATAATGATACATCAAGTTGTTATTGCAAATTGTGCAAGAAAAATAATCATAATACAAAATGGTATCGGTACAAATGCAAAAGGTGCAAAAGCGACCTTCATTATGAAAAAGATTTTTGATAATGATAAAAGGAAGAAGCAAATTCTTAGAAAATAATGAACCTTTTGATCACAGAGTATAATTTGTGCAATATGTGTAAGAATTAAGGGATGTTTAATATATTGATAGTGGTTGGTCAAACCACATGATCGAAAACAAAAGTTGCTTTCTCCAATTAGATGAAAATGTGAAATCCAAGTTACACTTGGTGATGGAAATGTACACCTTGTTGAAGGAAAAGTCATTATTGTTTGCTTTATCCTTTTAGAGGATATGTCGGGGATTTGTTTTCCTAGACTTGTCTTATAAACTGTTTCGTTTGCTTTCCTTATAACTAAAAAAAAGGCACTGTTGTTGTTAGATTCCAAGATGGTAACTAAAAAATACTTCCATTAAGTTTTTTATATGCTAAGCCTTGCTTAAATCTATTAAGTGTGGGCTAATTGATTTGCACAAATAATAAAATCATCTTTGATGACAATAGATGCATTATTATTAACAAGAAGAAAGGCTAAGTCATATCTTTTATCAAAATGACCCCCAATGAGGTTTTTCCTTTAAATATGCTATTTGGTCAAAAATGTGCATTGAGATGTGAGAATATGGATGATCTATGATGTGTCATATGAGATATGGCCATCTAAATTTTAATGGCCTCAAACTCCTAAAGAAAAAGAGCATGGTGATTGAGTTTCCTTCTATTTCTTCTGAAAATAAATTATGTGAAGTATACATTTATGGTAACTGTATAGGATGTCATTTCTAAAAATATCTTGGAGAGCCGAAACTCCCCTTCAATTGGTGCATGCTAACATTTGAGGTCTATAAAAACCATTAATGTTGGAGGTAAAAGATTTTTTTTCTCTTCATTGATGATTATACCTGAATAATGTGGTTGTATTTCATCTAACAAAAATCGGATGCATTCTTTTGCTTTAAGGAGTTCAAGTCCTTAGCAGAAAAATAACATGGGCATTCTCTTAAAATCCTAAGAATTAATCACGCGGGAGAATTTAATGATCATAGGTTCATCAATTTTGCAAGGAACAAGTCATTAAAAAGGAGAAAATTGTTTAACATACACTACAATAAAATGGTGTGACTAAAATGAAGAATAAAACCATTGATGAGATAACTCGATCAATGTTATAAAGGCAAGAATCTACTAAAGAATGTATAGGCATTGTAGTTAATTACATTTTAAATCATTCTCATACTAAGGCAGTCATAAATATGACTCCTTATGAAGCATGGTTCAAAGGAAAGCTAATTTATGACAATCTTAAAGACCTTGGATGTGTAGCATATTCGCACATTCCAAAATAGAATCGAGAAAAGTTAGATGAAGAAAAGTGCATCTTTATTGGCTACAGTGAGCAATCAAAAGGTTATTGAATATACAAGCTAAAAGCAAAACAATTAATCATTTCAAGAGACGTCATATTTGACAAAAGAGCAAGCTAGCAGTGGAACTTCGAAACCAAAAAAGAGCTAAGATTTATGAAAAAGTCATTGAGTCTCACGAAGCATTTGATCCAAGCATGAGCACACCATCATCATCATCAACAGAACATGATCGACAACATCAAAAAGAAGAAAATCAGGCAGAGGAAGAAGTGCCTCAACTTAGAAGATCAACAAGGCATCATAAACCAAAGCCAAGATATTTAAATGTTGCATTTTTCATTGGAGAACCTTTAAAATATGAAGAACCTACTAAAGAAGAAGTTTGGAGAAAATCCATGGACGAAGAAATCAAAATATTTGAGAAAAATAGTTTATGGGAACTTATACAAAAGCTAAAAGAAAAAGAATTCATTAGGATAAAAAGGATCTTCAAAATAAAATATAATGAGGATGGATCCATTTAGAAAGACAAAGCTCAACTTGTCACTATAGGCTACTCACAAAAACTATGTATTGACTTCAACGAGACATTCACTCTAGTTGTTTGCATGGAAATGATAAGAGTAGTGTTAGCCTTAACTACGCAACTAAAGCTTTAAGTATATCAATTGGATGTGAAATCAACCTTCCTTATTGGAGAAATTGAAGAAGAAGTCTATGTGGAGCAACCAAAAGGATACAAAATTTAAGGAAAAGAAGGCAAAATAAATCAGTTGAAAAAGACATTATATGGACTTAGACTAGCTCCTCAAGCGTGGAATAGTAAGATTGACAAATACCTCGTAAAGCATGGTTTCACCAAAAGTCTAAATAAATCATCACTATATATGAAAATATGAGGCAATGATTTCCCAATAGTACGCCTATACGTGGATGATTTGAGTTACAATAGCAACAAAACAAAGATGATATAAGAGTTCAAAAGGGCCATGATGTAAGAGTATGAAATAATTAATCTTGGACTCATAAGATTCTTCCTTATCATACAATTCAAACAGGAGCTTAGATGAATATTTATCTCATAAGAAAAGTACACAAATGAGCTACTAAAGAAATTCGGCATAAAAAAATGTACCCCTTGCCACACTAATGGAAATAAATGAGAATTTTTTTTTAAGAATGATAATCAAGATAAAGATGATGTAACAACATACAAAAGCCTAATTGTTTCGCTAATCATCATCATCATCATCATCACACCCAGTCTGAAGTCCCACACTAAAGCAGGGTCTGGGGTGATCTGATAGTACGCAACTTTACCCCTATAATATAGAGAGGCTATTTCCTTTAGACCTTACAATTGGTTCGCTAATCTACTTGACAAATATGAAGCTAGATATTGTGCATGCAATTAGCATTGTGTCTAGAGTCATGAGTGATCCTAAAAAAGCACATTTTTTGGAAGCCAAAAGGATATTAAGATATGTCAGATGTATAAAGAAATTTAGTATCCTATACAAGATAGAAATAAATAATAATTTTACAAGCTATGCATATAACAATTAAGCTGCAAGCATAGATGATAGAAAAATCACAAGTAGGTATAGATTCTTGCTTGGCACTAAAGCAATATCATGGGCATCAAATAAATAAAAGATTGTTGCACTATCTCCAGCTGAAGCAAGATACATAGTGTTTTATGTGAAGCTGTATGGCTTATAAGAGTTTTGGAAGATCGACAACAAGATATGGAGGATCCAACAGTGTTTCATTATGACAATATTTCAACCATTGCAATGACAAAGAATTCAGTATTTCATGGGTGAACAAAGCACATTAAGAGAGCTCATAGATCAAGGAGCGATTAAGATGGAATTTTGCAGGACCAATTACCAATTAGCAAATATATTCACCAAGCCAGTCTCAACATAAAAGTTTATTAAACTGAGAGATATTCACGGAGTGCTAGGCATTTCTAGATTAAGGGAGAGTGTTGAAAATTAATCTAGCAAGTCTAAAAAATTGTGAAGAAAATTAATCTAGAAAGAATAGAAAAATGTGTATAAAATTAATGTAAAAATCATAGGAAAGTGTGTGCAATTAATTATAAAGAAATATCTTATATGAATTTAGGTCTAAAATGATATAAACTAGAAAGTAAAATATATATTAGCAAAATATTTAGAATATTTTAAAAGTCACCACCATCTTCCTAAGACTATAAATAAGCCTGAAACGTAAGCCTCTGAAGTAAAAAGAAAAACATCATAAGTATATTGCAAGTCAAAATAGTAAAGCTCTTTTCGTACAAATCATTCTCTTCCCTCTCTTGTTCCCAAAATCGAACAAAAGTGTGTGGCTTAGACATATGTAAAAAAGGAGATATCTCTAGTAGGTTGCTTGAAGCTAATATCTTGTAGATAACTAGAGAGGTTTTGGAACCCATTTTTTAATGTTTATTTAAGGCCTTAGAGAGACTTTCAAAGCCGACAAACTCTACGATAAGCCAATTTCGCAAATCTTCATGGTACTTTTCATGTCTTCATGTATATCTCTATGTAAAAAGATGTTTATATCCAACTAATGTAATTACTAGTGTTTTACTGCATCTACAACTAATAAATAATGTAGAGTTGTGTGCTTTGCAACTTGGGGAAAAAGTATCATGGTAATCAAGGTCTTTAACTTGTGTTTAACCTTTAGCAACTAAATGTTCCTTGAAATGCTCAATGGTGTCATCACATTTATACTTAATTTTGTATACCCATTTGGAGACAATGAAATGTTTGCCAAGTGGTAGAGAATTTAAGATCTTGTTTGGTAACCAATAATAAAAAAGTGAAACTGAGTATGCAATCTTTATTCCTAACTTTTACTTGTTTGGATACTAGTAATGGATAAAATAGGGAATAGTAAAATAGAATGAATTGATACTATTTTTAAGTGGGTATTTTTAACTGGGTATGAGTATAAATTGGATTCAAATATCAGGAATAAAAAATAAGCAGGGAGAATATTATTAAGATATTATCAAAATATTACGAGGAATAAGGATATTGATTCTTAACAAAATATTATTATCAAAATCACATATTACAATCTTTTATATTTAATCTCTTTAATAATTATCTTATTTTATTTTATTGATACTATATAAGTAAAAGATTTTTTTGTATTTCCTTTAATTTTATTCGTGACATAAAAATTATTCATAATTATTTAAAAATTAATAATTTTATAAATCAGTAAAAATAATTTTGATTCATTACTTAGAAAATAGAAATATTATGAATAATTGATTACAAAATAAATTATATAATAACTAAATATGAGAGAAAAAAATTTCCATTAACATTCCTAGTAATTGATACCAAATATTAGCATAACTATTTACTTGATTAGTTTCGTTCTTAGTTATTACATACCAAACACGCATAATCAATATTTTTATTTTTATTTTGATATTCGATTTTTATTGTTATTTCTATTTTTTATTTCAATTCCTTCATTATTAGTTACTAAATGAGGCTGCAGGCTTAAAGTCCATGTTTGATTCTCTTCTATTACTTTAATTTCTTGTTGCTCTGCGTCACGAGAAGCTGCCAAACCTGACAGAAAAAGAGACCGAGAAAACCATAGTTGAAAGACTAACGAGACTGGGCTATTCCTTTTTTTCTTTGTTTTGTTTCTTTTGGGCTTTGGGCTTTGGGCTTTTCTTTAGGTCCGTTTCTATATGTTTCTATCTTTAGGATTAATCCCCTTTGTTTATTTCTCTTTGCCCTTTTTTTTGCTATAAGTCTTTTAACCATAGAACAAGTTTAGTTGTCATATTCCTTTTTTTGTTATAACAAACTTCTACTGCCAGCCTATAAAAAGGCAATTTCGTTTCAATAAAGTTTTGAGCCTTTTCTATTACAATTCTTGTATTCTTCTATCACATAGCATGTCTCTAGTGATTCTCCTTGACAGCCTGAGAAAAAGATTTTAGTTTATCTAACAAAGAGACAAAGGACAAAAAAAAGGCTTATCGGTGTTATTGATTCGAGAATAAGATAAGCCTCGAGAAAGAGGATAAATAGTACTTGAGTTTTGTTGAACATGTGACTTTGAAATTGTCAAAGTTGTAATCAGAATATTTTCTTTTAGTTAAAAGTTAAGATTTTTAGTTATTAGCAGATTTTATGCTTATTTTATGATGATTTAGTGTAGATGTTATCTGATTTTTAAATTTTGGTTAGAGAAAGACTGTATAAATTGACAAGCTTCTGCTCAATAAATACATAGAGTCTTCTCCATACATATCTCTTCCTAAAAGAAAACTAACAAAGTTGTATTAAAGCTCTCTTGATCTTAGGGGACCTATAAACCTACAAATCTATAACTCATAACTCATTTTACGCCTTCCTACACTACAAATCAAAAACTAGACATTAATGGATTCAGAATCATCGTTCACTGTCATTACTCTATCATTGTTTGATGATAGAAATGATCTAAGTTGGGTTGTTCAAATGGAGGCCTTCCTTGAAGTGAATGACTTGTGGGAAGCTATAGATGAAGACTATGACATTCCGGACTTGCCTACAAATCCAACGGTAGCTTAAATCAAAATCAACAAAGAAAAGAAACAAAGGAAGTGTAGCACCCCATTACCGTAGAGTACCCACCGGGACGCCCGCAGGTCATTCCGGTACGTATCCTACGATAAGAGAGAACTACGAATAAACACCACTATACTCCACATGGCATCACAATAATAAACCATTAATATTAAATTGCAACTTTTTAAAACTAAACTTGTTTTCCATTTCATTACATCAAACTCAGTAATTTACATAACTGTCAGTTTTCTTAGACTGTACATCACTCTGAAAACTTAATACAACGACTATATACATTCAAAACAAAAGAGCAGTCCTAACTAGGTCATCCAAAAAAAATCCCAGCTGACTGACCTGTGAGCCATAGCCTCTCTCACCAAACAGATCTACACAGCTCGAACAGTCTCTCTGGAGCTAGGGTCTACTCTCAATCCTGAAAAATAGGTTGCAATTTTGGGTGAGTTTGCGAACTCAGTGAGGAACCATCATCGATGGTTCGCCCAATCCATGCATCACACAGAAGAATTTCAGAGCATTTCACAAAGACAGATTCAGAAGTACCACATGATTCAATTAACAGCAATCACAAATGTACAAGGCATTCTTTTTCTCATTTACAAATATTCAATCCAATATGTATGCAATGCATATGTGACACTTTCCTATTTTATTACGGTGTTGTGACCGAGTGCCTAATCTGTCCCATATAAGCAGTAGACGCGTCTTAGGAGTAAGAGAGTCCTCTGGGTATGCACTACCTCCCTTCGAGCTCAAGGCTCTTTTTAAGTATCGATGGCTACTCCGGTCACAATTGTTATTATCAGTTTATGCATTTGTGTATGAAATGCATATGCCCAATTTATCAGTCAATATATCACAAACAGTGAATGTATCACATCATAGGCAAAACAATTGATTACAGTAATTAAGAATATGCATGAAATTGCTCAATTAATCCTAATCACTCTCACCCATTTCCAAATTACTATTCTACCCTTTTCGTCGGGGATGGGATATTACACTAAAGCTAATGGACTATATTATAGTTTAGGAGGCAACATTGCAATTGTAACTGCAATGGACTACAATATAGTTTAGGAGGTAACATTGCAGTTGTAAACTGTAAAACCCATTATTCACCCACTAAAAATGAGATAATTGTAGGTTGACATCTCTTTCCAGGTTTGGTTTAAGACAACTTGGCTGTCTAAAATTTTGCAAGCCTTATCGAGGAGAATCCTTATCATCAAGGCTATAGAATTCCCGAAGTCAACTTGTTAGAATTCCCGAAGTCAACTTGTTTTCTAATGAAAATGGACAATCGACCAGTAAGCACATAACTAGATTCAACAGACAATATAGAAAATTAGCCAATTATAAAAACTTTAACTACTTTAAGCTCAGGTCGTTTCCGAATTTATTAATAAGAATTGCTTTTTTGTGGTCTACTTTGTTAGGGATTCTAATTTTTTCTAGGCTGAAATGAAAAAAAAATTTCATACTCAATTTTTTAGGATTGAGTTCGAAGTTAGTATAGTTAAGTTGTCAAGGGTCACTTAGAAGAATGGTGAGAATACTGATATGGTCATCACTCGTTTTAAGAAACAAGAAGTTGATGATGGATCACGCTTCTAGAAACTAAATGTGTGAAATTATCTTAAAGAGGGTTGCACATTGAACTATAGAAGAAATTCGCTAGGTACTGATGCTACAAAGTTTTTACAGTTCAACAATAACCAAAGTCAACATCCTTGGAACTTGCATTTGCCCGTCTTTGGAGCATAAAGTCTTGAAAGTAAAAAAAATGCAAGCTTTGTTGACCTAAGTTTAATGCACCTTTAAAACCTCCGAAACAAAGGAATTTTTTATTTTTTATTATAAGAAAAATTTATTACCTTACCCTAGAGCATAGAATTCCTACAAAAGAGGAAATTAGAGGTAGAGACTATTGCAAATATTACAATACCTGGAGCCACTCAACAAATTCATATTGGAGATCATTTGAGAATATGATCCAAGATTAGATCAATAAAGGAATTCTTATGTTCACTAAAGCTGACTAGATTATGTTGATAAATGAAGACTTGTTCCCACTAATGGCAACTGTTAATGCCACTAATTCAATTTACAAATATTGTTAGACGTTAAAAAGAAGTTGAAAATTATTGAAGATCATTTAGTGTTAACATCAAATTCAGGAACAGGGGTTTTTGTTCCCAAATATAATACCAATTTCATGAGTTGGGTCCAATGAATTCCTAGGATCCAATATAAGGTAGAAATCTCAAGGAAAAATCACTAAGTAAAATTCAACCAAATTTATAGGCAGAGAAATGAATCTCGAATTTCAAGTTACGAAGACAACCTAGATTTATGGTATCACCACGAGTGCCACCACTTTAGCAACAAATAATACATCCAAAGAATCCAATACCCTTAACTCAAACTAAAAAAGAAGACTAACGTTAGAATGGTATATGGACTAATATCGGACTCATCATAAAATCATATAATAAAACCAGCATCAATTATAACTTGATGTCAGGCACTTTTTACATACTACTTTACGATGCATAAAAGTTTTAGATCAAAACCAAAGTTAGTGTCAATGTTAGTTCGATGCTGGTTCTCGTGTATAATTTTCGAGAACATGTTCAAGTATTTTAGAATTCTATTTTTGTAACCCTAACTATAAATATTTTTATTAAGTTTAGCCTAGGGGACATTTGGAAGGTGTTCAATAGCCACCTTGTTTTTTTTTTCATATTTTTATTCTTTATTAGAATCGAAGGAGGAATTGAAATAAGATTGGAGGAGATTGTGACAACTTATTTAACTTTTTTCTTCTATTCTTTTCCCTTATATTGATTTATTTTGGTTTTGTTTTTTTATTGTAGCTTGTAATGGATATTTCAATTATCAATGCATGATTTGATTACTTGTTGCTTGAATTTATTTCTTTTGTTCTTACTGTGAGTTTGTGACTGGCCATCATAAAATTAATCTTAAGGATTATGTGAAGGATCGAGAGGTGAATTCATTAGCAAAATAAAAATTTTAGCATTAGAAAATGAATGTATCCTAGACTATTGTGATAACCAACTAGGTTAAAAAACACTTAATTAATTTAATTAGGTTAATTTACATATTAAGAGATGGTATTTTCTTAATTAGATATACATGTGTGCCTCGGGAGAGATCACATACATATTGGTTTTTTTTTTTTACCTAGATAATCAATCTCATCTAATAATTAGAATCTTATATAAGTGAACCACGAAGTCTTAATATTTTCTTTATGGATTTTCCTTTCTTACTAGCTTATTTGCATTGTTTTCATTAGTTTAGTAAATTAATTATCTTTCATAATCTTTTTCTTTATTCAATTTGTTTAATTAAAATTAATAAACATAGTGATATTATTCCTATGAGATTGATATTTGTTGCAATTAATTATGTATGCTTGCAAATAGATTTAGTGGGTCAATCGTCCTCCCTACCTCTTCTATAGCTATTGTTGTTATGGTTGGTGGAGGTAGTGATGCCATTAGCACCGCTTATCATTGAGGTGACGGCAATAGTAGCCTTCCCTAGTTATCTAAGAATAAGTTCTAAGAGGGCGCTTGGTTCATAGAGAGTAATGAGAATGGAAATAGGAATGAATATAGTGAGGAATAGAAATGGATATAATTATTATAATTATGATGGTTGGTTAAGATGAAGGAATGATTGTCATTATCATTAATAGTGGTTGGTTTGTTAAAAATGTTAAAAATTTTAATTATATTTTAATTAACATTTTAATTAATTAACTATATTTAATTATATTTAATTATATTTTAATTAATCATGTAATTAATTATATTTTAATTAACTAATTAGACTTTAATTAATTAATTATT
>JAOSBP010000005.1:35172412-35185967 GCA_027563825.1 Erythroxylum mucronatum
AAGACAAAGCATTCAAAAAGAAATAAATATTATAAACTAATAATTTTGATGAATTTGGCTTATTAATTAAGTGAACAAGTTCTTCGCAACAATTCTATAAATGCGAAAATTTTGATGAAAAAAGAAGAAGGGGATTTTGCAAAGTTTAAAAAATCATACCGGACCGGATCAGACCGTTCGGTCCAACCAAAAAAAGGTTGAACCGGACGGTTTTTATATAGAGAAGTTATTAGGTAAAACAGAACCGGATCACTGAATGGTTCAAACTTTTTTCGGTCGGACCGGATGAACCGGTCCGATTTTTAAAACATTGCTTTTTTCTCAAGGGGTGCAACAACCTGCCACCATGACCCACGTACTTTACTAACATGATGTGAACAAGAGCTAATTTTCTCTATGTTACATAGTGAATGCAGTAAATATATACACACATAAGAGTACAGAATAAGTTAGAGAATCTATACAGGTACAGAAAGATAATCCTAGAATATCTCTAAAATACTGATACGTAATCTATAGATTCTGATTACAATCAGATTGTAATATTTAATTCGAGGCAGTCTTTTTGTAGTCATGATATTTTTTCTTTACGTAGACAAACTTAAGTGGAGGCTTATTCGCAGACTCGCAGTAGCAAACCTATCACAATGCCAAGCTCCCAACTTCCTATCTTCAAGTATCTTACCTGTTTTTGTGCATGTGAATGTTTCCATAATTTAAACTTGTTTTTCTTCTGGTATGAATCAGTGCTCTTACTTTGATGCAGACGCCAGATGGACTCAGACACAAACTCTTCCAATTCAGGGTCCACTTCTTCGATCTTTCTTCGTTTTAGTCTGAGTCTTAAGATTGAATGTACCTTCCACCGCCTTTTCCTTTCACATAACTAGAATAGTTAATGAAAAACCATTCTACCACGACAAAAATTAAATTCCAATGACGAATATGGCTAAGGTTGGCTTGACTAAGACTCTTAACTGTACGATCGAGGAGTTTCCTCGTTTCTTCACTGGCTCTGAATCATTAATTACATGTTTGTTTATCAGACAGCTTTTATGACTCCTATTCATGAAATTCCTGTTTTTTCCCCCTTAAGGTGGGAGCCAGAGCATAATATATCAGAAAGAAGAAAGATAAAAGTTGGCATGCACCAAACCAAGAACAATGTAAAGGGAACATCTTGAGATAGTAAATTAACTGTTCAATTAGTTACAATATTGATCTGAAATCTTCATTTCACAGTTTGTGCTTGGCTCGTAAAGGAAAATGGTGAAACTCCATTGAAGAGTCCATGCAGTACATGCAAAATTATGTTACTTTTACTGATAATCAACAGGAATAAGTGGCCTCCTTTTAAGACCATTGAATTTTGCAAAAAAAATTGTACAGTAGATTCAAAATGAGGCTTGAAGGAGAATGTCCTTCAGCCTCACAAAAAGAAAAAAGACATCAGGTTTATCAACTCTATCGACTAGAGCAAAACAATGTGTGAACGGTGTTCGCTATATTCAATACTAACCTAACAGGAAAATCTCATCTTTCTGTGAGTTCTTGCTCTTGGGTTATAGAAGCACTGACAGTCAAAAATAGGTAGAAGTAGGAACGCTCGTTGAGGTTGATCCCCTGGAGGATGTACTTTGTGTCGAATTCCTTTGGCGCAATCTGATGTCCATCAGATCAGAAAGAAGTCCAGGTTCTGAAATTCTGAGGTCTCTGATGTCTATTTCATCGTTTAACATCCTAACCACTTTGGACATATGTGGCCGGTGCTTGACATTTTCTTGCACGCAAAGTAGACCAACCTTCAAGAACCGAGCTGCGTCTGCTTCTGGGAAGTTCATATTAAGAACAGGGTCTACTATCTGTACAAGATTATTGGCATTGTAGAATTCCCATGCCTGCAAATTGCCATTCATAAATGTTTCATTGTTGTGGCACTAAAAAGATCAGACAGAATCTACTTGTTTCAATATGCTACCTTTTGAACCAGGTAGTGTTCACCGTGTTCTAAATCGAAATCCACAGCTGATCTACCACTGACAATCTCGAGTAACAGAACCCCAAAACCGTAGACATCCGCTTTTCTCGACAAATGTCCACTAACTGCATACTCTGGAGCAAGATATCCTCTTTTCCCATGAGGCATTGCCAAGAAAACTAGTCAGCTAAAGCCTACATGTATCAAAAATTTAGAACTAGCTATGAAGAAAAATGATCGAATTACTTACAATGTACCCGCAACACGAGTACTAACATGAGAAGTATCGTCTCTAAGCATTCTGGAAAGGCCAAAATCTGAAACTTTTGGGTTGAAATTCTGATCCAAAAGTATATTGCTTGCCTTAATGTCTCTGTGCAAGATACGAGGATGAACGTCTTCATGAAGGTGAGAAATGGCACGAGCTACTCCCACTGAAATGTTCCTCCTTGCCTCCCAGCTGAATTTAGTCCTGTTTTTCTCTTTGCCTATTAATCAAGAACACGTAAATTTTCCTAATTTTGTACCAAAACATTCTTTTTAAGAAAGAAACTAACTTTAAAGTCACTGATAGATTAGAAAGAAGAATTACCAAGTAAGGTTTGAGAAAGACTGTTGTTTTCCAAGTACTCGTAGACCAAATATCTACTGGCTCCATCAACACAACAACCTAGAAGGGTCACCAGATTCTCATGTTTGATGTCGGACAGGGCAGCCAATTCCGATATGAATTCTCTCTCCCCACGCATAGATTCGATTTCCACTGAAAGAACCTTAACAGCCACAAAAGATCCATCTTGAAGTCGGCCCTTGAAAAGTCAAATCCGACAGCACACATCAATGATTACCACAAAGTATACAGAAAACCCAGATAAATAAAGTTGGTGGAGGGTACAGAAATTACCTTGTACACAGAACCAAAACCACCTTCTCCAATCTTGTTGGACGAAGAGAAGTCTTGCGTGGCCACTCTCAGTTCGTCCTTAGAGAATATTAGTAAATTCCCATGTTTTTGTTCACCTGGTTTCAATCAAAAGCTGACGGTGAAATGGAGAAAGTAAAAAAGAAAACATATCAGAATGACAACCAATATGAGCTGTTAAACGGTTGGCACAAAACACACTGCAAACAACTCGGCAGTTTTAGGACCACAAGTGCAGCATATCTGTAAAACTTTGCACCTGTCGGCCTGCTCGTGTTGATGTTGCTGGTGGCGACTGTTTCAGAGGAGAAGCAACTAGAGCAGCCAAGAAAGAACTTCATGCTGTGAATTAGAAATTTAGTGCAGGGCAGCTAATATTTATTGTAAAGATTGGAACTTTTGTACTCGTGAAGCATGAACACGGAAGATCACATGTAGTTTTAGGTGGCTAGGACGAAGAAGAATAAGTACAAAGAAGAAAAACGAGGGAGCGAGGATTAGAACACGGCTGGGCAGCTCACCCGGTGGATTTTTGACTTTTTCCTTGGGAAGGTCATGGAGAAATTATTTTTCCTGTTTCTATTGTTTGGAATAGTTGATGCTTTTGGAAGTTCCGAATATAGTCAATTTTTCTTTTGTTAGTTAGCAAGACAGGTTGTTGGCTTGTCCCACTTGGATAATTTAATAATAGTAGTTTTGATTTAAACATAAAAAGTACGATCAAAATAAATCTAATACGACGCAGCCTTATTTACAGATATTTTGAAGTATAACTCTAAAATTAAAGATATTAAATTTAATGTGACATGTCTTTGGGTATAGAGTAACCTTAAATTCTTGGGCTAGCTGTCTCATTCTGTGAGGTACCTACAAGCTAGTGAGAGAATTAGTCACTGAATCCGCCGGTAGATACCCGATCTAAGATAAAAAAAATTAATGTGACGTTAATTTCTACACACCTTCCTACCATTTGACTTCTAATCTACATATTAATTTTTAAGTTGCGTACATAATTTGACTTATTATAAATGATAAAGTTACTTTGGATATGATGATATATTAAATATATCCAATTTTTTATTTTGTAAAATTGGTTATCACAACTCGGAGAAAGTGTGTTTTTTTTTCCTAGTAGTGACACAATTTAATTGTATTAAACTGCTAACTTTATGAGAAATTCAACATTTATAATTTAGATCTAAAAGGCGTACATATATTAAGAATAAACCAATGCTGATAATATCACATATGACAAAAGAAATTATTTTTATACTATTGTAAAAGTTAAAATTAAAAAATAAAAATAAGCCAGAATGTTAAAAAATTCTATAAAAACACTTTAAAAATATTTTAAATAAATGATGAAGTCTATCTCATTGATATTATTAAGTTTAATTTACATTGAGATAAATTACGAAATAACAATTAGAACATATTTGATAAATTATTAAAAATTATGATAGTTAGAATAATTTATCTTATTATAATATCAATGTATTCAGTATATTAGACTTTCCGTTTTACGAGGGTATGTGAAAAGTCATAATGTACGTAATTTTTCTTTTGTATTTTTACACAGAGATCATTTCCGTGATTTAACCTGTTATCTTATTATAGATTACATAAATCCATTTTATAAAACTAAAATTATGAAGGGTTTAGAATAATAATATCATGAAAAAATTAAATTGGTGTGAATCGAGCCCTCTCAACAAAAGTTTTTAATTTAAATAGAAGATTTTAAAAAATATTTATTCAATTAATATATTGAATCTAAAATTTTAAAATTAAGATCAAACTTAAGTTAATAGAATGAATGGCTTTTTTCAATCTTATACGCATATTATAGATCATGAAATTTAGATTTTAGATAAAGAAAAGCTCGTGCTAAATAATCCTATATAAGGTAAGATAATCAGTTCCTTAAAAGTCAAGTAAGACATAATAGAATATAGAAGAAACATCATGCACTATGAAAAAGAATACTAACTTTGACGCTAATGTATGGCTTATGAGAAAAACAGCAATCCAAATCGTACACGAAGCCGATTTATCTTAAACTCATCGTTTTCTTTCTTCAACATAAAATTATCATCCAATAGTCTTGAACACAATCAATTACCTAAGTAACTAATCAACGGATTAATTTAATAATTAACCGAAGAAGTGTTTGATTATCTCTAAACAAAGACCTTCCAGATTCAAGTATGCCGATGCTTACTCAAATACACGATGTGTTAAAGACATCTCAAAAGTCAACTTTAGTGAATTAATATATTCTTCAAGTGGAAATTTAACAATGCTTTTAAATTAAGAGACGGTACAGTAATTTTCCACCTATGTGTTGAAAGTCTAGGAAAGTGTAATTTGTGTTCTTATCACCTTATTGGTCTATTCTCCGCGCAGTTAGCTAATAGCCTATTTGGATGAGCTTCTGAGAGGCTAATAAGTACTTTTTTACCACAAATTTTATTTTAAAAAAATAGGCGCCTACTTATAAAACAAAAAAGTATTTTTTTTAATAGATAAGGCTTTTTAACAACAAAAAGATAGCTTTTTAAGAAGCTCAAATTTGGAGCTTCTAAAAAAAGCCTTTCAAATGACTTTTTTTTAGTAAATTTTTTAGATCAATTAATAAGCCTATTTTTTTAGTCTCTTTTGCCCTTATATTTTACACGTAATTTTCACAAAACCCACAAACTCATCTTCACGTTTATCTTGCAAACTCATCTTCTCTAATATCTTGTGCAGTTGTTTTATTATGTATTTAATTATTTACTCAACTTGAATATTTATTTTGAGATTTATATAATATTATTTGAATTTTATATATTTTAATATTTATTTTTGATATTAGTTTTACTTATGTTATAATTCATATAAAAGATTTGGTTAAATATATTTTAATTTATGTTTCATATGGTTTAACATTATATAATAATTAATATTGTACTTTGCATATTGTTTAATATACTTTAAATGATATTTATATACATAAATACTTTTTATTATAAAATAAAATATAGTTAAAATTAAAAATATTTTTTATTCTATATTGCCAAATACTGTATGAAGCTCGTTTTTAAATAATAGCCAAACAATAAACTGTCTTTTGAAATGACAGTCAAACAATAAACTGTCTTTTTAGATGAAAAAAAAGTTCAGAAAAGATCTTTTAAAAAATAATAATAAAAGCTTGACTAAACCAAGGCTAAATTAGATGCTTTACAAGCTCAATGGAAACAGATTTTATTATATTGTTCAAGTAAAATCATCACTGACGTTTACAATAAGGTGAAAATGAAATCGAATCTCTAAGAAGTCATAACAAGACGCTTTCAGTGAATGCTACAAAATGTCCACCAATAAGGTGACGAAAGCTTCTGATTTGAAAAGTTCAAGCTTCATTATACTACCAAGTACCAAAGGCATGGCTCGGTCAGCATATCCTTCGTTATAAATTACTAAGTTTAAGATCAGGAAACGATCCAAAATGAATGATTATTCAAAAAAAAAAAAAAGTCTAACACATAATGATTATTGAAAGTTCAAAACTTGGAATTAAAATTATGCTTAAAACCGTTTTAGAATCCTTTACCTGTTGAAAATGTCAAGTTTCAGACCTTCGCATGCAGTATCATTCATTCCTTGCCTTTCTGAAAACGTTCAACCATGGATTTCAACATTCGAGAACTTTGAACACACGAGTGCTAGTGTTGGGCTAAAAAAGTTGTTAAGAAAAGCTACTCGTTAAGTCCTAGGTCCAAGTACAGTCAACGGCAATGTCTGATTTTAATTTGCACATACGAAGAGGCTATGCTTAAAAACGTTTGAACCATTCAAACTAAAAGGAGCCTATGCTTGATGGGGTCCGAGGTAATTGTCACCATACACGTTTTGTTTTGCCATAAAAGAGTTTCCCGCATTCGGTCTCAATCCCAGAGACCATTTCTTCTGTTTCAGGTCATTTCGTACACTACACGACAATTAACGACATCCGAGGGTAGTTAGTTGATGAATTTAGGAAGAGATTAATACGCGCGAATAAAAAGTGAGTAGTTAGTTGATAATTATTATTATAGGAGTAATAGTTTGATATTCTATTTTTGGATAATTCTCCGTACCCTTCATTTAGTAGAGGAATAAAACTCATTCTTTAACGGTGGTTTTTTAAAAATTTTTTTGTTAATATTAATTAATTAAAATATAATTAAACCATCAATTATTAATGGTAATGGTAATCATTTCTTCTTTTTAACCGACTATCATAATTATAATGATAATATTCATTATCATTTCTCGCTATATTCATTCTCATTCTTATTACCATTCCCCCAACTACTCCTAAGTGTCTTATGTTTATTGCTTCCAAGTTTTCTTATATCTCAAGTTAATAAATAATTTAAATTTTATTGTTATTAGTAAATTTTTGTAGTACATTTATGTAATTTTGTGGTACAACAATGAGTCTAAATTCAAATATTTTTATTTGGTCAACTCATGAATTGAATCAGGTCTAGATCAGTCTAAAATCTTTTTATTTAAAAGAAGTAGACCTGCGACAAGCTGTCGTTAGGAAGAAGGAAGACAACAGTCCATTGTGTGATGGGATGGAACCTGTTAAATGGAGTGCTGAAGTTTCAACTCCCAGGAGATGTGGCCGCTGGGCCCTTTATGATCGTGTGAATACACACTTAATAATACAAATTCTTTATTATAAAATAAAGTAAAGTATGACTTGAATGATTAAATAACATATAGGCTAAAATATGGTTAAGTTTGAGATAATCTAACAAACGGGCCTTTGGCGTATTGTAATTTGTAAAGGTTCGGATTGATGGTATTCATGACCCAATAGGATACCTTGGATAACAAAATTAACCGGTGCCTTGGTTAATGGATTTAAGAAGATATCGATGAAAAACAACTACTTAATAATATATTATTATTGAATGAATATTTTAGTTTGAGGCATCATTTCATACCCTTAATTATATTTAATTAATAAAAAAGGAAAATTAATTAATTATATTTTCCCTTTTTCTTTTTTAGCAGTTAAATATAATTAATTAAAATATAATAAAATTTGATGTAAAATAAAATTTTAACAAATTTTTATTTCTTTTTTTAGCAAAAAATATTATGATTAAGTTGTATTTTGAAGACATTATTCGACTGATGATATGTTGATACAAGTAAATTTTACAACATTTTTTCTTCGAGAGCTATTGGAAAGGAAATATCGCAATATATGATTTTAAACATTATGTCAACATAAATAGGTGCATAAATTAAATATAATTAATTGAAATATATTAAATTTGATGTAAAACAAAATATTTAACAAATTTTTATTTTTTAAGATTTTTAACAAACTAACCACTATCAATGATAACGGTAATCATTCATTCGTCTTAGCCAACCGTCATAATTATAATGATTATATTCATTCACATTTTTTATTATATTCATTCATATTCCTATTACCATTGTCAAATGTGAACCAAACACCCCCTAAAACTTTGAAAATAGTTGGCATTGACATTTTTCAATGATTAAAAAATTCAACCGGTTTAACCAATTCAATTATAAAAAATTTGAACTATTTAACTATTTAATTTAGTTTTTATTTTTTTTGTTTGATTTACTCTAATAACTCTCCTTGTTGCTAATGTTAACAACACAGTCTTTAACACTGAATGAACATTTGAGATAGGAGCTAAAAAATATAGGTCCATAATTTTGTAATGAGTTTATGCTTATAGGAAATGGCTCACTATTAGGAATTAAGTATATTGGTGATGTTAGCATTAAAAGTGGTAATGACAATGACAGACTTGCTGAAATAGCAGAAAGGTTTCATGAGAGCTCCTCTAAATCCAAAAGACGATCAATTAGGAGGAAAACCAAAAAGAGAGGTATTCTCCTTAAATGACCATTCTAATATGGAATACAAGAGGGTTAAATGTCACTTAGTCAAAGATTGAAACACTATATGATGCTATAATTAATTGATGTACTCTACCTTAATTTGTAACTATTAGAGGATCTTGAATTTGTTGGCTGATTTAGTGAATCATTGTAACGATGTTTTGTGGCTTTTGTTATTATTAATACAATTCTTTTTGTTTTTCAAAGAAATCTTAGCTCATCTATTTTTGATAAAATACATTGTGATTTGTAGGGTCCATCACCAGTTTTATCTTTTGAAAAATTTTGTTACTATCCTTGTGTTGTTGATGATTTTTCGTGCTATACTTGACTTATTCCTTTAAAGACAAAATCTGAATTTATTTGGCTTTTGAAAAATATGTTGCAAGGCAATTTGACAAAAAAATTAAAATATTCCACTCCGATAGTGGTGGTGAATTTATTAATTCCAAACTTAGTTCTCACCGTGAAGCGCAAGGAATTGTCCATCAAGTCTTGCGTCTTCATAGAATAATCCGCAAATTAAGTATAGCTATGTTGTTCCACTGTGGTGCTCCTTTATACTTATGGGTAAAAGCATTTGCAATAGTTGTTTTTGTTACTAATCACTTACCATCAATTGCTCTCGACTCATATACATCTTATTTAAATTGCAAGGTGTCCATTCGAATTATTCTTTTCTAAGAGTATTTGGTTCTAAATGTTTTCCATACATATGAGATACTCGAAAAAATAAATTCAACCCAAAATTTGTTCCATATGTTTCCATCGATTATAATGATCAACATAAAGGCTATAAATGCTCTCATCCATCTACATAAAAAATTATTACTTCATGTTATGTAGTGATTGATGAGACTACGTTCCCTTTCAAAAATCAGCAAACTCATGCTTCCAACATTTCAAACAAACGTTGGATGAGTATTTTTTATTCCTGGACTGTTCTTCCTCTTTCTCACAATACTTCATCTTTGCAAGAAATAGATGCTTATGATCCACCTCTTTCATCACCCACATTCCAATTTATAGATTTCTCTTAACGATTATGTGGAAGTCACATCTCCCTCTATGGACTCAACTTCTATTTTAACGGAAGAACACTTGAATACAATGGCTAATGACATCTCCAGTCAAACTAATTCCTCTGCTGCATCCAACTCTCATCAAGATAGTTCCACTTAAGAATCAATCTCTTTAAACCTTCACGTGATGAGTTTGAGTAGCCTGAACAATCCCACCCTCAACACCATCCCATAGTCACCTGCTCTTAAGTTGGCACATGCTAACCAAATCCAAAGTATGCCCTTATGGTTGTAAAACAAGAAATTCCTCGAGTACCATAATCCATTAAGACTGCTCTACATCACGATGGATGGAGATCAGCCGTGCAAGAGGAAATGGATGCCCTTCACTACAATAATACTTGGGAGCAGGGGCGAAGCCAGGGAGTTGTGCCAGTGGGGGCAAATTGACAAACAAAAATTTGAGGGGGGGCAAAACTTCAAAAAAAAAATTTTTGAGGGGCAAAAAAATTTTTTTTCATAAAATTTTAAAAGAAATTTTTTACATGAAATTTTTAAAAAATTTTTTGGGGCAGTGTGGGCAGCTGCCCATAGTGCCCACACTGTCCCTTCGCCCCTGCTTGGGAGCTTGTTCCACATGATCTAACCATACATGTCATTGGATCTAAATGGGTTCTCAAACCAAAACTTTAACCGGATGGAACTTTGGATCTCTTAAAAGCATGTTTGGATGCCAAGAGTTACCACTAAATTAATGGTGTTGATTCACCGATACTTTCTCACCTATCATCAAACCCAAAACCATACGTCTTGTACTCAATCTTGCTTTAGCTTGACATTGGGATATTTGACAGTTAGATGTCAAAAATGCTTTCCTCCATGGTATACTTACAAAGGACATTTACATAGAGCAACCTCCAAGCATTATTGATCCAAAGTTTCCTAAACATGTGTGCAAACTTTGATGGGCTCTTTAAGGGTTGAAACAAGCATCCCATGCTTGGTTTGATTGATTTAGTACTTTCCTTTTAAAATATGGCTTCTTTTGTAGTCTAGTTGATCCATCCTTATTTGTTTTACATTGTTCTTTTGGTACTCTAATTCTTCTCTTATATGTTGATGATATGATTCTCACAAGTTCAAATTCACAACTTTTAGCTTCTTTTATCCAACTACTACACATTGAGTTCTCTATGAAAGATCTTGGACTTGTTCATAACTTTCTTGGTATAGAAATAACATCCACTTCTGATGAATTGCACTTGTGTCAGTCTCACTACGCTCTCACTATTCTTGACAAAACAGACATGATAGATTGTAAGCCTATGAGTATGCCACTTGAAGCAAAAATAAAAGGGCTTGGCAATAATACTTCACTTATTGATCTTATTTCATACCATGGCATAGTTGACACTCTCCAGTATCCAACTCTTATTTGGCCTGATCTTGCATACATTTTCAATTTTGTGTCTCAATTTATGCATGCTCCCAACCAGTCACATTTTAAAATGGTTATATGCATTTTGGATTATGTTAAAGGGACAATCAATCTTGGTCTTGATCTTACTTTGAACACTACACTTGATTTTTATACCTTGTCAGATTCAGATTGGGCAAGTTGTCCTCTCACTCATGTTCAACTATTGGATATTGCACTTTCCTTGTCACAATCCTACCTCTTAGTGTGTAAAAAAAAACACATTACGATCGAGTATTGAAATTGAGTATAGAGCCATAACACACATTGCAGCTGAAGTTACATAGTTAACTTATATTCTCAAGGATATTGGTCTTCAGCAATCTCAACCTCCAGCCATATTTTATGAAAATATCAATGCTCAACATATAACTATCAACCCAGTCTTTCATGCTCGAAGCAAGCACATCGGGCTCAATTATTACTTTGTACGTAAACGAGTTACATTTAGTCTTCTCGTCACTCGATATATCTCTTCTTCATATCAAGTAGCTAACATCTTTTCTAAGCCAATGTCTAAAGCTACTCTTGCTCTTCATCATGACAAACTTCATCTCCAGTCCTGGCACAATTTATGGGGGATATTAACACAACGCAGCCTTGTTCAACTCCACAATTAGAGCAAGAAGAGGATACTTTTGAGTGGTAAGTTTATTAGGAGGGATAACGATACATGTGATATGAATGACTTGAGTACAGCTCAATCACAATCAAGGAGATAATTTTAGCTTGATTAAAGGGATTATAGTCTTTATGCTTATCTCATCTTCCTTATTTAGTTGTTACTCTTGTTATGGTATAAATATGATGTACAAACTCTTCTTGTTGCTCACATTGAATAGAAAGACAAAGCTTACTTTTATTCCAAATTTCTTTTTACAAAAATATGGATGTATATTTGTTAACATACTAACATTACCTGTCATATGTTGAGAGGCTCTTGTGTCAAATGTCCATTCAATGTCTAAGAATATGTTGTGAAGGGTGAGTGTAGCTAACATATTTGGAATTTCTTCTTGAGCTTGCATATGCTTAGACAAATGCCAACATATTTTTGCAATATGTCCCATGACTCCATAGATTTAACAAGTTTCATTTTGATACATCTCTCTTTTTGCTGATGTCATGCAACGTTGTCCTGGTGGTGGTGGTCTGTTATTCCTGAAATCTTGCTTGTTGTTGTTGTGACTTGTTTATTTGTCAAAGTTGTTGTTTCCTGTAGATTTTGGCAAACTCTCTCCCTTCTCTCTAATCCTTTTACCCCTATTTCCTCTTCTATTTCTAGCTAATTTTTCTTCCCACCTTTATTTGTTTGCTCCCGCCCTTTTTCCTAGGCTCCGTCTGCCGTAAGCTTGCCCATCGAGAAAGCATAGACCTTGAAGAAAGAAAATAGAGAGTGGAGAAACCTCTAGTCTGAAGGAAGATTTCCCAGCACTAACTAGAGAACTCATTCTATCAAAAGCTAAAAACTTTTAAATCTCGGGTAAAAAGCAAAACCAAGAGAATGTAGTAGTAACCAAGGGAGTCTAGAAGAAAAAATTTCTTCCCGCTCCAAACAAAGTATCTCTTAAGCACTTCACTGACGTTATGAAAGATGAAGTTATTTGTTCGCCTAAGGAACTGATGGAGGCAGGTGTTGACAAGTGGTCTTCAGCCCTCGTTGGATTTTTTTGGAATAAAAGACCAGCGTTTCCATTGGCAAACATCAGGGAAAAATCCAGATGGAGTCACAAGGGATTGGAAAGGGTGTTACTTCATGAGGATGAAGTTTGAGAGTGGTTGTAATTTACAATACATTGTCGAATATGTTCCTTAGCATATAGGGGATCAGTCATTTTTTCTGCATAGGTAGAGACCAGGGCTGGAAATGGATCGAGAGGGCATAGAAACCTTTCTGATGTGGGTACACCTGCATAACTTACCTATGGAGCTATGGGCGCTAGAAGGATTGAGTTACGAAGTTAGCTCCTTAGGCAAACCGCCGTAGATACACCCACTGCCAATATGGAGAGAGTGGGATATGCAAAAGTTTGTATTGAAATCTCGAAGGAGTCCCCCTACCAGATAGCTTATCGATGTTAAGCCTAAATGGTAAAGGAGAAATGGTCCAAAAAAGTATCTTGGTGACTTATCCTTAGAAACCCAATGAGAGGAAAAAATGACAACCCACAAGAAAAGTGTTTCAAACTGGAAGTTACGAAGAATTAGTATTGCGAGATACAGAT
>JAOSBP010000005.1:35186067-35215123 GCA_027563825.1 Erythroxylum mucronatum
ATGGAAGTTCAAGTAGAAGAAGAATGTGATCAACTTGTACATTTGTCCTGCAAAATAAAAGGTCAGTATACTCCATTTTTACTTACCCTAGTGTATGCATCCAATTTTGCATTCCAAAGAAACCTATTATGGAATTGCCTTCAAAGTATTCAAAATTATGTTGTCTCCTCGTGGATGGTTGTGGAAGATCTCAACTGCATCCTAACTTTTAATGAGGCTGAGGGGAGGAAATCTTATACGATGACTAATACCAAGGAACTTACGAACCTCTTAAATGTGGTGCATCTAACAAACTTATGCTCAAATGGTCAAGTTTTCACCTGTATCAATAATCAACAGGGAGTGATGCGTATTAGGAAAAAAACATGACAGATGCTTGGTTAATTCAGAATGGTTGCATAAGTTCTCCCAATCAACAGTTCACTATGGAGACAACCTTATCTCATATCATTGTTTTCAGCTGATTCATTGCAGCACTGAGGTAAGAAGGGACAGAGCACCTTTCAGACTATTCAATGGAGTCCTAAATTTGGAAGGAACTATAGATCAAGTAGCTAAATGTTGGCAACATGAAGTTTAAGGATACAAGGCATTTCAGTTAATGTGAAAACTGAGTAGAGTCAAGCATGCAATAAAAGACTCCATCTATGCCAAGGATCAAAATCTAATGGAGTTAAAATTGCAAGTGAAACAAGCACAGAATGCTTGTTACGATAACCCAGACGATATTAATTGCAGGGTGAAGGAGCAGAGCTTACTTAGAGATTATACACAAGAACTAAATCTTCAGCACTCCATTCAAAGGCATTAAGTAAGAGTGAACTGGCTTAAACAAGGAGATGAAAACACCAAGTTCTTTCACGCATCCATATTGGCTAGATGCAACACAAACATGATTGTTTATCTACGAGACAATAATGGGAAGTTACATAATGATAAAAAAAAACTCTTCTCAACATAGCTAGATTGTACTTTGCCCAGGTGATGGGCCAAGAGAGTATAAGTCTACCTTATGACAACATGAAAAGAATCCTAGAAGGGGCAATAAGGGAAGATCAGAAGAACAGATTAACTGAGGCAGTAGCTATTAATGACATAAAGGAGACAGTCTTCAAGCTCCACCTGTCCAAAACTCCTAGATTGGATGGGTTCACAGCCCGAATTTTTCAAACAACGTGGGACATCATGGGGCAATCAGTAGTAGATGTAGTCGTGGAATTTTTCCAAAATGGAAAAATGTTACAAGAGATGAACAATACCTTTGTATGTCTTGCCTAAGAAGAAACATCCTGAGTATTTAGGGGAGTTTTGACCTATTTCGTGCTACAACTCGATATATAAGGTGATTGCGAAATTGCTAGCTAATAGATTGAAAGAGGCTATTGGGTAGTCAATTGCATTAAACCAAGGAGCTTTGTGCCAGACAGAAGCATAGGCGATAACATCCTTTTACTTCAAGAACTGGTGAAAGACTATTCTTCAGGAAGAGCAGATAGAGGATGCATGATGAAAGTTGACTTCTATAAGGTGTATAACACGGTACACTGGAGTTTTGTGAGAATGATGCTTGAAATTTTAGAGTTCCCACCAGTGTTCATAAAATGGATTGTAGAATGTATTTAAACTCCTTCTTTGAGTGTGCTGGTCAATGGAGTTCCCTCCAAGCCTTTCAAGAATGCTAGGGGACTTAGATAGAGCGAACCGATTTCCCCTTATATATTCACCCTAGTAATGGAAGGTCTGTCTCGCCTTATCAATTCTTTAACGGATTCTAATGGGCACTTTAAGTATCACCAAAAATGTCAAGAGAACAAACTTACTCATCTTATTTTTGTCGATGATCTTATGCTTTTTTGTGTTGCTGATATAGTCTCGGTGAACATTCTTTTGAACTGCCTTAAGACTTTCTCGGAGTGGCCTGGCTTTAAAATTAATATGGAGAAGAGTTGTTTGATACTTTCAGCAGATGTGTCCAACCCCACTGAGTTTAACAGAGCTACTGGTTTCACCATTCAGTCTTCAGTGATGAGGTATCTTGAAGTAACTATATCCCCATCCAAGTTAAAATATGTGGATTGCCTACCTATATTGGATAGAATAAAGAAGAGAGTACTTGTATGGCAAAAGAAATTTCTTTCTTATGCTAATTAACACGGAGAAGAGTTGTTTGATACTTTTAGCAAATGTGCCCAACCCCACTAAGTTTAACAGAGCTACTAGTTTCACCATTTAGTCTTTAGTGATGAGGTATCTTGGAGTAACTATATCCCTATCCAAGTTAAAATATGCGGACTGCCTACCTATATTGGATAGAATAAAGAAGAGAGTACTTGGATGGCAAAACAAATTTCTTTCTTATGCTAGACGCATTACTCTAGTAATTTCAATGTTGAGAAACCTTCACACTCATAGGATAGTACACATAATCCTATCGCAAAAAATCATCAAAAACATAGACCGATTACTTAAGGCATTTTTATGGTCTGGAAAATGCGATAATGGGACAAAAACAAAAGTCAAGTGGAGTGATGTCACTATTCCAAAGATTTATGGTGGACTTAGCATTCCTTCTATTAGTACTATGCAAAAAATGTTGATCAACAAAAAACTTTAGAGGTTGATATCAGATAAAGAGGCATTGTGGACATAATGGGTCCATCAAGTCCACCTCCAAATTGAAATCTTTGGCAGGTAGAAAACTCCCAGGAGTTTTCATGTTTCTTCAATGAAGTTTTAAAGATCAGACATACTCTGTACCCTCACATCAAACACTGCACAAACAATGGTCAAGAAACTTGAGTTTGGTTTGACATTTGGTTGGATAGCAACCCATTAATAGATCATCCGTTATACTCTTGGCTGAGATTATGTCTGCCAACGAATGCTCATGTATCTGAACTTATGGAGGATGGAGGTTGGAGAAGGAATTTAAGAGGATTTGCACTGCTGGAGGAACACTTGCCTCTTCTCGCTGATACTACCTTTGCTGATACCATTTGTTGGAAAGTTGTTGTTTCCTAGATTACTGAGGTTTTGATTATGTGCTTGAAAGCCACGACCATTAGAGTTGAAATTGTTTTGGGTTCTACGATTAGTAGAACCGGATTATTGTTTTTGTCCATAAAAAGCAAATTGATAAGTCGATGTGTTCGTAGTGAAGCACATTTGATGCGGCTCATATCCTTGTAACATAGACACCATTTCAGTGAGGATGGACATGGTGGTTTTAACATAGTTATGGTGAAAGATTCGTACTTTGGTCTTAGACTTATGAGTAGAGAAAAAACCTTAACTTTGTTAGTTATCAGACTTACAACTGCTGCTAGGTTGTCTCAGATGCTTTCGATGTTATGAATATGTTCACCAATTGTGACGTTATCATCTTTGTAGAGATATGTTAATTGTTGAATTCTCTTTCTTGGGAGTCTTGGACATAGGCTTCTTTAAGAGCATTTTAGACAGATTTGGCTGTATCTTGGCCTATGACGAGACCAAGAGCTTCTTTAGAGAGAGTGCCAATAAGCCATCCACCAAGAAGTCGGTCTGATTTTCTCGATGCTGTGATTTTGTTAGTTGTTGATGTAGAATCATCTGTTGTTGGTTCAACAGTTTCACCAATGAGATGTCTGATCAAGTCTTGGCTTTCTGCAAGTTCTAAAACTCGCTCTCGCCACAGTGGATAATTGCCTTGTTTAAATTTTAGAGTGATGAAGTTGTTGACATCGTCTGAGAGATAATTCTTTTTTTCTATTTCTCACAACAGCTCTGATACCAAGAAGAAATTTGGTATGAAAGTAAACTTTGTCTTTCTATTTAACATGAGAATCAAGGAGAGTTTGTACATCATATTTATACTAAGATAAAGGTAACAATTGAATAAGGAAGATGAGATAAACATAAAGACTCTAATTCTTTTAATCAAGCTAAAATTATCTCCTTAATTACGATTAAGCTGCGCTCAAGTCAATCATATCACTCAAGAATATCACTAATGCTGATTATGAGGATCACATGCATCTTTATCCCTCCTAATAAGCTTATCACTCCAAAGTATCCTCGTCTTGCTCTAATTGTGGAGTTGAACAAGGCTAAGTTGTGTTAATAAATTCAACTTGCCATAAGTTTATTGGGTCGGTCTTAATTCGACAAAGTTGTTAAAATAAATATTAGTAGATTAATAGGTTGAGGCATTCATGTACTACCAATCTCAAATTAGTAAGTTGAAAAATATTAAGTAGAGATAGATTATTAATAATTCTCAATATGGGTAAATTAAATTAAATATTAAATAATTTTATTAGAATCAACTCAACCTAATTTAATTAGTATTTAATGAAATTTTAATTCTTTATAGAGTTGAATTCTATTTTAATTGAATTTATTATTTTAAATAATTAGAATTTTTATATGAATTCAAGGCATGAAAAATTTTAAAGTGATAATAAATTCAAAATTGCCTAACATTTTAAAGGTTTTATTTAATTTAGTGCAATTTTTAAAAAAAATTCTCAATTTAGTGATTAACCTTTTAAATTTTGTATAATTCAGGTCAAAAGTTATTTTTATTATTACAACATGTCTACTAAATATTACCTGAATGTCCATTTGTAACCAAGTCAGGAAAAGTAATATTTTAACTTAATTTATTATGAGTTATGAGCTGTAAATATAAATTATAAGTAATTCAAAGATTTTTTTAATTTATAAAAATTTTAAAATTTTAATTACTAAATTTTAAAAAAATCTTACAATTACTTATAATTCATATTTATAACTCATAACTTGTAACTTATATATCATCCATCCAAATTCTTAATCCTAATTTCCCTCTTTTTTACCAGTTCTTCCTTTCTTCTTCGTGCCTGTCCTTCTCAATCTATGTCGCAAGCCACAATCCTTGTCAGTTTCTGTCGCAAATCGACAACAGAAGAGGTTGATCTTATGTTTTCATGTTTTTTAGCGATCTCTTATGATCAACTTGGAAGCTGGACCTTCTATCATGGCTGGTCAGTTACAGACTCAGCAAATGGGTCAACCGATTTTCAAAATTGAGAACACCGTACACATTTATTGCCCTCGTAGAGCTGGCAATGAGTTGGCTGAACTTGGCCCAATTCTAGAACCAATTTTTTATTTTTTAAATTAAAAAATAAAAATAATGTTTTTTTAAATAATTATTAACTCATGCCTAGATAGTCTGAGTCCCAGTTCGGTTCAAGACTCGACATTTGAAAAAAATTAGGCCCAAAGCTTAACTTAGTTTTGATTTCAGACTAAGCTAGACTTAGGTTAAACCTGACTAAATTTTTATTTTTTAAATTAAAATAAAAACAACGTCATTTTTTATAAATATTGGACCGACCTAGGCAACTTGAGCCTAAGGTCAGCCTGAGACCCGACTTTTGAAAGAATCAAGTCCTAAGTCTGCCTGACGTTCAATTTAACCCATCAATTTCAAGTAGATTGAGCTTGTCTGATTACCAACTTTATTATTGTGTTATTAATCCTATTTGTTATAAGATTTTTGTTTTCCGAACATAACGTACCAAATACAAAAGATTAGGAGGCCAACTAGAGATTTAATTGTATTGTAATAACATTATTTAACCTTAATTTTAAAAATTGAGTCACTCAAAATGATAATATTTTAAGAAGTTGTATTAAAATAATATCCATTTGGACCGTCGGCAATTGAAATGTGACCAAATTTTGAGCTAAGGGGCGGCTGCCATCTCTATTTAAATTCGATGGTCATGAAACCATATTGAAGAACTTGGGCCTTCAATTGTGAAGCAGCAAACGTGCAAAAACTAAAGGTTACTAGTGTCGGGGACGTGATCTTCTGTACCTTTTCTCTGTATCTATTCTGTGCCTATTGCATCTGAGCCATTTATTTATATAGATCTCACATAAATGGATGGCTCAGATGTAATGAGCACAAAGTAAGTACAGTATAAAGGATTTTGAGAACTTAATAGGACGTGATCCTATGTACCTTTTCTCTGTGTAACTATTCTGTGTCTATTACATCTGAACTGTTACCCATATGTAATTTTTAAAAATTAATTAATAAAATTTGGTTCTCACCTAAGGACAAGATTTCGGTTTTATAAAGGTCACGGTCCAGTTAGGAAGTTATTTGAGGATAAGTCCCAGAGAGACACGCAAACGTAATAAACTAATAACTAAAGACAGAAAAACTGAAAAAGTAACCAACTTCAATGCATTAAATAACATAAAATAAAAGCACCCATAAATCTCCGCCTCTCGAATCCACCATGATTACGGGGATGGTGGTGGTCTAGTGGGTGGAGCTTCAAGCAATCCTACCATTATTCCCCACTCCTCTACCCATCTCTAGGATACCCACCACCCTTTTAATATATTCCCTCTATTATAATCCAGTCCTTTTTTGTTCGTGTTCTTCTTCATAGATCTTCCAAAAAAAAAATCCAGTTTTTTTTTCATGGGAAACAGCAGCAGCAATGGTGTCAATAGCCGGCGTCATCATGGTAGCAGCCGGAGAAACCACCCGCCGCCGCCTCCCCCGGTGACACCTCAACCGGAGATCACCGCCAACCGGTACGTCTTCGCAGCGGCGACGCCATACCCTTCCCAGTACCCCAATCATAATCCTCAGCCGTACTACCAGTACCCCGGTTACTACCCGCCACCCTCGATGCCGGTTCCATTGCCGTCGCCGTATGATCATCACCACCGCGTGGACCCCGCACAGTGGATGGGCGGGAGATGCCCCATGATGGCTCCGCCTCCGCCGTACGTGGAGCACCAGAAGGCGGTGACGATAAGGAATGATGTTAATTTAAAGAAGGAGACTTTGAGGCTTGAAGCTGATGAGGAGAATCCTGGGAAGTTTCTTGTTACTTTCACGTTTGATGCTACTGTTTCTGGGAGGTAATAAAGATTGAATCTTTTATGTGGGTTTTGTGTTTAATGTATTTGCATTTGCTTTTTTAAGGATGTAGGTGTCGTCTTCGGACATAGCCTTAAGGTTTTACGGTTGTTGGGGTTTGAATGTGTAGTTAATTGAGTCACCCTGAATATGATGGTTCATTCCGAATAAGTCCGTTTGTTAACTGCTTAATTCTGTTGTAGCAGTTTAGCCTGTGATTATACCGTCTCAGATGGTTTTGTGTCGACACAGTAATTGGGATTTATTTGGCTTTGTACTTGAGGATTATAACTTAAGCTAAGTTTCTTGTAGTTGTTCAGTTGCCATAGTTATGTCTAGGTCTGAAAAGGTAGCAATGTTGAATCTGTTTATGTTTTGCATTTGTGAATTGTGAATTACATTAAATGCAACTAAAAAAATTGCAATTTTAGCATTTGGACAGCTCAAAAGGAAATATATATGGACTATTGTAATTGCTTAGAGAGTTCTTCTCAATGAAGTGAAGGTTGCTTTCAACAGAATTACTTATTTCGTATGAGCTTGTGCGTTGATCTTATGCTTTTGAGAATTGTTAGACAAATGATCCTTCACAAGAACTTTGAAACTGTTCACAATCAAAGACTGATCCCATTTCTCTATAATTAAGAATTGTTATTCCAGCTTCTTGGTAATGCTCAGAAAGCATGGTGTCATTTTCTGATGACATTAAATGGTTAACTCATAAGACTTGAAGTGTTCTATAATTTGTTTCTTTGACTCTATTTCCAACATTCATTATATGAGAAAAAGTCATTTGATGCTGCACAATGGAGTTTATGTATGCGTATTGAGTTCTTACATAAAAGCAATTATTTTCTGCATGTTTTGCTTTCTTCCTCAATTTGGCTGTCTCCTCAGTTGGAATTCTTGGCTGTTATAATCCTCGATTTTTTAAATTGTTAAATGATTCGCCAGTAATCATTTGACACATATAGTTTTCTGTAACATCCGTCTCAGGATTATATTTTGTTCTTTTCATCCATTTTCTTTTATCCTCTCTGATTTTGTTACTGTTAGGATTAGATTTGTTGGAAAATGAGACCATGTATTGTTTATGGGTGTATAGTCTATGTTCTGTTATACTTGGCATAAAAATTGAATTTTTCTTGAAGGTGCTTTTTAAGTTGTAGGTTGCATATACTTTTGCTAATAGTCTAACGTTTGGTTTTTGTCTCCTGAGTTTGCTGTTGTTGTTTGTATAATATCTCCTTCTAACATGGTTGAATTATTCTCCTCTATGAACAGCATTACTGTTATCTTCTTTGCAAAGGAAGGAGAGGACTGCATCCTGACTCCATTGAAGGAAAGCGTTCATCCACCAGTGACAGTTAATTTTGAACAAGGTCTGGGCCAGAAGTTTCGGCAACCTTCAGGTTCTGGTATTGACTTCACGTTATTTGAGGAGAGCGAATTATTACAAGTGGGTGAAACGGATATCTATCCACTAGCAGTGAAGGCAGAGGCAAGTCCTGTGAACCAGAATGGATCAGATGGAAACCCAATGTCTGGGGGCACGAACTCTCAGATAACACAGGCAGTGTTTGATAAGGATAAGGGTGAGTACCAGGTGAAGGTAATGAAGCAGATTCTGTGGGTAAATGGCATGAGGTATGAACTGCAGGAGATATTTGGGATTGGAAATTCAGTTGATAGTGATGTTGAGGCTAATGACCCAGGAAAAGAATGCGTCATTTGCCTTTCAGAACCAAGAAACACAGCTGTTCTTCCATGCCGACATATGGTAAGCAACAACTCATTGAATCTCTTTTTTTGAGGGGATGCGTAGATGAGAGAAAATTACATAGTTTATCCTTTATCAGTGGCTTTTAACTTTAGAAACTTATCATTTACTGCAATGCCTTGCAAGTCAAAGACTTCCCATTGCAATGGAAATCATTGCATTGAGATGAAGGACCATATTGAATAGCTCGCATTCAGGTGTAATGTTAGCAGTCATGGTTGAAAATTGAAATGACATAAGAGGATAGAATAGTAGAGCTAGTGCACTAATCATGGTAGTTGCAGAATATATACTTTTCGTTAACATTTTCTTGTTCTACTTTTGTTGCATAAGAATGTCAAAAGACTGGAAGTTTGATCTCACAGATCACAGGCAGCTTGAATGCAATTTATCGATTCCTTCTATTTAGTAACTGTTTAGTCGGGCATTGTTTTGGTAATAGCATATGCTTACTTAATCTTCTCATTTATGCAGTGTATGTGTAGTGGATGTGCAAAAGTTTTGAGATTTCAAACGAATCGGTGCCCCATTTGCCGTCAACCTGTTGAGAGGCTTTTAGAGATAAAAGTCAATAATGGGACTGATGAATGAGGGAAGGAGACAATGCCTCTTTTTCCTTGTTGTATAGTAATTTGTTGTTGTTCCTTACTTTCTTTCAACCCTGGTTTTTCTACCTTTAGATCTTTTGCGTCATAACTGACGAGGAATTGTAATCAACATGCAGTATTGTGCAAGATAAATTGCTGGCATTGTGCCAAAAACATGTGTGCCAATACGTTCATCTCGAACATGAACGCATGGTCGCAAGGCTAACTTTCAGGAATCTCGTATAATATATGGTCGTATGTGTCTGGTTTGTCAAGTCACTTTCTCTGTTACTAGTTCTTTTTATCGCCTTGTGTTGATTTAAAAAGGAAAAGAATGTTATTTTAATGCAATCCTGATTGAGCAAAATCCATACCTGCACATCTCTGGAGTTATGAAGATTGAGAAAGCAGCTTGAGGCTATGTCCTAGGAGCGTTCTTACCTGCAGGTTGTAGGATTTGGCACTTGAGCTTCTACCGTCTTGGCAGAGCCTGCATGGCTCTCCAAGCTTGCCTGCTTCTTTTCTCGGTCAGGAATTGGTACGAGTATGGAATTATCCTGTTGTATGGAAATGGAGATGTCTTTCATGCCAAAAAGGCTTGTATGCTTTAACTGCATGAAAATTTTGGTAATGTGGGTAAATTAACCTGAGAGATTACCTTTTACTTTATGAGAAAAAAGGGCTTTTGTGATTATTAGCAACTGAAAAGCATTAGCATTTAGCAACTGTAATCGCCTTCAGGACTGGACAAGTGAAGTGAAAATGGCCGACAAAGCATGTTACTCGTTTCACTAGTTTCTAACAGTATCATATGCCCAAAAGCACTACTTCGGATAGATAACAAGGCTGACATATATAGATAACAAATGGTTGCTTATTTAGCTATAGTGGCCAACCACAAGGCAACTTCGGATGATTATATGCTTCAAGAGCTCACATCCTGCAGGAACATCTCAGAACAACAACAACAACAAACAAAAACGTAGTATGTAAGAGAAGACAAGCGTCATTCAAAGATTATAACGAACATTGGGTGTTTAATCTCCCCACCATTGATGGACAAAGATACCACTGCTTCTAAGGCTCTTGAAGAGGTCCATACAATCCCCCTCAACCAAGCCTTTACCATCCAAACCATCTGAGCAGTTAAGGAACAGCTCGTCAACAAAGCATATGGTTCCGCTTTTAAACAAGTCGATGAGAAATTTCAGTTCTACCTTCCCTGTTTTCATCCTCAGTACCACAAAATCAGAGAACTGAACTGTTTCCTTGAACCAAGCATGAAAATCAAACCCTTCGTCTACCATTGACGGATCAAGATCTTCAAATTGAGGATTCCGAATAGCCTTTTCCGCCAGACCTGGATAGTAAATGAAGGTAATGCCAGGCTTCTTGACATAGGAAAGCAGAACTGACGTGTTATGGTCGACAATATACGTATTGAAAGAGTTTTGATTCACAGGATAAGGTGGGAAAAACGTAGAATCCAGATTCTCCCCGAGGCCGATGTGAACATACACTAATCGCTTCCTGGAATGTATATCAATAAAATCCAGCAAATAAGCAATCCTTTTTTCATATCCAATTTGCTTACTTACCGTTAAAGGCTCCATATATTCCATTAAAGGTCTGTTATTAACCACAGATTGGCACTCAGCTGGCAAGTGAAATTGCTGGAAATAACCAGTAGTGTCAATTCTTTTCTTGAAAACAACCAGCGTAAAACCCTGAACATAACCAACATGGATGACGCTGGAATCTTTCAACAATGATGAAACTGGGGTGGCAGATCTAATCAAGCTATTTGTACTCATACCATCAACGCTCACAAGCATTGCCCCAATTCCACCAGGCTTGACAATGCGCTCAATCTCGAGCACCAGAATAGCAGGGACTGAAACTTTATCCAAGTCCATGGAGAACACAAAGTCGAAGGAATTGTCCGCATATTGCAGTTCATAAACCAACTTCTTATGCTTGAGGGAAAAAAAGGGGTGCCTGTGAACCCCACAAACGTTGGCAAATCCCAATTCTTGAAATGCACACATACCAGACGATCCTTCACCTACATAGAGAACTTTTGCACCATAATCCAACATTTTCATGTCTATTAGCTCTCTCACAACACCAGTAGTCCAATTGACATCTTCCTTGCAGGTAAGTGATGACCAAATTGGCATCAACAACCTATTGGCAAACAAAGTTACACCCCCATACATACGTGGCACATCACATTCGTCAGAATACACGGAACCAATCAATCCTGTGTCAGAACCAGAGAGGAATTGCAGCAAGGAAAATACAGACACAGCCGAGGCAAGTATAAATGAGCGTAAAAGCAAGCGCCTGGCTACAGACCCACTAAGGATATGGAATCTCAGAGCCTTTAAATCCATTATTTCTCAAAACCAACCACCAAACCAGCCTCAATGATCGTGTTTAATCAAAAACTGAGAATTTCTGATTAAGGGCATTCGAAATAAGCAACAAGAGAGGCAATTTTGCAAGAGAGAATGATGCCTTACTATGAAAGAACACAAACTTTAGCGAGTGCAAAACCTGGAAGAGGTGTGATTCCCACCCACCAGGAAACCCATCAATTTTTTGAAGCTTAACCAAACCCTCTTTAAGAACTTTTCTTGGCTTAGGCTCAAACCAACCAGTATCCATCTTCCGTTCTTCCCCTGATTGAAAAACACTATTCCTCAAAGATCTATCTACATCACCTCATATTTACACTAAAAAAACAGTCTACATTGCTCCCCATTGAACTTAACCCCCTAAAATCAAAAACTAATCAGAATGTAAAGAAACAATCACACCCCAAAATCAGAAAATAAAATAAGGAAACACACCCAGAAATTAAGATCGAAGCTGGTGAGTTCTGGTGTTTCGTTTACTCTGAAAGGAACAGAGGAGTTATAGTCAAACACATAGATACTCCATCTCAGACGTGATCACTGATTTGTCAATATTCAACAAGATCCACGTGTGAGTAGCTTTTCATGGCAGATGTTTGTTGGTTGAGGCCCGCTTTTCACGCCTTACCATTTATAGAGTACTCATTTGGGAAATTGGATCAGAAAGTGATGGTAGTTCGCCCCGGTTTCACGTGGATCTGGAGACAGGGTAGTTTGTTTTCTGTACGTCGTCCTTTCTTGATGTCCAATATTTATACACCATGGATGCTTTAAATTGTGCTTTTTCCAAGTTTTCAGACGGCAATCGGGCCCGGTACGATAGGCCCAAAGTGAACGGATCACAGACAGGGCTCAGGTCTAGGCTATTCAGGCTTGGTGAGCCTGAAATTTAACTGAAAGTGACAAAATATTAAAATAATAAATTAGACTGGGCCGATCCTGCTTACAATGACCCGTCGAACTAAGGCCTGGTCATGGCTGGGCAGTTCCTGTACCGTTAGGTCACAGGTTGAATCATGGGTTGATCAACCCATGAGTCTACGGCCTGCTCTAAATTTATATGGTTTTAAAATTCTAATTATTATATTTGAGAACTTACACTGTAATTTTTTAGGGTTAAAATACACAAACACTGCAATAAAAAATTTGAATAAAAAAGGCACCTTAAATAATAATTTTTAGAACATGTCAGCTTAAAATATTATTTAGTTAAAATAAATATCATTAAAAATATATAGATAAATAATTTTATCTATAAATAATTTTTAATATAATTGTTTTGTAAATATTTTAAATTTTAATAATTTATAAATTATTTTATCAAATATTCATCATTATTATCATCATCATCATCTTTAACAATAAATTTTAACAATAAATATTGTTATGAGGATGGACCCTGGGCGGGTGCCCAGGTTACCCTTGCCTAGGGGCGCATCTAACAACAACCAAATGTTATTTTCCTATATTGCACAAGAAGCGACTCATCATACAAATAATATAGGAAATGTTGGGCCTCCTACAAATCATAGAATATATGAGGTTGCTAACTGCAGATGAATAAGGCACTTTCTTCATTTCTTCTTTTTCTTTTCAGTTGTTGAACTCTACATTTTACTCAACTTAAAAGGTGCAACAAATGGTATGTTAACTGGCGAGGCCTTATGCATATTGAAACTTTCAATAACTTTTTCAATGTATCGCCCCTGGGATAGCCGTAATAACTTCTTGGACCATAGAGACTCTTTTTGTTTTTGAATACCAAATGCTCTTTTCTTATATCTAATCCCTTATGTTGTTCCATGTACACCTCCTCTTCTACAACTATACGCGGAAAAGTTGTTTTAACATTAAAATTTTCAATTTTTAAGTCCTGGAGAATGGTTAGACTGTAACAAAGATGACATCTTTACCACAAAAGAGAATATTTCTTTAAAACTAACATTCTTTCTCTGAGCTATTCTTCTCAATCATGAGCCTGTACACCTGTTTACTCTTGAGAGCTCGTCTTCTCTTGGGTAATTCAACTATATTATATGCATGATTTTCATATAAGGATTACATCTCCTCTTGTGTAGCATTTAGCCACTCTTCTTTCTGACTATCAGCTAGAGCTTCTTTCAAATTTTGAGGTTCCCGTCGTTGTTGAGTGTCACAAACTCATCTTGAGTGTATCTAGTTGAGGGACATCTTGCCCTTGTAGGTCTTCTTAGTTAAAGATGTTTTGGAGGTTCCAGCTAAGTAATTGCTTGCTCAATTAGCCAAGGTTATTCATCTGTCGATAAGTCTTTTATTGATGGTACAAAATTGTCTACATTACTGAACTCTTCATCTTGGGTCTCAATTCTGACTTCCACTGAATTATTCCACACTTTAGTTGATGGCTCTTGTTGGAAAATTCCTTAGGATTGTAGATTATTACGGAATAAATGTTCAAACTGACTAGGTCTTAGGCAAATTTGATAATAATATTTAGCGTTTGATTTTATGATTCGGTTTAGAGATATTCTTATGATAGTTAGCAAATAAAGAGGATTTTCTGTACATTTCAGCTCCATATAATGAGCTTTGTTGCTGTCAATAAAATGGGGGTGTTCTACAGCAAAAACATAATCAATTTCCTTCTCTTTTATTCACGTATTATGCTTTAGCCTTATAAAAAAGACATGGTATTAGAGCCTTTTCATGAGGGACCTGTGAGATGAGTGAAACCAAAACACAAACCTGATTTACAATCAAGAATTGCAACCATCTTCAAACAAAGGAAATTGAAACACAACTGTCTCAAAGTGCACCACCAATTTTTGATGGTGAAAACTATCAAGTTTGGGTTGTTCAAATGAAAGCTCATCTTGATGCTATGGATATTTGGGAAGCTGTGGAGGAAGACTATGAAGTGCCTACATTGCCAACAAATCTTACATTGATTGAAATCAAGATGCACAAAAAAAGGAAAAATAGGAAGTCTAAAACCAAAGCCTGCTTGTTTATGCTATTTCAAACATCATATTCACAAGAATTATGAAGCTAGAGTCGGCAAAGGATATCTTGGATTACCTCAAAAAGGAATACCAAGGTAATGAAAGAAAAAGGAGCATGCAAGCGCTCAACTTGATCAGAGAATTTGAAATGCTGAAGATGAAAGAGTCATAAACCATTAAAGAATACTCCGACAAGTTGCTTGGCATAGTAAACTAGGTGAGGTTATTTGGTAAAGATTTTTTTGAGGAACTAATAGTGCAAAAAGTTCTTGTAACCTTACTTGAAAAATATGAATCTAATTTTTTTGCATTCGAAGAAGCTCTATCAAGCATGTCTTTAGCAGAATTAGTAAATGTACTACAAGCGCAAGAACAAAGGAGGATGATGAGAGAATAAGGAACCATTAAAGGTGCTTTGTTACCAAAGGAAAAAAAATTCAAGAGGCGAAAAAAATAAGAATTTTAACAAGATTGACAACAACAACAACAACAGAAACAATGATGATTCATATCCACCATGCCCACATTGCAAAAAAACAAATCACCCACAAGAAAAATGTTGGTGGAGGCCCGATATCAAATGCAGAAAATGTGGACAAATAGGGCATATGGAGAAGATTTGCAAGTCATGAAATGAAAAGGCAAAAGCAGCAACTGAGCAACATCAAGAGGATGAATTATTTTAACATTAAAGCTCTACAAGTCTTGAGAGGAGGAGTTTGTTGGAAAATTTCTTTGGCTTACAGATTATTACGAAATAAATGGTCAAACTGACTAGGTCTTAGGCAAATTTTATTATGATATTTAGTGCTTGATTTTATGAATCGGTTTAGAGATATTCTTGTGATAATTAGCAAATAAATATAATTTTCTGTTACATTTCAGCTCTATATAATGAGTTTCGTTGTTGTCAATAAAATGGGGGTTTTCTACAGAGTTTATTCAAGTATTATGCTTTAGCCTTATGAAAATAACATGGTATCAGAGTCTTTTTATCTCGAGGGACCTGTGTGATGAATGAAACCAAAACACAAACCTAATTTACAACCCATAATTACAACAAGTATTACAAACATCTTTAAGCATTGAAGATTGAAACACAACTGTCTCAAAGTTCACCACCAATCTTTGATGGTGAAAACTATCAAGTTTGGGTTGTTCGAATGAAAGCTTATCTTGATGCTACGGATGTTTGGGAAGCTGTGGAGGAAGACTATGCAGTGGCTACATTGCCAACAAATCCTACAATGACTCAAATTAAGATGCACAAAGAAAGGAAAAATAGGAAGTCTAAAGCCACAGCCTACTTTTTCTGTTGTTTCAAACATTATATTCACAAGAATTATGAATCTAGATTCGGCAAAGGATATCTTGGATTACCTAAAAAAGGAATACCAAGGTAATAAAAGAACAAAGGGCATGCAAGTGCTCAACTTGATTAAAGAATTTGAAATGCTGAAGATGAAAGAGTCAGAAACCATTAAAGAATACTACGACAAGTTGTTCGATATAGTAAACCAGGTGAGGTTATTATGTAAGGATTTTTTTGAGGAATTAATAGTGCAAAAAGTTCTTGTAACCTTAACTAAAAAATATGAATCTAAAATTTTTACATTGGAAGAAGCTAAGGATCTATCAAGCATGTCTTTGGCAAAATTAGTAAATGCACTGCAAGCACAAGAACAAAGGAGGATGATGAGAGAAGAAGGAACCATTGAAGGTGCTCTGCTACTAAAGGAAAAAATTCAAGAGGAGACAAAAACAAGAATTTTAACAAGATCAACAACAACAACAAAAAAAACAATGATGATTCGTATCCACCATGCTCACATTGCGAAAAAACAAATCACCTACAAAGAAAATGTTAGTAGAGACCCAATATCAAATGCAGAAAATTGGGCAAATAGGACATATGGAGAAGATTTGTAAGTCACGAAATGAAGAGGCAAAAGCAGCAACTGAGCAATATCAAGAGGATGAATTATTTTGACATTAAAGCTCTACAACCCCTAAGGCAAGAGGAGTTTGTTGGAAAATTCCTTAGGCGTGCAGATTATTACGAAATAAATGGTCACACTGAGTAGGTCTTAAGCAAATTTTATTATGATATTTATTGCTTGATTTTATGAATCAATTTAGAGAAATTCTTGTGATAGTTAGCAAATAAACAGGATTTTCTGTTACATTTCAGCTTTATATAATGAGCTTTTGATGCTGTAAATAAAATGGGGTGTTTTACAGCTAAAACATAATCTTTTTTCTTCACTTTTATTCACGTATTATGCTTCAGCCTTATAAGAACAACATGGTATCAGAGTCTTTTTATCTTAAGGGACCTGTGAGATGAGTGAGACTAAAACACAAACCTGATTTACAACCCAGAATTATAACAAGAATTACAACCATCTTCAAGCAGTGAAGATTGAAACCCAACTGTCTCAAAGTGCACCACTAATTTTTGATAGTGAAAACTATCAAGTTTGAGTTGTTCGAATGAAAGCTCATCTTGATGCTATGGATGTTTGGGAAGCTGAAGAGGAAGACTATGAAGTGGCTACAATGCCAACAAATCCTACAATGACTTAAATCAAGATGCACAAAGAAAGGAAAAATAGGAAGTCTAAAGCCAAAGCTTGTTTGTTTTCTACTGTTTCAAACATCATATTCACAAGAATTATGAATCTTAGAGTTGACAAAGGATATCTTGGAATACCTAAAAAAGGAATACCAAGGTAATGAAAGAACAAAGAGCATGCAAGTATTCAACTTGATTAGAGAATTTGAAATGCTAAAGATGAAAAAGTAAGAAACCATTAAAGAATACTTCGACAAGCTGCTCGATATAGTAAACCAGGTGAGGTTATGAGGTAAGGATTTTTCTGAGGAACTAATAGTGCAAAAAGTTCTTGTAACCTTACTTGAAAAATATGAATCTAAAATTTCTGCATTGGAAGAAGCTAAGGATCTATCAAGCATGTCTTTGGCAGAATTAGTAAATGCACTACACGCACAAGAACAAAGGAGGATGATGACAGAAGAAGGAACCATTCAAGGTGCTCTGCTACCAAAGGAAAAAAAATTCAAGATAATACAAAAACAAGAATTTTAACAAGATCGACAACAACAACATCATAAACAATGATGATTCATATCCACCATGCCCACATTGCAAAAAAACAATTCACCCGCAAAGAAATTGTTAGTAGAGGCCTGATATCAAATGCAGAAAATGTGGACAAATAGGGCATATAGGGAAGATTTGCAAATCACAAAATGAAGAGGCAAAAGCAGCAACTAAGCAACATCAAGATGATGAATTATTTTGACGTTAAAGCTCTACAACTCCTAAGGCATGGAGGAGTTTGTTGGAAAATTCTTTAGGCTTGCAGATTATTATGAAATAAATGGTCAAACTGACTAGGTCTTAGGCAAATTTTATTATGATATTTAGTGCTTGATTTTATGAATCAGTTTAGAGATTTCTTGTGATAGTTTGCAAGTAAATAAGATTTTCTGTTACATTTCAGCTCTATACAATGAGCTTTGTTACTGTCAATAAAATGGGTGAGTTCTACAGCAAAAACATAATCTTTTCCCTTCTCTTTTATGCACGTATTATGCTTCAATGTTATAAAAACACATTGGTATCAAAGCCTTTTTATCTTAAGGGACCTATGAGATGAGTGAAACCAAAACACAAACCTGATTTACATCCCAGAATTACAACAAGAATTACAACCATCTTCAAACAATGGAGATTGAAACATAACTGTCTCAAAGTGCACCACCAATTTTTGATAGTGAAAACTATCAAATTTGGGTTGTTCGAATGAAAGCTCATCTTAATGCTATGGATGTTTGGGAAGCTGTGGAGGAAGACTATGAAATGCCTACATTGTCAACAAATCCTACAATGACTTAAATCAAGATGCACAAAGAAAGGAAAATAAGAAGTTTAATGCCAAAGATTGTTTGTTTTCTACTATTTCAAACATCATATTAACAAGAATTACGAATCTAGAGTCGGCAAAGGATATCTTGGAATACCTAAAAAAGGAATACGAAGGTAATGAAAGAAGAAAGAGCATGTAAGTGCTCAATTTGATCAGAGAATTTGAAATGCTGAAGATGAAAGAGTCAGAAACCATTGAAGAATACTCCGATAAGTTGCTCAGCATAGTAAACCAGGTGAGGTTATTAGGTAAGGATTTTTCTGAGGAACTAATAGTGCAAAAAGTTTTTATAACCTTACCTGAAAAATATGAATTTAAAATTTATGCATTGGAAAAAGCTAAGGATCTATCAAGCACGTCTTTGGCAGAATTAGTAAATGCACTACAAGCAAAAGAGCAAAGGAGGATGATGAGAGAAGAAGGAACCATTGAAGGTGCTCTACTACCAATGGAAAAAAATTCAAGAGGAGAACAATAACAAGAATTTTAACAAAATCGACAACAACAACAACAACAGAAACAATGATGATTCATATCTACCATGCCCACATTGCAAAAAATCAAATCACCTTAAAAGAAAATGTTAATAGAGGCCTCATATCAAATGCAGAAAAATGTAGAGAAATTAGGCATATGGAGAAGATTTGCAAGTCACGAAATGAAGAGGCAAAAGCAACAACTAAGCAACATCAAGAGGATGAATTGTTTTGACATTAAAGCTCTACAACTCCTAAGGCAAGGAGGAGTTTGTTGGAAAATTCCTTAAGCTTCCAGATTATTACGAAATAAATGATCAAACTGACTAGGTCTTAGGAAAATTTGATTATGATATTTAGTGCTTGATTTTTAGAATTAGTTTAGAAATATTCTTATGATAGTTAGCAAATAAATAGGATTTTCTGTTACATTTCAGCCCTATATAATGAGCTTTGCTGCTATCAATAAAAGGGAGGTGCTCTACAGCAAAAATATATTCTTTTTCCTTCTCTTTTATTCACGTATTATGCTTCAGCTTTATAAAAACAACAGTTCTAAATAAGAATGAATGGCAATTGATTTTTGTTTTTTTTTATCTCCTTGGTAGTACGATTCTCAAAAAATACATCATCTTACTTCTTACAATTTTCTTATCTATTAGATCCCATAATCGGTTGTCAAACTCATCTTTTGGTGAGCTACGGTAGAAACAATGATTAGTTTTTGAGTTAATCTTAGTTCGCTCATCCTTAAGAATGTGGATGAATGCTCGACAATCGAACACCTTCAAATAGTGGTATGAGACCTTCTTGCTTAACCAAACTTCCTCTGTAATATTTTCATGCAAAGGTTCTAATGGTGAAAGTTTGATAATATCAACAACAATCTTCACAACTTCTCCCCAATATGTCTTCAGTAGTTCATTGTGGAAAAGCGTGCATCAACCTATTTCTACAATAGTTCGATGCATTCTTTTAGCTACGCCATTCAATTGTGGTATCTTTTCAAGGTTGATCTCATTTGTTTCACAAAATACTTCAAAAGGATCACAATACTCTCCACCATTATTAGCTCAGATACATTTTAACTTTCAGGTTGTTTCTCATTCTACTCATGTATGGAATTCCTTAAATGCCTCAAACACCTAGTCTTTTGATTTCAACAAATATACCCAAACTTTTCTTGAAAGGTCTTCAACAAAGGTGATGAAATATAATATACTTCCAAGTGATTTATCAATCATTTAATAGACATTAGTATGCACCAATTTAAGCACATATTTTCTTCTAATTTGCTAAGATAATTTTTAAATGAAACTCTATGTTATTTGCCACCTAAACATGAATGCATGGCTAAGTGTTTTACCTTTAATATTGGGAAGAAGTTCCTTTCGAGCCAAAATTTGCAATCCCTTTTCGCTCATGTGTATCCTAGCCTCTTATGCTATAGTTTTAAGCTTGAGTACTCACAGGTAACTTTTGCTTTCCCTTTGCATAACTTTCCTTGTGTGACATACAAGTCCTTTCTTCCTCGAGCTATGATCATACTGCCCTTAGTAAGTTTCTATTTACCTGTACTAAAGAGGTTTGTCAAACTAGCATCATCAAGCTTCCAAGCTGAGATGAGGTTGAGACGCAAATCTAAAACCTGTCTCACATCCTCAACACAAACTTGCACCCTCTGGTAGTTAACAATTTGACATCAGATATACCAACGATTTTGCTTGTAACTTGATTTCCCAATTTGATGGTACCAAACCACCGCTTTAGTATAAGACAGATGATTTTAGCATATAATATACACCTCATGTTCAAGTGAGGAGTTACCTTCAAATTGGGCTGTTCTTTAACCATTTGACCATTTTACTTGGCTGTTCTGTTCTCTTATTATCAGGTTCACTCAGTGTCGTGGCTAGTTGTGAGATGCATGACGGCTGTCAATCTTCATGACTCCGGTGCTGGTTTCCATCATGCAAATTTTGACTCTGGTTTAAGATAGTTGTACTCCCTTTCCAATCTTAATTCATTATTTCTCATTAGAAAAAAAGAAAACTTCAAAGGATGAGTATGTTTCGACAACCCTCTCTCTTTCCCTAAGTTTGGAAACTAAATAAAGACTAGAACTTTGCCAGCGCTGTGCAAGCGTCTCACTTCTTCTACTTCATTTGCTCCCCTCTCTTCGAAAGGGTGTCTGGAGAATTCAGCCAAACAATAAAAAGAAACCGTTCATTGTTGCACAAGGCACGCCAGGAAAGTTCCGACCTTTGCCAATTAAAGAAGTATGCTCATCTTTTCGACTTGTTGGTCAGAATTCAATTTTTTATAGAATAAGTTTCATGGTTATACTATTTGATGGAGAACTTGAGTTTGGTCCTTCAACAGGGTAGAGAGAGAGCTTTGCTGATAAGTTACAACGAAGTGCTTGTTCATTGCCTATGATTCTATAATAACTTCCCAAATAACTAGATTCTTTATACATATTCCTGTCCAAGAGGAAGCCACGTACGGAAGATTAGGGGGTAATGGACATAATGCACGCTGGTTAAAGCCGTTCCTCAACCTGTGATCGACTCTGATCACCCAGAAACTGAAATTGCAGGGGATAATTGAACCTGTAGAGTAATACAACACAGAATGGATGGTTTTCTGGTTAGTTGGCCACTGGCCAGTAAATCCTTTGCTGCCTTCTGTATTGTATTTTGCCGCTGGAATAGATCTTTTCTGGATTCAGGTCTACTAGAACCCGTGAGGTTCCTCGGTGAGTTTGTGGTGAAGAATATTGATACAGTAACACAAATTTGTGGCACATCAATATCTTGAATGATTAGATTTTATGTAAGTGCGTTTTTATGGCCGCAAGTGATTTGCTGACTCATTATGGGTTAGGATGGAAGTTGAAGCACAACGCCATACAGTTGCATATATACATGGGAAGAAGTAAAATTTCTCACTTAAATTCCCTGGTAGTAATGTAATTTGAATGGTATGGAAAGCTCCTGGCAACCTTTAACAAGAACATCATTTCAGATAAAATAGATGGAACAAATACACACAGTACATGAAAGCAAGAAGTACTCAAATCTCCAACAATAGGCTACAACATGTATAAAAGCTTCTTAACCCTAATAAGCCCATTAGTACGAGTAGGAAACTTGTCTACAATAGAAGAATCATATCTCAAAGAGTCAAATATTTCCCACGTAAATTCACTTTGCATCAAAATCCCATATAAAATGTGAATCACAGGAAGGCATGCTCAAAATTCGTGGCACAGCCAATATAAATATGAATCCCATCTAGCTATTACATGAAGCTATGGCTTTCTCACCATGAAAAGTCAAGGATATCGAACAGAAACCATATGGTAATGGATACATTACCAACAGAATCAAATTACCGCTCAAATGAGCCTCCAAGAAATATAAACCTGAAAGAGGCGACTTGCAATTATTCCTGTCAGCAGTTAAATATGTATATATATCCTAGCGACAGCCATTTTGTACTTACAAGGTGGGTTCTCTCCCTTCCAAGCTTCCAGTGGATCAATGACAATTTATACCTTAATATACAATGGAACAACTTGATTAATCTCCCAGCTAAAAGTTATTGATCTCCTGGTCCCACTTCTGGGAAAAACAACTAAATGAAAAGAGATGAATGGCCATACTAGAAAATTGAAATATAAAACCATGAAAAGAGACAAGCTTGGCCTTGCTTCCGTGACAGTCCTTTTGTTTAACTACTCATTGTTTGTGATTGGCATTGCCAATCTTGCTCGTCAACAGTGGCTTATCCTTCAAATTGCCACTTAAGCTGGTTTCAGAGTTGCATGATTGTTCTGGTGCTCCAGGTCTAGTCCAGATTTTTATGTGGCCCTCTCTGCATACGGTAAGAATAGATTCCTGGGTAAATACTAAGCCAGAAAGGGGTTCTGTGTGAACACGATGTGCAACTAGTGGAGAAAGCTTGGGGACATCTCTCATGCTTGGTGCAGGTTGCAAAGTGCCAACAGGCACAACATTTTCCCAATGTGAAGACTGACTTCCAGCGCCAAAAGTGGGAGATCCACCAGGAGGGCGGCGTAATGGCACTACAATCTCATCCAATTCCAGGTCCCACAGAAGCAATTGTGTATCCTGTCCATTAACACATAAAGTTGCAATGTTTCTTGTTTTTGAGGCTTTAGCAAACAGGATTTGAAGAATTTTTCTACTTTGAACAAACAGGCTACCACATCATATTTGCCTATTTGACCTTAGTACCTTACTTCAACTCTTACCACTTCAGGCAATAGTATTCATAAATGTATGTATATCTTTATTATGATACTATATATTGGCTCCATGGCCATGTTAAATGCCCAGTACACTCTGAAATTATGCCCAAATTCTCATTCCTTAAGCTTTAGGTCCTCAAAGTGTCAGAACAAAGATGAGACCCTTTGAACTGTATTGTTCTCCAATTAAGCAGCATTTCTCCTAGTCATCAAAAATCATACATCTAATATATGCCTATCATTTTAATCTCCCCAGAATGTGAAATCACATGGTTAAGGAGAAATTCAACCTTTAATGGCAAGTTAAGAATTCAATAGCAATATTAACATCCATATAAGTACCTGACCAACTGAACCAAACCGATACATGACATTCTCCCCTGTGTCATCTGAGTTTGGTGATGACCAATAAGAATCAAAAGCCACTCCACTGACCTGCCAGCACCATTATTTTGCAGTTAAGTAAGATGGCCATGGCCATGAGCAACAATCAATCAATTACTGCATTGCTTGACGAAAATCTTACCCAGGAGTTATGCCCCTCGCCCCATGCCACAACTTTCCGGTCTTCCATACTCCACACTTGAACTAAATCATCTTCACCTCCAGTCAAAATGTACTTTCTATCCATGCTGACAGACAGAATTTGTATGTATCACATTTAATTCTCTATAAGAAGATAGAAAAACTAATAAAAAAGTTAAAACAAGATACATCAGCCGACAAACTGCAATAGGCCTGGACTGTAACTTCTATTATAATACCAGAAAATTTTCTAGTGATGACTTATGACTTGAAAATCAGGTCAGTCATTCACCTCCAAGCGCAACATAGCAGAGCACCATAATAACTTTTTCCACCACATACAAGTTGTTCTTTTGAATAGTCAAAAACTCGTAAATACCCTGCACTCAGTGAAATTTTGGGCTAATAAGATTCTCAATAAATTAGAAAAATAAGATGTGAAAAAATTTACTGCAATTGAACAAGAAGAATGCATTACCATCTCTTCCAACAGTAGCTAAGTAGGTCCCATCAGTTGAGAATGAAATACTATTAATTGAACCCTGGCAAATATGCCATCTGGCGACTGGGTTACTCTGCATATAGTTTGTACCGATCAACAAATGATAGGAGGAATGAGAGTTAGCAAATTTTATTGCGATGTTCTTCTGAAACTAAAAGGAATACTGCACAAGCCACTTTTAGTGATACTCTTCTATTCATAATGTCAAGAGAGGGGTGGGGGCAAGGAAAGAAAAAACACTTAATAAAACTTCAGGTCTCCCAATAAAGCCTACAGACAAGCACGGAACCAAAACCTTGTAATTGATGTAAATAAAGCCAGATATATTGATTCACAAAGTAGCTCTCTTGCACTAAAATATTGACTGTTTGATAATCCTGCACAATAACACTAAGGTATAACATCAAAGATTATAAAGGGGGAGCTAAGAAAATCTAAATAAATTAGACAAAAATCTAGAGAGAGAAAGAGATGGCTGGGAACTGATGGAGTCACAGTGCCACAAGGAAAGCCCATTTTCAAAGAGTGGAACCAAACAAATGAACACTCTATCCACAAAGGCACGTGGAATAGTTTGATTAAGAAACTAATTCTATAAAGTTGCGGCACCTTAGAAACACGTGATAACCTTGGAGTTTGCCACATCAGGACAAAGTGCTTTTGCTTGCATATAAGTATTTCTCTCTCCTTGGATATTTTGCATTAGTATACCATTGGATTTAAACAAGCAGCTATTTTCATGTACGTGTATGACATGGTTGTTGTTTCCAAGGATTTATTAAGTACTAAATTGTTAAAATTCCATACTTGAACTAAGATCAGGAAACATTTAATAATAACACATCATGATTTTTATCTAGTTTTAGTACCTTGTTATAACGAGCATGTGAAACAGAAAATTGAGTTGGATCTTTCATAACAGGGAACGAAGAATCACCTGCTCCATCTTTGTTCTAGAGGAAGTACATGTAAACTAATCAAATCAAGAAATATAAAAGTAGAAACATTAAACTTAAAAAAAGTTGTCAGAAACAAAATTTCCCTTCAAGCTTGCCTTTTCATACACGTACAAATTCCCATCAGCATGAGCAACAACAAAAGAGCCATCAGTTCCAGGCACCCATGCAACACTTGTGCAACGACTGTTAAAAAGAAAAACTGCATTAGTATAACTGATCGTGATACATGAATTTCTTGTACATGAAATCCAAGCTTACAGGAATTCTTACAGAATACTTAAATGACTACAATATTAAAGATAATCCTTGTCTTAAAGTTCCAAAACTGGGCAAAGCAGAAAAGGAAAGGAAAAGGTCACAATACTGCTCTTGACTTTCTAGAATATTTCCAGCCCAAGAAGTAAATACTTTTCATGCATATACAAAATGTGGGCGGTATGGTACTATTGGGAAAAAAGAGTTTGATAACCACACAACCGATAAGTGGAAAAGTTTAGGGTCTAGGAGACATACAACAAGAATGCTAAAGTAGCTAGATTGGCATCTAGAAGTTAAAAGGATAAATGAATACTCCTGCAGAAGATAAATAGTGAAATGAGCAGTTTCTTGTGTTTTCCTTTCTATTATATAACCGCTCAAATATACTTTGTTAGCAACTTGAGAATGTTCTGGCAATCACAGATCATTAATGAAAGATGACAGAATTGATAAATGTGATTAAGTAATTTATCCCCATGTGTTGGCAGTCACTTTCTTCCTTCTTTACACAATGTGAATTAAATTGATATCAGTGATGTGGATTACATCAACATGAATTACATACCACTTGGCAACCTTCTTTACAAAACATCCTCACTAAACAAGTTTATATCAGTGAAGTTACGGAAGCACCTTTTACATTAATTGACCAGATCATCTCTTTCAAGAAGACAAATCATCAAAATATCAACAGCAACAGATTGCAGGAAAATTCAAGGAGCTACAAGAGTGAGGTAACTCTTGCCTGTTATTAACAGAACCATCTTTGTTATAGTGCTGGGCCCCAACAAGCTTCTTTCCAACATCCTGTAATTGTTGTCTCAGTGACACTGAGTACACTACAATTGCAAAAACATGACTAGTAACTTCAGAAAGTTTACACTAACCCAAAGAAAAAGACATGGCAATTGAATCTCTGGTACAATAGCATACCATCACCAGAGTTTAATCCAATAATCAAATCATGTCCATCCTTAGAGTCTTGATCAAAAGCATGACACACAGGATTTGAATTACTAAAATGGATGGATTTTATAGGGTCCTGTAGAGCAAAAAGAAAGGTCTCAGATAAATGTCTTTCCTTGTTTACTAAAAGAATAAGACTAAAAATACCTTATCTTGAGAGTTTAAATCACTTATAAAAATCATATCACCGACGTTGAAGATCAAGTAAGTCCCTTTTCCATCAAAATTTGTATTTATCATTGAACTACTAGAACTTGATGCACCAAGTGATCCAATCCTACTACTTCCACTAACACTTTTACTCCCACCATTCCCTCCGACGAAGCTTAGTGCACGGCTTCCATTGCCAGCACCCAACAACCTAGCTGCGGCTGACCGTACCCCGCTGCTAGCACTAAAGCTTGAAGCTGGAGCAGTCGGAGTTGATGGAGATGGTTTGTCCTTGAGATTGGCTACACTTACCTAAGATTAAAAAACTCGTCACACATTTGTTCTCAGAAACATATATCTAAACCTGTAAATTTTAGTCTCACATATCAATTGAAAATTCTACCTATATTCACTTTAAAAACTCAATCTTTGTGAAATTACAATATAAGAATATTGAAGCTGAAGGTGAAGGGGCGCAAAAAAACTGAAATTAAACAGACAAAATGCAGTCAAATATGAATTGTAAAGGAATTGATATTAACAAAAAGCTCTTAGTAATTAATGAAAAAACAACGTGTAACTGACATAGTCAATCCCAAAACTTCGTAAAACAAAATGAAAATTTCCAACATAATTCTGGCGAATTGAGATGAAAAGTCGATTTGAACAAATGGGTATTGACCTAATGCCATAAAATCACAAACTGATCCAACAAAAATAAGAGAAAAAATTTGACGAATAATGTATAGTGATTAAACAACCAAAGAAAGTGAAGCACCTGAGTGACGGTTTTGCCGTGAGCGAAGTGAAGAAGACCAGAAGGGTGAGTCTTCTCGTACTGAAGTTTATACCTTCCTTCTGGGGTTTTGAAATAGGTCTTCAGTCCGGGAGATTGGGCGGTCGCCGAAGAAGACGACGGTGAAATCATGCCGTTAGTCGTGTTGATCATGGTGATGATAGCTCTCACTACAATACACTCCAGAGCATCTGATCATGACACTGAAAATTTCCCTCTCGATAGAATCAATATCGGGTGTATATAAATGTGGAATGAAAACAAAAGGTGAAGTTTTGGTTCGCTCCTTCTCCTTTGCTTGCCTTTGTGTTTCTCTTTCGCAGTGATCTTCTTCAAAGGGACAATGAGGTTTTAGATCCTCTGGCTTGCGGCTGTCCGAAAATCGGTGTCGTTTTAACAGATTGTTTTTAATTCAGTTGGCGTTTTGACTTTCGAGAGATGAAGTCAACAAAACGGACCGTGGAGATTGCTGATGATGGGAGTGGACGGTGGTGGTTAAATTCAACTCGTAAATGCATACTTGGTAGATAACTGCAGGCAGGTGTATTTTGGGAAGGTCATGTCTACCCGAGATCCTGCTTTGGGCTTCTCAAGGTCATGAGAAGCCAATGCCAATTTTAAAAAGGCATTATCTTTCTCTTGACAAGTTAGAATTAATTTGGTTTTGTATATAATTAATGAGATTTTAGTTTGATATCAAAAATCCATTTAAGATTAACAAATTTGAATTATAGTGGATGAATTTGTTAAATTAAATCAAAATATTATTAATTATATAAAAATTAAATTATGTCTAATAAATCTACTATCTAATTTATCTTCAAAAATATCTATATTTAAAAAATAATTATTAAATTGCGCATAAATTAAGATTATTCAAGATTTTATTAAAATCTTAAAAAGTTCTCTAAAAATTTTGTGTTTTAAGTATTTTTAGAAAATATGAAAAACATGATAAGAAATACAGTCGTGTCTTAAAGTGTGTTTGTTAAGTGAATCGGTTTTACAAAAGATATACCCCAGGAAAAAAAATGTGGTTTAGAAACTTCCAAACCATGTTCTTTACTCTTTTTTAAAAAGCTCAAAGTATAGAAGTTTTAGAAAACTTACTAAGCTTTCTATAGCATCTCAAATCATCTCGATTAGTATTTGGATGAGAAAGTTATGTCAACTTTAAGAAATATTGTATAAATTTGATATAGATAAGTTTAAATTGATTTTGTTTTATATATAATTAATATTATTAATTATATACAAAATTAAACTAGGTATAGTACATCTATTATCCAATTTATCTTTCAAAATATCAAATTTAGAAAATATTTCTTAAATTGGGCATAACTTTTAATAGGTGTAGATTGCATCGTATTTTTGTGGGTAATTTAGTGTTTATCTAGTTATTAATTTGATTGATTAGTACATATTTAGGATATTATAACACCCAAATACCCCCTGGGAGGATATGTGGATGCCACCCAAGACAGTACAATCAAATCAGACTAGTTCACACACAA
>JAOSBP010000005.1:35260999-35278073 GCA_027563825.1 Erythroxylum mucronatum
TTAAATTACAAAACACAGGGGTTAGATTGATCGAATTAATAATATAGGGGCTAATTTGAATACTTAGGTATAACACAGGGGCCAATTTATGTTATTTGCCAAATAGTAGTGTAGTAATAACAAAATAGCAGTAACAACAATCAAATAGCAATATAATATTACAAAACACCAAGAGAATTACATTAACAAGCAGACAAATGATCATGATTTATGAAAAATAATTTTTCTGTATATTTTTGGACGCAAATTATTAATAATATTATCAAGACCAATATTGTCCAACATATCCTTCTTGATGCATAAAATAGCTATATCATTCAACCTTTTTTGTGACATTGATGATTTCAAGTAAATTTTCAATAATTTTAACTTTGAAAAACTTCTCTCATCTGATGCTACAATCATAAGTGTAGTCAATAGAACTCAATAAGCAATTGAACATTTAAATATCAATATGCAATTTTAACAATTCTAAATTTCAACTGATGACATTAACTCATTTGGCCATTTGCAACACTTTAATTCAGAAAAAAGATCATCTAAATCTACATCTAATACATTATTATAAGAAAAAGTGGTTGTAAAATTAGTGCAACATTCTCTTAATTCATTATCATCCAATGATCTTAATTTCTTTGAATCAAATAAAAAACTAAAAATATTTTCAAATGTCGTTAATTATTTAAATCTATTCTTTAACGAAACAATTTTCATATCCACAACAACTAGAAAGTAATTAACTATGAAAGAGTCTTCAGCTAATTGTATTTCTCCGTCATGATCATTTTCATCAAATTGTCTTTTCCAAATAATATAACACCTAGTTGGGAATGTGAGCTCTACATTCATCTCATTTGTAATACTTTTGATAATATTCATACTAGTGCCAAACCCGTTTTCTTTTTATTTATCTAAAAACACCATCACACTTTCTAATTGCTCTATGGTAATGTCAATGCACATAGGTTTAGACTGCAACTTTTTACTTACCATATTAGAAATTATTGTGTGAAAAATTAAGATGTTAATTCTTTACATAAATTTATTTAATCTAACCATTTATCTAACTTTGAAATTATTAGAATACAGCTAGGTAAAGATTAATCAAAACACTATAAAAAAGTAATCAGTACATCAACTATTCATCTTGAATTTGTTTAAGAGTAGGAATTTATGTGGTATTTAGAATCCTAAATGGCATGTAATTTAGAAACCAAGACTTACATAGCAAAAGAATGGAGCTCCATTCAAGTTTCAGCTTTAATATATTTTTGTATGTGTGTGTTCATAAGTCTATTTATATATACAAATTAAAATAATAAACAACTTGAAAGTAGGAATATGATGCCCATATAAACATTGTCAGACATTGTATATATGAGCAAATATTGTTAGAAGAGACAAATTAATTATAGTATATTTAACTATTTAGTAAGCTAAAAAATAAATAGAAAAAATAAAAAATTACCTTTAAATTATCATTTAGAAATCATAATCATGAAAATCTTTTGTTGCTAATTCTTGAGTTAGAGTATCTTAAACTTATATACTAATGGAAATAAAAATTAGAGGGTAAAAGATAAGACAATTGTTTGAACAAATTTATAAATACATTAAAAAAGTTAATGTTAGATAATCTGAAACGATACGTCACCTTTTCAATAAAACAAACAAAACATCACCTTTTTGAACTTTTGAATAATCTAAAATGGTCAAAAAAATAAAATTTAAGAGTCATGCCTATGCCACTTTTACTTCAACATTTGACATACTATTAATTGGTGTCTTTATGAGCAAAAAAAGGAAGATGGATTTACCAAAAGAAAAAGGAAGATGGCCTTAAACATCATGTGTAGGAATGAGTGTGCATCGGACCCTTGCCCAAGGTCATGATTTATTATACTATAAGGTCTAATTTAGTAATGAAGGAATCAGAATAAAAAATAAGAATGAGAATAGAAAGTAAGAATATGAATAATAATGAAATTATTGATTATGCTTGTTTTGTATAGTATTAGTCAAAGTTAATAGTTATGTTAATATTTGGTATTAAATATTTAAAATGATAATAAGAAATTTTTTCACTCATATTTAGTTATTATATAATTTATTTTGCACGTAATTAATTAAAATATTTTATATTTTATAAATAATTAATCCAAAAATTCAATGATTTATAAAATTATTAATTATAAATAATTGAATGATTTTTACGTAAGAATAAAATTATTAATAAAAATATTTAAAAACTAATATAAAAGATCATAATATGTAATTTTAATGATAATATTATGATATGAATCAATATCTTAATAATAACTTGATAATATTCTAATATCTTTTATCTCTTATTCTTGATTTTTGATTCCAACTTATATCCACAACCCCTTACTTAGTAATAAAAGTCCATGATTATTAACGATTCATTCCAGTTTTGCCATTCCTTATTTTATCTAGCTAATAACCAAACAACTAAGAGTTAGGGAATAAATGTTGCATGTCTATTCCCAACTCTTTATTATTGATTACCAAACAAGACCTAATAGTTTATTCATATGAATTGTTGCTAAAATAGTTTTGGGATTTTTTTTACTTGTTGAATATAATGAATAAGTTGTAGCAATTGTTCCTTCGTATTGTGTTACCTATTACGGGATGTTTAAGGTTATAAAATTAGCATCTAATATCATGGTAAGGAAGCCCAAACATGACAAACAACTTTAATAGTCTAAATTCAACTTAACTCTCTATTCCATTCTTAAAAGGAGTAATTATGAAGTATGAAGCATTAAGATAGACCTTTTTCATCCCTCAAGACCTTTGGAAATTAGATGAAACTTGTTACAAGGAAATAGGGATTTCAGTTGAAATTCTCAAATACGATAGGAAGAAAGTTGCTAAGACTCTTGTTCATTCAACTAAAAGAACATAAAGGCATAAGTTGGGTTTGTGTCCTACTTCAATAGGTGCACTTTTCATATTTTTTCTTAGGTAGTGTAAAAGATTGTATAAGAGCTATTATCATTGAAGTAGGGATGTTTAATCTGAAATAGAGATAATGAAGCTTCTAATGATTGTTTTTTGCCTTATACAATATCTTTTTGTCATCTTTTCTGATATAATGAATTTTTTTGCCTAATATAAAATTAAGTAATAAAATAAAGAAGATAAAGGCAAAAAGTTTGGTTTGTGCCTTGCTTTAACAGGTGCAGTTTTCATATTTTTTCTTAGGTAGTGTAAATGATTGTTCATAGATGCATATTTGACTATATTTATACACCCATATTTGATATATTTTGCTTGATATTTTATAGTTTTGTTATATATTTGATACTAAATTAGCTCCAAGTGCATTTATAAGTGATAATTGCCTTCATAAACCAAAAGGAGAGACTTTGGGTAAAATTGTGACATAAAATGAAGATTTGAAATATTAGGATATACATAACCGTCTGGCAATGTAATTCTCTATGAACATGAAAAATCACAATTTTAAGTATTTTTGGAGCTAAATGGTCATGTAAGTGACTGTGTATGTCTAAAAAAAATCCTAAATCTTGCTATAAAAGGATGTAAGCAGAGGCAAAATAAAGAGAGCCAACTTTTATAGTAGACTTGAGGCATGAAACATCCAAAAAGGTGATAATTTTGATCCAGAGACAAGGAAAGCGTGAAGTTAACATCAAAGGAGATCTAATAGAAGGTTACATCTAATCTAAACTTGAAAGAAGATTCAATAAAATAGAAAGAGAGATTTAGAATTATGAACTTTTTGTTTTCTATTAGTTTTTCTACATGTTTATGTTTGGTTTTGTTTTGTATTATGAGTGACTAAACGTTTTTTAGTGTCTAGGTATGATGAATCTTAGTTTGTGATAATAATATGCATTAATAATTTATTCAATGCGATTATTTAGACTAATTTATGCATGTTCTAATAGATCCCGAATGTTAGGGCATGATTTGATTTTATATCATTGAGATTGAGAAATATTTTGTATGAATAGATTTATCATAATTGAAAGCAGTTGATTACAAATCAAGAGATAGGTTGACTTAAATCCTCTAGATTAGGGTCAAATCTAATAACATAATTCATAAATCGATAAAATAATCTAAGGAACCTTAATTGTAAAGATTGCAGTTAATCAACCTATGGATTAGTTATTAGAAGTCTCGAGAGAGTCATTAACATAAGATAGAAATTTTTACGATCCAATAATTGTGAAAATAATTGCATGATAAAAGGTTAACTATTTAATGGTTTTTAGGGGGATTCATCACCTAGACACTAATCTTTAATGTTAAGTTTTCTAAATAAATTCCTTTATCTTATGCATTCATTATTGTTCCCAACTTTAGTTTTTTAAATTTTTTATTTTAATTAAAAACCAAACATCAAATTCGTAGGCTAGATAATAGGAGAAAGGTAACTACTTGTAATTATTGTCTTCGTGGGATCAACCTGTACTTGCTTTACTAGCTACAACTATGATGTGCACTTGTGGTAAATTAAATATCGACCAAACTAAAAAGAATCAATCAGTTGTACAAGAGTTATTATCATTGAAGTAAGGATGTCTGATTTGAAATAAAGATAATGAAGCTTTTTCAATTTTTTTTACATCATATAATATCTTCTTGTCACTTTTTTTCGTTGTCACTTATATATAATTATTTTTAGTGTTAGAAATTTTGAAAATATAAACAATTCGAAAGATTGTATGGAAACAAATGAAAAGGACGAGGTATGAAATAATGTCTTAAAGTGGTGAAGGCTTTATAAGATTATCCACTTTACAGGGAAATTTGGATAAAATTTGTTGGACATAATATGGTTTGACATATTATCAATATATTACCTGACTTTTAAAAATTATCAATAAGTCCATTATAGTTTTAGTTTTATAATTTGTCCCCCTGTCGTCAATTTTTGTTACAAACTTTAATTGTGTACTTTAAAATGATGTTTTGTAATGCCATATAATGAATACGATATCATTATAAAATCTGCAATTAGATTTTTTTAATGAAATTTGTTGATAGGGGAGACAGGAGTTTTAAAATTAAAATTATAAAAATGTTATTAGTAGTTTTTAAAAATCGTTATACACTAATAATATGCTAAACCACAGGGGGATCCAACAAATTTAACCCGAAATTTTTTTATAAAGATGCCTAATGGAAGGAAGATGGATTATACTCAGTTTTTTATATTTTCATGTTATTGTCTATTGAAGTCTTATTAGCTCACGTACCTTTATATTAAGAACTACTTAATGATTTGAACATTTTCAGTGTTTTGTATGAATGTTTGATGTGAAACTTTTGACTGAATTTTTAATATGAACTTAAATTTATGTTAAATGTCATAATGTTTTTTAATCATTTTAGCATTTATATTTAAATGCCTTTAATTATTTAATGATGACATTACAGATACATGGCCTTCTTATCGGATTTTAAACCAAATTCAAATGATAAACTAATGAAGGTAGTTATAATTTTCTTAGTTAAGGAAGAGAATAAATATTTTTATTTGTACAAGCAACTGTATAAAGCTTTTGACCTATCAGGTCATGATTGAATATTGAAACTTTTGAATGAGAATTCTATAAGGATTTATAAAAACATAAGAATAACCAAGATAATATTTTTGAGCTTATGTAATAAATTGAAGATAATATTCTTGAGCTTATGTAATAAAATGAAGAATTTAGTGATTTGATTATGGAAGAACAAGTTATCTCTTAATGACTATAGGGACTAGTGAGACAATTAGGGTAAATGTAAAGTACTTTCGACATTTGACTTGAAAATTTTTCTCTTGGTAACTATAGGGCATAGTGAGATAACTAGAGTCAACGCAAAGCACTTTCAACATTCTTCTTAGAAAGTTTCAAATTATGTTCGTAAAGTCTTATATGCAGTTAATCTTTTCTTCAAAAGATTCATTATTCCACCATCCTTCACGAATACACCTCTTTAAATTCAACATAATTCAAAATACTTTTCAAATTTTTATATATGTTCATATATTTAGTTACTATTTTTATTATGTTCTTATATTTAATTATATATTTAATAATATAACTTTATTTTTTAGAATTACATAGAAGTAATAGATGGTACTCATGTTGATGCACATATTCTGATCGATGAACAAATACCTTACAGGGATAAAAGAATTGATCCTACTAAAAATATTATATGTTGATACTTATTTGACATACATTTCACATATGTAATAACTGGATAGGAAGGTCATCATCGTCAACACCCAGGTGAAATCCCACATCAACGCAGGGTCTAGGAAGGTCTAATAGTACGTAGTCTTACTCCTACCCAGTCGAGAGGCTGTTTTTGGTAGACTCACACGCAAATGTGACATGAGGATTTTTTAAAAAATAGATTTGAAGAAGTCTAATAGTTCACAGCCTTACCCCTAACTAGTAGAGATATTGTTTCTAAATAACCCACAGATAGAGAGAAAACTTAAATAAATAACTAAATAAAATAAACAAATAATACTATTAATATGAAACTAATAAATACATAAATAATTAATATTAATACTAGTAATATTTATATTAATAAATAAAATAGATAAATAAAAATAAAAAAAATAAAAATAAAATAAAACAATAACAACTTATCAATAAGATGCCCAACTTGCCAACAAGATGCATATGGCAGGGGATTCACATACACATTTAACCTTACAAACAATCACAATAAAGATGCATTCAAGAGTTAAAAGTGGTAGTCAGAACGTATGTACTAAGAAAAAATGAAATAACTAGACAGTGATATTGTTATTAGAGCCTTTGCAAACACATAACCTGATACTGGCAACAGGACTAGAATTAGAAACGAGCTCGCTCCTAGATTTTGGAAAGCTTCACTTCACCATCTGCAAGAAAATATGTGAAGAAAAAAACAGATTAATGACAAGTGAAAAAGGAACTCAGTACCCTGTCCTCACAAAAAGCTAGAACCATGCTACTGATAACCATCAACCGTATAATGACACTGAGATTTTAGGATCCAAACGAAAGTGGTAGCCATACCCATAATAGGAGAATGAAAGTAGCTTGATCCAAGTGATGGATTCACAGATGGAAGGTGAAAAACATAAAAATAAAAATAAATCGAATCACGTTCAACTTCAACTTGTCCCACTAGCCGGAGATGGCAACAGTATCCCCTTCACCTTCACCCTTTTGTTCACCAACAAAAATAGTCACACATACGCTGAGACAAAGCCAACTTTTTCAACTCTTTTCACTTGCAACTAAAGACACAACTTCTTTATTAATCTAAACAAAAAGAAATTTCAAAGAGAAGAAGAAACAAAAACAAAAAAAAAGGTGAGAAGAAAAACAATTACAGCAGCAGGAAAACCCAAAAATCAAAATCAAAATCACTTTAACATAATAGGCAGACAAGACGTAAAATGGAAGAAGATGGAAGAAAAAACATGGAAAATTAGAAAACCTAAGGGAAGATGCAATATGGAAGAAAGTGGAGCATTTTTCAATCATATGAAAACCCTAATTGGAAGCTCCCAAATCAAAGATGACAATAGAGGTTGAATATCTAAGCCAAAAAATTGACCCAAAAACTCAAGAACTGGAGATAAGACCAAGTAACCAAGATAAGAATCATTGAAATCAAAAGGCTTATGAAATCACTGATGCACTAATGAAATAACAAAGAAAGAAAGATCCAAACTTTGAGAAAGATATAACCTATGGCTAACATTTCTTTGAGAAACTACACATAAATTAAAGATTGAAACTTTAAAGGATATAATCCCGTTTTCATTACCATTGTGAAGAAAAAAGGATAATGCAGGAAGTGGATCAGCTAGCTTCTTCAATATTTATCGAGTAGCTGAGATAGAAAAGTAGGTGGACAACAAAGGGGAAACCTTACTCACAGAGAAAGCAGAGTATTGAGAAATAACAATGAACAATACTCATAGATTGAGCATTTCTTCTTCCTCGCCGGAGCTGAGATGCGATCTCCCTACCTGTTCTAGTGGAAAGTTGATCTTTGACAATGAAATATGGATAAAAAATAAATACAAAATCTCTAGATCTAGAACAAAAATTTCCCTCGTTGTTAATATACACAGCTAAAGAGCGAGTCTAAGTTTGCTACTTTGTAAACCGAAAAAACTCCAAACTTTACACTTGCAAGCGTTGCATTTAAGTTAGAAAAGATTGAGATACAATAGAGAGAGTGATTATCGATGAAGACTAGGCATTTGTTGGACTTTGTTGAGCATTTCATGCAACGACGGAGTTCCGCCACGTCATTCCTATAGTTTTTCAGTTTTTTTCAGAAATAAAGCTATTGGTCAATTTCTAAAACCCTCTTAACTTTTGCAAGATCCTAAGGTCTTCTAAAATAATGCACTAATGATTTATCTACCTCACGATCATCTGTTACCGATGTGTCTGCATTTGGGTATGTAAGACAAAAACTAACTTACATGAGGTCCATAAAGCTCAACGTTTGTATCCAACATTATATCTCTAATTTTCTGGCCACCACAAGACATTCAAACATGCAGATCAAGATTGATTTGATAAAGCTTTGGATCTCATAAACTGTAAGCATGAGATGTTTATATTTAACGTGTAGATGCTTATTAAGAGTAGTAAGTACATTGGATGACCAGCTATAAGATTATCATATGGATGATCTATCAAATGTCAGTGATTAATCTCATCATAACAATCGTGCAAATATCCTTAGACTTGAGGTACTCAAGGATATCTTAGATAATGATCCTATGCTTTGACATCATTTCTTGTTGCCTCAAGACCAAGTCGCTCATAGGGTGATGATTAGGTACAACTATTGGTATTCGAAGGTAAATGGGTAGCCAATAAAGAATTCACCACTCCTGATAGAAGGAGGTGATACTCACAACCTCTTATCGGCGTCATTACTCAGGAATCTCTGGCTAAAGTAGATGTGTCATGAAAAGAGTCTTCAATGACATAAAGAGTAATGAGATTCCCAGGATGATAAATAATATCATTTGGACTAAATGTGATGTAGTTAGTTTAGTGAGAGTTGACAAGTGGCCCATACTCCGAACCAAGTGAGGTATAGAATGGTGAAAGGACGAATTGCACGGTAATTGCCTATGGAAAGTTTTGTAAGTCAAATAAATCAAAGAGTTCGTATGTCAATCCACTTACTTTATAGTAAATTGGCATCATGAAACCATTCATGAATTGATCGGATTAAAAGATAATTCAAGTGGCCAAAAATCAGGAACCTAAAGGGTCACATATTTAGGAGATTAAGGGAATCTTTCGGGATAATATCGCGATATGATCATGGTAAGAAATGTTGAAAAGGATTGGACGAAGCAAATGTTGCAAGGATGTTCAAGGTGGAGGTATAATCGTGACCAGCTAAGTCATAATCGTGACCCACTAATTCCAACAACATATATAAGTGATTTCTCATCACTTAAACATAGAGATCAATCGCTAGGGAGTCTAAAAATGTTTTTAACATTTATAGGGAGTTAGAAGGAGAATTTCTTTGCATGTTAAGCAAGGGTTGCTTGATGGCTCAATGGTTGAGAGCGGGGCTTGGCTTCGGTTAGGTCCCATGTTCGATTCCATGCTAGCCCCTCTTGTAAGAGCCTGGGGTAGTCGGAGTTTTACCTATAGGTGGAGAACTAGTTGGGCTCTCAATGATGAGGTATGCCCGCTTGGACCGCCTGTGGAGTGGTGCGCCAGTTGGGCCCTCGGAGCGGTGTGCCCGTTTGGCCCGCCTATGGGATTTCCTCGAATAAAAAAAATAGTTCTTTTATATCCTTCCTAGTGAGCATCCTACTTGTGTTTCCATCTTGTTTGATGCTCAAACCTTCCTTACACGCTATATTTCTTCATCTCTGTGTGTTCTTACACTGGCTGTTGAAGCTATTTAGTGTTTGCTACAACCCAAACAAGGAGAAGATTTAAGAAAGGAGGAGCATTTGTAAGTTACATATGTTGAAATTTCATATTCTTACATTATGTTTATACATGCATATGGATTATAGGTTCATGTGGATATCCTGAGAGTTGGAATTTTGATTCCAATACTTCTGCTGCCTTGCTTTGCAGGTGATGCATGATCCTAGCCTATCCAACAGTGGTATCAGAGCTAGGTTATGCATGTATTAGATGATTTATTGAACATGTGCAAACTATTTGCTGGGTTGTGACTGATATGCGCGTTGATTTGGAAAAATTCATATAAATTGTAGAAAAATGTTTTTTTTTCCTGATTTTCTTTCACATCGATGTTTATAAGATGTTATATTACGCTTCTGTCAAAGGAAATTACACTTGACCTTTGGGAATTTCTGGAAAAACAGAATGTGTGTACTGATTTCAAAAATTTTGTAATAATTCTAGAATTTTTCTAATTTTCTTTCAAATAAATTTTTATAATGTGTTATATTATGTTTTTGTCAAAGTAAATTGCAATTTAATGTCATTTTCTATTTTATTACAATTTTAACATCAACCTGATGCATGTACAAAGTTCTAGGAAATTATGGAAAACTGATGAACATTCATGCTTGTAAATTCTAGAACAATTTTATAAACAATTTTTAAAATGAATTTCCTTCATAAACATGCACATATGATGTTGCCACGAGTATGAGATGCAAGACACCTATTTTTGAAGTGGTTAATATTTTATTCTCGATTTTATATGCATGCTGATGAATATGACAAGTGTTATTGGACTCATATAGTGCTAGTTAATTCCACTTAATTCATAAAATTAGTTTCTGGAATTTTTTATTAGGCACATTTAGAATGTGTATAAGACTTTGGATTTTTTCCAGAATTAATTGAACTTGATTCAATTAATAGATCAAGTTAAAGCCACACTGGTCAGCTTTTGGAAAGCTGATGGGGCTGACTTGTTTGATGTCTTATGTGTATGTGTTTCGGTTATAAGACATTGAAACATTTTTATGAGATAAGAAATATATTATTTTGTACTAGTAGCATGCTAAATGCATGTGCTTGAAATTAGGGCTTTCGAAAATTTCCGGACATGGAATTGGTCTCTTTAGTAGACTGTATAGTAGGTTAACTCATTTATCTTGATAATTTTGGCCATCAAGAGATTTTTAGCTTATGCTGAAACTGTCTTGATAAATTTGAGATGACCTAGGGATGTTTTAGATGACTAATTAAAGTTTGGGAATTTTGGAAATCCTAAGGATTAATTTAGAATTAATCCAAGTATAGCATTGCATTTCTAGTGTGACTAAACGAGGCATGTGCATTAGAATTAAAGTATTTAATTTGGACATCAAAATAATTGAATTTTAGGGTTCCTAATCGAATCACATTCATAATTCGAATTAGTCGAGATTAGCGGTAGCACCCAATTCAATTCAAAAGTTGAATCAAATAACAAACTTTTGATGCATAGTTAAGTCACAACCTAAATTAAACCTCCTTTGTGTGTTATATGCATTAGATGTTTTTTAAGGGTGGGTTAAAAAGGCATGATAGTGTGGTTATGGACATAGAATCAATTTAATTGAGGCACCCATAATCTTGCCATATAGTTATAGTAACTATCTGAATATATATGTGAGATATATGTAAGACCATCCAAGTATTGATGAGACCTAAAAACAAATCCCTCAATTTAAATATTAGGACTTACACCTTTTATTGATATGACAAGAACCAGAGTTCTTTTAGAGTTAGGTCATTGGGCAAATTCAAGGCCACTCTACACAAATATTTTCAAACTATGGAAATTAGATTTTCAGATTAATGGGTTGGTCCTAATTGGAAGCGTTGATTTGTTGGGCAAACCCAAGGTCAACATGGACAGAGGCAAAGTTGGGTAATATACATGATATGTATACGCATCAAGATTTAATAGCCTAATGAGTGTGCTAAATCAACAATTGATGGCATGAGTCAATAGTTGCATATTGAATGCAATTGGTATGAACAATACCTACCGATTGACCTAAGGTGGCTTGTTGGGCAAACCCAAGGTCATTCTTAGTGATATTGGATATCGACCCACTATGAGAACTATAAGTTTTCTTAGATTCGTAATGAGGGCTATGAATTTGGATAAAATAGTGGGACCTATAATGCATGTGATTAAAGTCCTTGTCGATATGCATTCATATACATTTTAACGCTCTCTCTTATTCTTCTAGGTATTGAATCGCCACGATGTCTTCGTCTAATGTGAACTTATGTTCTCTACTAGACTCCAACAAACTCACGGAACCAAACTTTTTAGATTGGCTATGGAATTTGAGAATTGGTCTCAAATACAAGAAACTAGGATATGTCCTAAATGAGCCACTTCCCGATCCCCCTGCTGTCGATGCCTCTGATGAGGATTAGAAAGCTTACAAGAAGCTGCTATATGATAGTGAGCTGGCTAGCCGTATTATGTTGGCTTATATGTCACCAGAACTGCAAAAACAATATGAGGCTATGGATGTTCATACCATAGTCTACCATCTAAGGGAATTGTTAGATAAGCAAGCTTCGTCCGAAAGGTTTAAGACCTCGAGGTTACTCTCTCGCTCTAAGATGGCTGAGGGATGGTCTCTAGTGTAGTATGCGTTGAAGATTAATGTATACATTAAGAGGTTAACCGGTTTGGGTTTCATCATAGATCATGAATTAAGTATAGACTTAATTCTTACTGGTTTAATCTATAGTTATTCACAGTTTATACTTAACTATTTGATGAACCAAATATCCACCTTGATACTTGAGCTGATTAATCTACTCAAAACAGTTGAGCAAACTGTCAGGAAGGATAATAAGGCTATGATGCTGGTGAACTCTACTTTTGGTTCTCTCAAAAGGAACTAAAAGAAGAAGAAGAAGTTTAAGAAACCAATGGGGGGTGTAGCCAAGAAGAAGGCAAAGTAGACTACACCAAAGGGAATATGCTTCTATTATAACAAGAAACATTGGAAAGGAGCTGTAAAGCTTATTTGGAGTCGCTAAAGCAGAGGAAGACATTAGATGCCCCACCGTCTATTTCAGGTATGTTATTTGTCATTGAGGTTAATACTATTTTTATAATAAAATTTGGGTATTAGATATCGGATGTGGCTCACATATATGTGTTCATATACAAGGTCTCAATGTAACACCCCACTCCCGCATGACCAGAACCCGACATCGATGGTGATATCTGAGCCCGAGCTCTGCGAGGGTGGCGTGCTACATCACTCAGTCAAAACTCAGTATAACTTTTTTTATACAATCATATGCACTGAAAATCATTAACAAACAGAATTACCGATAAATACAATAACCACGGGGCCCTTTTTATAAATAAAATTTTACTACAATCAACTACAGTCCGACCGTTTACTTTACCAATTTACTTAAGCAGTTGTACAAACTTTCACAAGCAAATAAAATTTTACTAGACACTAATGCAGACGCGAACTGATCCCAACCTCCATCTCGGACTTGTAGGTAGTAGGCATACTCCCGTTTGTCGAACGGGCTGCTCTTCATAGCCTGAAAAAATAATTGCAAATTTTGGGTGAGTTTTTGCAAACTCAGTGAGGAACCATCATCGATGGTTCACCCAATTCATGCAACACATCAAGTCACAATTTCATGCATGCATAGTCAGAAGCACCACTTGATGGTACTTAAGGAATTTACAAACATAGAACAGTTACACATTCAGAAGACCACGTGATTGTTATCGTACATGTGTACGACATTTTTTCCTTTCACCTAATCAAATAGATGCAATCAAATGCATATGATTCACAATCATGTGCATTTATGAAATTGCCTTTCTTGCTTTTCACCCAATCAAATACGACATTCTTGCCTTTCATTCAGAAGCATTCCCAATTGCACATTCAGAAGTGCCACATGATTGCACTCAAACAAATTACAAAAAAATTCACAAAGTCACGTTCAGAATTATCACATAATTGCACGTAAGCAATTCACATATTATTTCACATTAGTACATTCAGAAATACCACATGATTGCTATCACACAAGTATAAGGCATTACGCCTATTCACCCAATCCAGATATTCAATTACATACATATGAAACTCACTTTTCCAATTGTTACTTTGTTGTGACCGAGTGCCTGAACTATCCCATATAGGGCTCATTAAGCGTTAAACGCGTCTCAGGGATAGGAGAGCCCTCTGGGTATGCACTACTTCCCTGCAAGCTCGAGGCTCTTTTTTCACTCGTTGAGCTTATAGCTCTGATCGTCTTAGGGGTAGGAGAGCCCTCTGGTTTTGCACTACTTCCCTGCGAGCTCGAGGCTCTTTTTCACTTGTTGAGCTTATAGCTCTGATCGGTGGTTGCTCTGGTCACAACTCCCATTATGTTCATGCATTCATGCAATGGAATGCGTCACTCACAATTATCTATCCCATTCAGTCACGTTCTCATATTGTCGGACCTTAGTCCGACCTTCCACATTAAAGCGGAGCATTTCACAATCTCATTCATATCCATGCATACATTTAACACTTTCATATATAAATGTAATTCATCCAGTTTACATTCAGTAATATCACAGTCACACATTTAGAAACAAGTAGTTCACATATTCAATTCACGTGTCACATTTCGTCACATTAGAAGCAATTAGTTCACAGATTCAGCTCACAAACAGATACATTAGTTTCTCCACATACTTCAATTTATTTGCAAACTTTACTTCCTGGGCTAGTAACACATTCGTCATATCAAATTTGTATCTCCTGAACATATTGACACATAATATAACGGGAACCTATATTTTCCTCATATTTGTAATTAATGTCTCCTCAATTCAACAAGTTGTGATTGTCGGATCCTTTACATCAAACACATTGCATCCCTTCTCAGTAGCATATCTTACCCCTTATGCTTTAGGGCTCCAATAATCATTTTTAATTCATTTCATATTTATTTCTAATTTGTCCTTTCATTGATCATTCTTAAATTGAATCATCTGATCAACTTAACCCAATTCAGGGAAATTCTTCTTTGAACGAAGATCTCTTGCTACTTTCATCGATATCGCTCATGGACTTCTTACCAATCAACTGTCATCACCAGTTCATGTCAGTCATTCTTAATGCCTTAAGGAATCAATTTTAGCTATTCATAATATCTCATGAAGATCAATTTATGCCATAGCTCATATAATCGGAACATCCTTTTTCATGAGGCTCATTGAAGTATATACCATCAAAATCATTACATCTTATCGAGAGACATATTTAGGACAACTCACCACTTAGTCGCTTATGCTAATGATACCTTGCTCTCATTTGGTTTTTGACAACACTTTTCCTTTTTGCGTCTATCCTCGATCGTGAGGATTATGCCATGATCATGTCCTTCTTCTTCTTCTTCTCTTCTCCTTTTTTTTAATATATATATCACAATCTCAATTCATTCCCAATTGACCACTATAAGCACTTTCACTTCTTGTTCTAACTTATATTGGACTTAAACGATAGGAACTGTAACTAGCAATTAGTCACTAATTCACCGATTGCTTCCGATATCATCTCCCCACATATAATACATATAGACTGAATATTTTCACTTGCCCTGATGCTCCCATTATCAGATGTGCATTCACATAGGCAAATCAACTGAACCTTGACAACTTTTTCATCTACTATTAGCATCGTCTCACATTCCAATTTTTCATGATTTCATCATACCCACGTATGTTCACAATCAATTCAGAATCATAGCTACATAATTATCCTGAAATTTTGATTTCCCACTAACATATTCTGACACTAAGTCATAAACTCTTATCACGATCATTAAACAACCATTCCAAGCCCAATTGCAGCCTCTCTAACTCATAGAAAATTTTGTTTTCACCCAACTTTGTTTATACACTTTCAATCTTGCCATTTCTAACATATCTCTATTTTCCGCTATCAAGCCACAACTATATAGTCATATCTATCCCACATTCGAGGATATACCCCAGTATAACACTGATGTACGCTTAATCATAACGCTAATCACTTTTAACCAATATTCTTCTTATGTCCACATTTACCCTCTCAGGCTATCGCACATTTCGTTTTTATTTAACTCGATTTATACACTTTAAGTCTCATTATTCATTGTGATATCACTTCTTTCCTAAATCAGCCCATGCCCTGTCTTCACATTCATATCACATTCGAGGATTTATAACCACGGTACAATATGTAACTTGACCTATGTTTCAGAAAATGCCCAGATAAGCTTGTACTTCTGGGCTCTGATATCACCTAAATGTAACGCCCCACTCCCGCATGACCCGAACCCGATATTGTTGGTGATATCCGAGTCCGTGCCTTGCAAGGGTGGCGTGCTACAATACTCAAACACAGTTAAAAAACTTAGTATAATTTTTTTTCTTCTTTTGAATGCAATAATATGCGCGGAGCTCAGTAGACAATTTGGGCCTGCTTTAATTTGTAAACATTTTCAGTGATAACAATACACTCAACCATATTTAGAATAGCCATTTAATGTACCAAAATCCATAATCAAGTTGGGCCCAATTTTATTCATAAACATTTTAGTGATCACATTACAATCAATAGAATTTCAATTGTAACACCCCACTCCCGCGTGACCCGAATCCAATATCGTTGGTGATATTCGAGTCCGTGCCCGTGAGGGTGGCATGCTACATCAGTCAGTGAAAACTCCGTAGCAATATTTATTTATTTATTTTTAAAACAGTCATTACACTCATGTGCGCGGAAAACAATATACAATTTGAGCCCAAATGTAAAAGGAAGCATTTTTCGTTATTTACAATCATTCAATAATACTTTACAAAAGCCATTGTCAATTATTACAAACAGTCAACAAGAATACACAAAAGCCATTTAATGAATACTGAACCAAATTGGGCTCACGATACATACAGAACATTCTTTTACAGAGATTTTGAAAACAAATTTTTATGAGACACTAATGCAGACGCGAACTGATCCCGACCTCTATCCTTCACTTGCCTACAGTAGACATACTCCCGT
>JAOSBP010000005.1:35285824-35339746 GCA_027563825.1 Erythroxylum mucronatum
ACTCCATTTACACATGCATCCAGTTACAAACATTAAAATCTCAGCAGAAATCATTTACACTATCATAAAACTTACTTCTTCTTATCCAAAATAAAAGTCGTTTTATAGGGATGCACACTTATTAAGAAAGCTAATGAAATGTTTGATATACCCTTATTAATGGTACTACTCAACAATGATGCTTTTGTTTTTTTAATTATTATTAATATTAACAGTGCAATCATTAAAACATCCAATGCAGAGTTTGGATGTTTTCAACTTTAATTAAAAAGAATTTTTATGGGCTTTGCATTATCTTCATTTCTACCGTGTATATGAGCGTCTTTTCATTTCCATCGTCTCTTCATTTCCACCGAGTATGGTCAGAAGATTTTACTAAAGTTTTTCAGAATTAATTCAATCAAAATTTAGAGCCAAACACAAATTTAAATAAGAAAATCCGTCATCATTGCTTTCCATACTTAGCTTGTGTCTCTTTGTTTCTACTTTGGATATTGATCTAAAGATAAGAAAAAAAATTTTAAATTAATTTATTAAAAATTTTATTCAAACACAAACTTAATTCAAAAACTCCATCATTATTTCTTGACATTCATCCGTGTCTATTCGTTTTAACCTTGTATATTGATCTCAACATTGTTGAAAATTTTGAAAATTGATTGATTCAAATTTGGGGCCAAGCACAGTAACATGTGAAAATTTTAGAGCTTAAAAATTTACAAAATAATTAAAAAATTTGTAAAGGAACCAAAATCAAAAACTCCAGTGGCTATATATAATATAGAAGGAACTATAAAAACAACAACATATGTATTCATGGCTTTCAATTTAGAAAAACAAAATATTGATTTGAATGTTAAAGTAACGTGCAACGAGAGAGAAGTTTCAATTGATTTGAATATTGCTCTGGTAAGTTCCAAAAATCTGAATGAAACTGTAGTGTCGAAATTATCAAATCCGTTAACTACACACACTATGACGTTCGATTTAAATTTGGAGCCTGATCAAGAGTTCGAGTCACCGTTAACAGACGTAGATTTCAATGGTGTGTGTGTGTGGAAGATGGATCAATCTTGTCTCACAATTTAGGTTATTTTTAAACACAGAAAATCTTCAGTTTTATTTTTCTTTTTCTTTTTTATAATAAATAGTTCTCTCCAGTATTATGAATTTGTTTGGATGTTTCTTTTCATTCATGTTTTACTGCATTGCAATTATTGTATTTTTTAATGTATTTTTTGTATTGCATGTTTCTTTTAAAATTTTCAACACTACACTAGTAGTTAGTTTTATATTTTAAGAACATTTTTTTTAATCTTTTACAAATCCTTTCAATATTTTTAAAATTTATTTACACTAGCAGTATGAAACATTCAATTTTATTTGTTTTCATGTTTGTGTCATTTTTTTTACAGAGTTGTTTTTAATGTTTCATTTCATATGTAAATTTTGATTTTATGTTTTATTGTGGCATTATTTTTTATTATGGTGGTGGATAGTTTATGAAGTGAACTAGGCAGTTTTATGCAATTTGTGTTGGTTATGATTTTATTTCAGTATTGGTTATTTTAGAAATTGAATATAATTTTTTCCCCAAAAAACAGATACATTGCTGGAAGAGGGAATAGTAAGGGAAACAAAGAAAAATTTAACAAATGAGCAGAGGTGGGCAATATACAACACTTTATTAGAAAAAAGTGTTAATGGAAAGTTGAAAAGAGATACAATCAAAGAGGTTGCAGAGTTGTTTTCAATTCATATAATAAACAGTCCAAAGGATTTGGAAATGGGCAAAAGATACTCCAAATGGTGAAGTGGTTGATATGTCCTATAAGAAAACAAAAAATTGTCGACGGAAGAGAGTTCAAGTTGACTTAAATCACATTCTTTAAATTCCTTTACATCGACGAAAGACTATAATGTCACTTATCGAATCTTTGAAGGCCAGGGGTACAAGTGTTAGCTACACGTCATTACATAAACGTATAAAGCAAGGTCTTATTTGACATCATTCAAACGCCATTAAGCCACACTTAAGAGAAGAAAATAAAAAAGCGCGTTTACAATTTTGTTTATCTATGTTGGATCAAAACAGCTTGCCTTATGAGCTAAAATTTGTTGATATGTTTAATGTTGTGCATATTGACGAAAAATGGTGCTATATGACTAGGAAGTTAGAAAAATATTATCTACTTCCCACTAAAGAGGAACCTTTGCGCACATGTCAAAGTAAGAATTACATTAAAAAGGTAATGTCTTTTGTTGCTATGGCTCGTCCAAGATTTGACAATGAAGGAAGTGAAGTGTTCTCTGGAAAAATAAGAGTGTTTCCATTTGTTACCTCGCAACCAGCTTAAAGAAGAAGTCGAAATAGAGATGTCGAAATATTAGAGATTAAACCGATGACCTTAGTTATGAGAGAAATAATAAAGACATTTTTTATTGAACATGTTGTACTGACAATTCAACTTAAGTGGCCTAAAGAGGATTTAAGAAAAACCATATTTATTCAACAAGACAATGCAAGGACACATGTTGATCCAAGTGACAAGAAATTTCAAAAAGTTGCTTCACAACATGGTTTTGATATTAAATTAGTGTGTCAACCTCCAAACTCACCAGATTTAAATATTTTGGATCTCGGATTTTTTAGTACCATTCAAGCACTGCAACATAAAGAGTGTACAAGGAAAGTGGAAGAACTTATCCATGCAATTAAAAAGTCTTTTGATGAATATCCGATGAAAATGATAAACCGTATTTTCTTGACTTTACAGTTATGTATGCAGGAAATTATAAAAGTTGAAGGATCCAATAATTACAAAATCCCTCACAGGAATAAAGATGCAAGAGAAATGGAGGATCGCCTTCCTAGACAAATTAGTTGTGATTCTACTATAGTGCAAAATGTAATGAATTTGTTAACATGAGTAATGTTAAGAGATTTCATTTTGCTTTAATTTTTTCTTTAATTTTATTTTTATATTTTTGTTAATGTTACCTTTAAGAAAAAGAAAAATTAGACACAAATAAAATTGAAACATGAAAGAAAATAAAAATACAAAAATTAAAGCAATAAAAAACATAAAAATATGATTAAACTACACCACAATAAACAAATAAAATTAATTAATAGAATAAACTTTATAATGCCTAGTTGTTTACAAATTAAACTTTGATATATAAATTCATCAATTGTGTTCCTTTTTTTTGAAACGTTGTCCTGTGCGCTCAACACATATTATTCACATCCAAAGATAAAACGTCATACAAAAAACTCGACGGGCATACCCCCCATTCGAAACCAGACATAGAATCAGCCGCCCTAGCTATCTTATGAGCAACCTGATTCGTCGATCTCTTAACAAAAGCAGTAGAAATAAATTGATGCTCTTTAATAAGAACTTTGCAATCATCAATAAGTATCGAAAAATAGGACGGGCCGTTTTGTGAGGAAGTCATTGCTTTGGTGATTGTTTGGCAGTCCGTTTCCACACAAATCGGAGAGAAGGCAAGACTTTTTATCCAGCTTAGGGCCTCCCGAAAACACAACACTTCTCTAATTAAAGGATCCTTCCAACCTGGCATAAGCATCATCTTTCCCGCACAGTTGAAACCATTACAATCCCGGATCACCATTCCTAAGCCAAAGAATCCTGAAGGTAAAAGTGCCACATCCACATTGCACTTATAGTGGGTCGGTAGTGGGGCTTTCCATTTGGGATGAGATGGTGGAGTCTTTGCGGATGTAAAAATGCGGCGGTGTTGAGCAGATTGCCACTCTAAAAGTGTGGTGGTGGCTCTATAAAGAATGCTGGATGGGTTTTGGTGTTTTTGCTTCCAGACAACTTCATTGTGTGAACTCCAAATACTCCATAAAATCATACACATTTCCTCTGCTTTTCCTTTGGAACCACTGGTCATAATAGAAGCAAGCCAGGCATATATGGTTTTCGTATGAGACACGCTCCAGTTCCCCGAATGCATGCGCCAAACAGAACATGCCACGACACAATAGAGGAATATGTGGTCTTCAGTCTCTTGAGCTTGTTCACATAATGGACAATTATCCTCAATATCAATATGTCTCTTCGTCAGATTTGCTCTGCAAGGGAGAGCCTGTCTCAACATACGCCAGATAAAAAATTTGATTTTGCCTGGAACTTGCAACTGCCAAAGTTTCTCCCAGGGAAAGCCATCGTCTCTCAGAGTCAGATCTCCAACCTCCATGCCCAAGCGATATCCTTCTTTCACTATATACTCACCTTTAGCGTTCCTAATCCACATCCACTCATCCTTGCGTCCCGATAAGCTGAGAGGTATTTGGAGAATAAGGTCAGCATCTCGTTGATCAAACGTTGCCCTGATCTTGTCTGCATCCCACCTCTGATCATGAATAAGATCTGACACGAATTGTAACTGCGTTCTGGGTGGTGTTTGTATATACGGGTCCTCCTCATCCATTAGCCATGGGTCCCTCCATATATGAATTTGTTGTCCATCACCTACTCGTCGTCGGCAACCAGGAATGAGAATTGTCCTAGCCTGATGGATGCTTCTCCATACTTGACTCGGATTGTTTCCCAATTCTGCTGAAAAGAAATCGTTCTTTGGGAAATACCTAGCTTTAAGAATGGTTACTGCAGTTGATTCCGGGTATTTGAGAAGTCGCCATCCTTGCTTTGCCAACAGAGCCAAATTAAACTGCCTTAGATCCCGATAACCCAAACCTCCATAAATCTTTGGTATAGCTAATCTCTGCCATCGTAGCCATCTAATACCCTTATTTTCTCGTCCTCCATTGTGCCAAAAAAATCCATTCATCATCCTTTCCAGCTCTTTACAAGTATCCATTGGAAGTAAAAACAGGGACATAAGGTAGTTCGGCATAGCCTGTGCCACTGTCCTCAGAAGTATATCTTTACCAGCTTTTGATAAAATTTTTGCCTTCCAACCTTGGAGCCTCCTTGTAAGTTTTTCGACCACATAGTGAAAGACTTGACGTTTATCCCGACCTATGACAGACGGCATACCCAAATAGTTAGTATGTCCTGCAATTTCCGTAACTCCCAAAATTTGACATGTCACACTCTTCACAATACGCTGTGGTGCCAAAATCAATTGTGTTCTTAAAATACTCCTAATATCAATAATTTCTATTTTATTTATTATAATTAGAAATTAAACTAAATAATGGATTTTATTGAGTTTATTAGAAACATAAATTAAACTAAATAATGGCTGAGTTTATTGATTTTATTTAGTACTGGCTTAATCTGATTAATCTCAGCCACATTCTCAACTTGATTCTATCAAATTCCATAAAAATCTCAGAACTAGTAGATTTTGCTAAGTCTATTTTACATACATAAATATATTTCTTCATATTAAAATCACTAAGTTAAGTTAAAATGTAATTGAAGATGGTGTTCAAAGAATAATTGAAGATGGTGGTATGTTCTTAAAAGATTAAGAGGGCACTGCAATAAACTACATATTTCTAAAAATATAGTGCAAAATTTTATTCTCTTAAATCACATATTATAACATCAGGGAGATAATTTTTGCTTTCTTATATCTATGTTGTTGCACAATTGATTTTTAATTACTGTAAGAATAAAAATAAATAAAGATGGAAGACCAATAATATTAAGAAATAACCAAATTAGAAGACTACTGGAAACAAAATACATCAGCCAAAAAAAAACTAAAACCATTAATCTAGATACTAACAGTGAAATGAAAACCACCACTTACATTTATTTAGAAAAAATTTGGGAAACAAATTCTCATCATTTCCAATATTGTTTGTTGAATCTCCATATTTGGATGAAGTTCTCCTTCCTCATAATAAAATTTGTTGAGATTAAAATCCAAAACCTTCTTCTCAACTCCATTGTCTCCTTCCTTTACTTCCTTTTTTTTTTCTACTTCATCAACCTGTGATAGCTTCTGTACTTTCTTTATTTCTATGTCATCAACCTGTGATAACTTTTGTACTTCCTTTATTTCTACTTCATCAATCTGTGACAACTTCTGTATATCGGAACGAAGAGCTTCTTTCTCACTCATTTTCAATTCTAATTTTTTTCTCTATGTTGAAGAAGAGTTGCTTATAAATTGTCTGTAGATAATTGCTTGTAGATTATGTGTACAGTTTTTCTATTTAAATAAATAAATGAATGTTATTGAGAACTGAAAGATTTTGAAGCAAAATAAAAAAAAACATGATGAAATGTATCGAAAAGGTAATTTGCAATAATTAGCATGTGAGAGAAATTGCATGTTGAACTCCCTTGAAAATGTAATATGTGTAATTAGGATGTGAGAGAAATTAAAGGGTAATTTTGGAAGTAAAATTATAAACATGCATGAAAAGTCACGAACGACACTTATTTTGAATAATTAAAATTCCTCTAAAATGACTTTCATTTTGGATAGGAGAGAATATCATTTTTCCAATAGAAAAAGTTCAACTCGAGAATTTCCTGGTAAAAATGTTGAATTCTTCTCATAGAAATATTCGCAAGGACAAAAGTTGCAAGCAATAACTCTAATTTCTTTTTCTTGATTTTTAGATATTAAAATTAGGGCCATTGGTGTTGCCATTATCTTAAGCTAGAAGAAAACAACCGAAGAGTCAAGTGGATCATGTTCCAGTGGATTATAGTCCTTGTATTTATGATCAAGATAAGCTCATGGCAAAAACACGGAATAAGTAAAGGTTGAAAATTGAGATAAATGCATTTCTTCATAAAAGTAGTCACTAGTCAGGATTCAGGACGAATGATACTTATTTTGAATAATTAAAATTTCTCTAAAACGACTTTCATTTTAGATAAGAAGGAGTATCATTTTTCCAATGAAAAAAGTTCAACTCGAGAATTTCTTGGTAAAGATGTTGAATTCTTCTCATAGAAATATTGGTAAGGACAAAAGTTGCAAGCAATAACTCTAATTTCTTTTTCTTGATTTTTAGATATTAAAATCAGGGCCATTGGTGAGCGAGAAGAAAACAACCGAAGAGTCAAGTGGATTATGTTCCAATGGATTATAGTCCTTGTATTTATGATCAAGATAAGCTCATGGCAAAAACACTGAATAAGTAAAGGTTGAAAATTGAGATAAATGCATTTCTTCCTAAAAGTAGTCAGGATTTAGGACAAGTTCAAGGCTTTCCAAGCACAAGGTCATTTAGTTAATTAATTTTATGAGAGAACTAACTTACCCTATATAACCTTTCAAATCCTACGCTCTCAGACAGTTTTGGTCGATAACATCGCTGTTTAAGTGATTCCTTCTCTAGGCTTGTTTCTCAATTCCCACCATCAACAGGAAAACTAAAACTTCCTTACTATGGAAACCAAAGAAAGCTCTGATATTCAACTTCCTCCAGGATTCAGATTCCATCCATCAGACGAGGAGCTTATAGTCCATTACTTGAAGAACAAAATTACTTCACATCCACTTCCAGCCTCTATTATTGCTGAGATTGATCTTTGCAAATACGATCCATGGGAGCTACCAAGTTTGTACACGTATCCCACTTGTAGTTAGCTTTAAGGGTTTTAAATCACCAACCTTTTGTCAATTTCATTCGTTTTAGCTAAAGCAATCTCTCTTTCTGTGCTTTGAATAGAGAAAGCTGCATTCGGAGAGGATGAATGGTACTTCTTTACACCAAGGGATAGGAAGTATCCTAATGGAGCCAGAAATAATAGGACAGCTTCTTCAGGTTATTGGAAGGCCACAGGAACAGATAAACCGATATTTTCTTCCACCGGGAAACTGAACATCGGTGTCAAGAAGGCTCTTGTGTTCTACAAAGGACGACCTCCAAGGGGAGTTAAGACAGACTGGATCATGCATGAGTACAGATTACTTGAGCTCGACACCACTTTCTTGAATCCAAAGAAAAAAGAGTCTATGAGGGTACGTAAAAACAATCAAGTTGCACTCATAATTTTCACTTTGATGATTTCTTCAACATGTGATGGACCCCAATTCCGTATATTTCATCTTCTTTTGTTGCAGTTGGATGATTGGGTGCTTTGTCGTATTAGGCAAAAGAGTGTTCCTATAAACTTTTGGGAGCATCAAACTAGCCTTAGTTTTGAACGGTCTGCAGGTTACATCCCAAAAGTAAATGAGCTACTGCAGACCAATAACAAGAACTCTAACTTCGATATGATAAAAAAAGATTGCCCCATGTTACCTCACATCTTTGCCTCTCAAGCTTTTCCTTGCATAAATGGGAATGTTGCAAGTTTTAGTTTCCAGAGTACAGATAAGGATTGGACTTGTCAGGAAAATTCAGATGACAAGAACTTGCAATTTTCAGTTACGCCTTTCAGTTTCCTGGAAAGAAATGACCAGCTTGACGATTGTATCCCACCAATCAATAGGCAACTGGAGGAACATGCGGTGAAGGAGGAAGTTGCAATATCTATCAGTAATGATGGTACGGATGTGAATTTATGTGGAACGGACCAGTCAGAGGGCAGCTATTGGAGTCCTAATCAATGGAATTCCTTGATGCAATATCAAGAGCTTGACAACTTAAGACAGCAATTAGATCAAATTAACGAAAAGGGCATTTAAAATAACTTACACAGACTGTTGTGCTGATTTACACCAGATAGAAATCCGAGAGAGTCTGACTACGGAAAAAATTACAGAAATCTGTTCGAGACTATCTGGGTTCGGTGGCTTCTAAACATTCCCTGTATATATGTTGTAAACTACTGGGAGTAGTTGCTAAGGCTTGAGAGCTCCAGGGAAGCTTCTAAGCTTGTGACACCCGTGAATTTGTACATAAAACGCTGTAGATGGTCTCAATGAAATGATTAGGATGGTGTACATATTGCCCTTTGGCGAAAGGAGAAGAAAAGTAGAAACTGATAAAGATCGTGATACATTTTAATAGTACACACTCGTACAGCTAGGTGTGACGACGTGTATACACTGGACTGCTTGTATCTAAAGCCTAAAACAAACTTTCATGGTTATGTATGCATACTTGTAAGTGTTTTCTTTTTTCTCGCTTATTTACTATCCCCAGTTTTTGGAGCTTAATTCCTTAATCTAATCTAACAATGAAGTTCGAAGCATTTACTGATAACAACGCTCTTGCTGTTCGTACTACGCGAATCTTAGTCATTGGCCACAAATACCTATTGATAGGGCCAGGGGCTTTGTCAAGTCTACGACATTCCAAGAGCACCTTAGAAGCAAAGACAATCTAAACCCGTAACAATGGAAAATAGGGAATTCTAATTATTTAAGTAAGCTAGAAAAGTATTTATCGGTACAGGCAAGAGTGACTTATAAGTCATACTGAAATTGAAAACTGAGTCATCAACTTAATGAGTCCAGATCTTTTATCCAATTTTATGATGTCTTATTCTGTCCAATAAATCTCAACCATTTATTTACGTGAGCTCCGTATAGGTCCTGCAAAAATAAACATGAAACCCGCATAAATGAATAGTTGAGATTCATTGGACAGAATAAGACACCATAAAACTGGACAGAGAATCTTGTCTCCAACTTAATGGGATCTTATATAGTGATAATGGTATTTCAGGTCCACATTATATGGCATGTTAACACGCGACAAATAATTTCTTTGTAATCCCCGAATAATTAAACCAGCACTTAGCTGCATGATAGGAATGCTAAGTTTTTTTTTTTTGTGTGTGTACTTATGTTTCCGTGAATGTGTTGCACGTAGCAGGAAGATGGTACGTTCATTTTACTGGGCAGTGCACTTACCCGTGTAACATGCGCAAAGAAGGAAAAGCGTGATCCATGCAAACATTGTTTCCACATTAAAACACAACAAAACTTGTGTCACAGGTGCTACCATGTCAATTTACTACGCACGCGAAGTTCAACGAAGCCAATCAAAGTAAGTAAATCAGACCAATGAAGCATCGACAGCTTGCACACACACCAAGGTTGTGAAATTCAAGTAGAAAATAGTGACATACAGCCTAACAAAACCATTTAGTAATCAATAATATGGATCAAATGATAATCAACAATGGTAATGTGCGAAAGTTGACTGCAAAGATGATGCACATGAAAACACAACGAACAAACTTCACAGGAAGTTCTCAAAATACATTATTACACCTGACACAGGCTATAGCCCCACCAGACTCCGGAATAGGTGCAGTAGCGGCTTTTGACATCTCATTTCCTCAGAACACTACATGCAAGCAAAACATGCTATGTCAGGGGACTTTCAAACCAGTGATCAAAAGAAACTAGAATTTGCCATCCAAATATTGAACAATAAATTATCGCAAAGTCATCAAAAACCAAGATATGAGAGAAAAGACTACGCAAGTATTTTATAATACAAGGAAATCAGCAGTGACAACTATGCAAAAGTGTTGTTGATTTAGTTTCTTTAACCCATCTGCGTGGAAGCACATATATCTAGATTCTTTAGGTAAATTAACTAACTTTGCTGGTATAAGCAATGAATCGAACAGAACCAAAAAACCTAACAACACCAGGTACTCCGGAATTCCATTCTTCATATCTCATTGTTATTTGAATGGCAATACCATGATCGCTCAAATAAAACAGACAGGATGCTGATAACATAAAGCAGTCTAGAATCCAGTGACATAGTAATCAGAATTTTACGAGATCTCATGACATTAAAATATCTCTCTTGTTTTGTAGAAAAAGAAAATCCATATTTTATCAGTTTTTAATTTGCACTTTCTCTAACTAACAAGAAAAAGTAACCCTCCACTTTTCAAGAATTACTGATATTTGCATTCATTCTTCATTGTCTGTGAATTAACGATATCAAGACCCCGTAAGCCATTTGATCATCAAATTCCCTAACTATCACCAGCAAAAGCCCTAATTATGGGGGAAAAAAAGTATGTTTTGTACACACATAACTACTGCCAAAAAGATTTATGGATTTCCTTCTCAAATACCAATCAAAATTAAGACCATTTTATTGCTAGGAAATCAATTTCAAGAATACTTTAATGAAATGACTCATATAACAATGAATATAAGCAACATGCATATTCTTCAGGTATTTATGATAGTAATGAGAACTTACTTGTACAAATAGGCAGCAATACCCAGAATTATGCACATTAAAACAATATCAATGCAGAAATTTCGACTGGACCTCAACTGCAAAGAAAAAAAAGCTTGGTAAGTGCATAAAAGCTAACTTGCAAATAAGCATCTGAAAGAATAGTGAAAAACTATATTCTGTTATTTATAGAGCTCAACTACCTGATTAACAGTATCTTTAAGTCTAACATTAGTATTCTTAAGGTCTGATGTTGCCTTGTCCACCTGCAAGATGCATGCAAAACACTTTATATGATCTCTACTAAAATCACATGGCATTCAAAAACTTGAAGAACATGCTTTTCACCTTAGTGTCAATTTCATCCACCAAAGGAACTTGCCTATCCAACTCCTGCACATATTGAAAAGCAATGATTAAAAAATCGAATCGATTTGGTTAACTTTTCTGTTCGGCTTTCAACTTTCTGATTTGATTTACTTTAATAACCCTTGTTACTAAAAGTTGATCAGTTTATTAATTAATCGAACGATTTTTGCAAAATTGATCGATTTTTATAAACTAAAATAAATTAATTTTCATTTAATAGTCTACCTTTTTAATTAAACTTTAAATTAAGGACAGTCCCCTTCAATCATATTTCAAATTCTTCAATTTTATTCAATCTTTAACCGTTTTTATGACGGTCTAATATCGGTTGAACTTTTTAAACCTTAAACCTCTTGTCACCACAATGTATATACGTGTATATGTATGTTTCTATGCAGCATACATTGTAAGCAAGTACATCTAGATATACATGAGAGAGAGCACACATGGTAGAAAACCTGCCTCATTCATGTCATGTGCCATGTTTTTTAGAGTATCTAAACCTTCAGAAATCATTTCCAAACCTTGATCCTGTAAGAAAATTAAAAGTTACAATATATTAAACAATAGTCAAATATTAAAGAATGCGCAAGCGATTTAGTATCCTCTAAGGTTGTAGAAATAAGGCACAAACAAAATCAAAACCTATCATGGGACTTGCCTGCTTCATTCGACGCATTTCATACTCCTGCCTGAATTGGCTTGATTGTTCACTTTCTTGAAAGTATTCATTATCAAATTGACCATCTATGAACCACAAGAAATATGTAAGAAAAATAGTCTGAGAAACTGTTTAAGAGTCTTGGCCCCAATAATGGAACGATCGAAGAGCTAAAATTTCTGGTCAAAATCTTGATGAATTGAACCTGAATCAAATTTGATGTCAGGACGGGAAGCCGAAGCTCCCCAACCTCCAGTCTGTTTTGGTGCAGCTGCAGCCCCATCTGGTATGGCTTGAATCCGATCTGGCAATGCAAGGACAAGATCATTGCGGGCAGCAAGTTCTTCTGTTGAAAGCCCTTTAACCTGCCAATAGATTGTGTTAATCAAATTGCACATGGCACAAAGTAGTCAATTTAAGAGGACTAAAGTAGATAGAAGACAGGGGAAGGAGTCAATCCTTTGAAGTTTCATTTGGACAAAAGACAAGCACAAAGAACAAATTTTCATTGCTTTCTTGAACATAGATTTCAAGCAAAATATATTAAAAAATTCAACATAAGGAACGATAATTTAATCTTCTAAGGATAGAAAGAAAAGTGATTCTAATTGGATAGCAAACTATCACAACAGCCCAACTACATTTCTTCCAAAATTAAAAACATAATTAACTACAAATCACCCCTTTTTCCATCTAAATCAAAGACCTAGTCAAAAAGCCCAGACGCAGAAACAATAAAAATCCATCTAAAAAATCAATTCCAAGCGACTCCTCTCACTCGTTCAGCTGAGTGGACAACAAAAATGGCAAAATAATGAACTCAACAAAACTATTCTAAGAAATCGCAAACACACCTTCTTAATTGCCAATCTCTGCAATTTAGGAACCTCCTCTAGCAATTTAGCCTTGGTTCGACGAATCTCCGCGTTCAAAGCCACTGCCGATGCCTTATTTTTCTCCTTCGAAGCAAGCTCCGCTTTCTGTAAATTTCAGTACTCAAAAGAAAGCACTAAATAAGATCGTTAAAACTAATTCTCCGAATTCGGAAACTTCAGTCAACGAAGTCCACAATACTAGACTTTTGACCATTTTGCTGCCAAAAACCACACATTTAAACTAAGCAGAAAACAAATCGGGAAAGCGGCCCGCCGTAGAATTAAAACAGATGGAGATCGAGGAGTGACCTGAAGTGCGGTCTCGATATCGGACTCGACGTCCGCGTAGAGGCGAGCGAATGCATCGTCGCCGGAGACATTCTGATCCTTCTGCTTCTCGACGTCGTACTTGTCGTACTTCTGGCAGATCGCGTCGACTCTCGTGAGAATGTCGATCACGCTCATCTTCCGAGCTCTTTCAACGCTTCAAAAAGGTCAGATTCGTTGACTCTTCAGAATCAATTTGACACTCTTTCGCTTTGCTTCTCTAGTTTTCAGAGGCTGTTCGGGACAGCCAGAAAGAAGTAGCAGGTGTGAAACGCTGCGGATTGAACTTTTCAAGACCAGGAGGGATATGGTAGTAGACTCGTAGCAGTTACAGGGTACAGCCTGTATCCCCTATTTCTCTTTTTTCCTTTTATCTCTTCCCAACCGTTACCTAGACAATTTAGATTAAATTTAAAAAATAACCTAAGTTACCTTCCTTTCCGACTTCCGAAGGTCGCGGTCGAGTCAGCTTGTCCTCGTCCTCAATGAAAACTTTATCAGGTTGAGGTTCCATCCCTTTCATTTAGAGGTAAAGAGACATTATATGGGCATTTGGAGAGGAATACTTGCATATGATAACAAAGCAAAAGATATACTTGAACATGATAAACAAAGCAAAAGATAATCCAACTTTGACCTAGGTGGATTTATTTATGCATCTAAAGCTTGTTAACGTACAGTGAAACTTTGAAGCATCTTGAAATTAGTTTATTTTAAATATAAATAAAATTTTTGCTATGAATATAATAACTAGATAATTAAATTAAATTATTTATATTTCTTATTAATAGTTAATAAGATTGTGATGAAGGGTGTTTTTTTAATAATATTGTTAAACATCCCTGTTTTTTTAAATGTGATGTGAGTTTATGCACCTTAAGTAGGGTTGAATGTACAACTTAAGCACCAATTATAGGAAGAGCTGGATGAGGTGATTCAGCAGATCCTCCATAATGAGAGAGCTATTCTAGGAGGAGGCTTTAATAGACTTATAGGGGTAATCTCAAATGTAGATTCACGGACTCATGGGGTTTCGAGTACAGTGAAAGGAATGATAGTGAAATAATTTTGTTGGATTTCTTGATAACGTTTGAGTTGGTAATAGCCAACTCTTTTTTCAAGAAAAACGAGGAGCATTGGTGACTTTTAATAACAGAGCTACAAAAACTCAAATTAACTACTTCCTCATAAAACAAAGAGATCGACCTAGCTGCAAGGATTGTAAGGGGACATATAATGCTTGCTTATAGAATAGATTGTTGGTTTTGGATCTTATTATTAAGGACTGAAGGAAGAAGAAAAGTCCTAGGAGGTGTACCAGAGTCAAATTGTAACATCTCGTTTCCATACTAAGGGTCAGAACCCTAGATTTTTGTAAATGAAAAATAGCAATGAGAGATTAGAAAAATGCATTTCATGCTCATGCATAATGTTAGTGTACACATACTTGAATATTAATTTTTGTACATTAAAATGATTGTTTATGCATTCATTGATATTTTTCGGGTATAATTGATTTATAAGTGTGATTATATTTGGAATTGTGAAATTATATGTGTTAAAAATTGACTTGGAGAGTATATTTATTGACTTCGAATTTTCGGTAAAAATTTGAGAATTTTCTGAAATTATGAGTATTTTTGGACTAGAAAAATATCAAGTGGCGGAACAATTGATGAATAGTAGTAGAAATAAGAGCCAAATGACAATGGAAATTTTAATATATGACATTAAGATTTATTGACAAGTGTCATTGAAAATTGGGAGACAATTGGAGTAAGAATTGTAATTGATTGTACTAGATAAATAAGAGACCTAGATTAAATCCATAAAAATTGGACATGTGGCAAGTGATAAACTCACGATTCTTTTAATTTGAAAGACCATTAAGTGTTTTGTTCTTGCTCTCTTTTTCTTCTTTGTGGCTTTTCTCTTCTTCTTCATGATTTTGATTCACCAAACCCTCATGAACGTTACACCTTGCTTTCATCTATCAATTGCTGCTTCCATCTTGTTGTCTCTTTCATTTGCCACAGGAACAACCTAACCTAATCCACTTTCAAGATGATGATCGTGTGACATGAGAAGTTAGGGGTTCTTAAAGAGTTTGAAGAATTTGAAGCTAAATCAAGTAAGTACCTTGTTAGTCTTCATGGGTAGTGTTAAATGAAACAAATATGGTGGTTAATTGATATTACATGATCATGAGAATAGTGGTCATTATACATGTGCATCGTGGATGAAGAATGAGAATATTGATGTCTTGTTTTTGTGTTTTTGATGACTAATATTTCATGAGTTGTTGTAAAGATGAGTTTAAAATAAAAAGATCGTTGAAAATGTGTATAAAAAGGGTGCAGTAAATTCATGAAAAGTTGATATGTGTATGCTCTGTTTTCACTATTCTTATACGTGAATCTCCTTGGGTGTTATAGAGATGGATTTAAGTGAGTAGGAGTTAAGGAAAAGGCTAGTGTAATGTGATGTTTTGAAATAGGAAGGATTAAGGTGATAGTTTGAGATGAAATGATGGTGTTTTAGAAAATGGAGAAGTGTAGAAAATATGGTGAATATGCATGTATGACATGTTCTGTTTTCCGTATTATGGTCAAAAATAGAGTATGATTTTTTTGTGTGATTGAAATTGAACTGAAATAGGAGTAGGAATGAAGAGGAAATATTGAGGAAATAAGCTAGAAGAGATAGATTGAGCAAAATATATGAACTAAGATGAAAATGATGATGAAGGGTATTGGAAAATGTGCAGATGCAGCGTTTTCACTGAACTTGCATATGTATTTTAGCCATAACTTGATCTGGAGATATCCAAATGAGATTATTTTTTATTTAGATTAAAGTAGAGACATATAGATATATTTTTCATGAAGTATCGATTTTGAAATCTGTCTCTGAGAGTTTCAAATTTTGTCTTGAAGTTGAGTTTTTGTATTCTGTCATGGTTTGGGAGCAGTCTGTAGTATTTTAGGTATACCTTATAGAATAATGAACCAAATTGCATGAAATTGTTGTTATTAGAAACTTAAGACATAAAGGAACAATTGTTTAGAAGAATGTTTTGCCTAAATGCTTCATTTTTTTTGTCAAAATGACCATGAAAAATTGACCCAAAGGTTTCTTTTGTGAAGAGCTAAAATGAAGCTTGAACACGATCGTGACAAAATGGGTCATTAAAGGATTGCACGATTGTGACAATGGAGGATCAATTGGAAGTGCATGATCGTGTACTGTTGTTTGATAGCTTTGAACACCCTTTACTCTTTTGATCATAACTTCTTCTCCGAACCTCTGATTGACTTGAAATTTGGACCATAAACTCCTCACACATTGCTCTTCCTCTTTACCAAATTTCATTCTCATCTAAATTCATTAAGAATGGGTTGTTGTTTACCAAATATTCAGATCTAGAATTTTGGAGATGTTACAAGAATGAATGAGAGTTTGGATATTGTATGATCATATAATGTTAGAATAACATAGGTGAATGATTGATTGATAATATTATAATTTATTGAAGTGTTAACCTAAGTTCAAGTTAGACATATAAGAGTTTCAAAGTATGAATGATCATGATATTAAAATAAAGGAAAAATGCCTGAGATTGTCATTGAACATGCATTATACACAACACATATACATATGTATGTGATTGAGTATTCATAAGATTGTGTAATTAATAATGTGTGTGCAATGTGTGTATTGCATAATGATGATGTGCAGGATAAAACATCCACATCCAGACATTTTTGGATCGTGGAAGTTAATGCTAATCTGGAGCGTATTGTGAGTTGACCTCGATGGTCTTACATTAATGATTATTCTGTTTAAATTATGTATTGAATGATCATGTGAATGTGATTGTACTGATTCTGGATGATTCCGGACATTGAATGTCTAAGGCATTTGATGCATGAATATCATATTAGAAGTGCTCCTTGTAAGTGAATTTGACAAAATAAGTGATACTCAACTTGATTGTTAAATGCCGGACCAAGGTCTGATGATAAATGTGAATGAGAATGCGATAGTGAATATGATTGTATAATATGGAGCACTTTTGATGGACTGAATGTATGTGATGCATTTTATTATATGAAAGCATGAAAGATAAATACAGTTGTGACCGGAGTCGCCAGTGAAAAGAGCTTAAAGCTCAGAATGTGAAAAGAGCCTCTGGCTCAGTTGCTATTATACCTGATATCCACTAAGGGATATAGGACATTATCTGATACAACTCAGTATCCACAAGGGATATGAGCTAGTAAAAAGGCACTCGATCACAACAAAGTAATAAATGAAAGTGAGTCTTATGTACATTGCATTTATAATTGATATATATGTTTTAAATGATCAAAATGATTTGTTTGACTGCTCTGAATGTGATATATGAAGTAAGTGTTATGTGATGCTACATGATAAATAAAGTGATGTGAATTATGTGAAAATATGATGTGATGTGTTATATAATTTGAGTGAACCATCGAGGATGGTTAACTCACTGAGTTGGCAAAACTCGCCAAAATTGCAACGTAGCTTTCAGGTTCAGAGGAGATATCCAGTTAAGCTAATTGGAGTATAGCCACTGAAATCATATATAGACTAAGGGTCGGGATCAGTTTGCACCTGCATATGTCTTTAGTGATTTTAGTTTTTGAATTATATTTCTGCAAATATTATGCAATGTATGTGTGTAAATTGTAAAGTGTAATAACAATTGTGGCGAGTGATGTTTGTAAATGAAATGGGCCCAAGTGACTACTGGAATTTTGATGAGTTGTATAATGATTGTAACTCTTATGATTGAAAAGGTTTATGAATAAAACGGGTTGAAATTGATTATTGATTTTTTCGCACATGCGTGCATTGCATTTTTAAAAAAAAAATTGTAATGAGTTCAATTGTTGATTGTTCTAGCATGCCACCCTCGCAGGGTGCGCACTCGGATATCACTCAGGATGTTGGGTACATGTCTTGCGAGAGTGAGGTGCTACAATTTGATATCAGAACCCAGATTTATTGTCTTAAATGGGCTTTTTTTGAATTATGTGTCAAGTTACATGCATTTTAGACATGTTATAGCAAGCAGTAACAACTGATCCCCAGTCTGAGTCGCATTTACATGAGTCACACACATGAGCATTTGTTGAAAGTTTGAGCTGATAAAAATAGTAAGAAGAATGATGATCTATCAAAATGAGAGAAAACGAAAGTTTGCGGATAATTAGAAATGAGAAATAGCATATGGTTAGATATGACAGATAAAGATTCAATGCATTTGTATTGGAGGATGTATTATTGAATATGACATCAATATTGTACTGTGGTGATATATCCTGAAATAGATGTGAATACATTGTCATGGATTGATTAAGGAAGGTAGTGATATAAATATAAATGACGAGATTTAAAGTGTACAAGCTAAGTTGAAAGAAAATAAAATTTTCTATGACCTTGAGAAGTTAAATTTGGATTTAAAATGGTTGTTTGATAAATGTGATAAGAGTTATGATTTAGTATAAGAATATGTCTGTGAAATTGAGATCAGAATTTCAGGATAATTATGCTTCTATAATTTTAAATTGATTGTGAACATACATATGTATGACGATATAATGGTAATTGGAAGGTGAGATAATGATAACAATATATGTAAAGGTGTCAAGGTTAAGTTTTGTGAGTACATATCTAATAATGGGATCACCATGAAAAGTGAGAATATTGAGCACATATGTATTATATGTGTGGAGATGATATAGGAAGCAATCTATGACTTATTGAATATTCGTTAGTCATAGTTCCCATAGTTCAAAGTCTACGATGAATTAGAGTAATACATGAAAGTGCTTATAGTGATCAATCGGGGATAGACTGAGATTGTTAATGATGTTACTATGTGTGATGAATTTGAGGAAAAAGAAGAAGGGCACGTTCGTGGCATAGTCCCCACGATCGAGGACAGGCGCAACAGAGAAGTGTTGTCCTAAATCAAATGAGATTAAGGTATCCTGAGCATAAGTTATTAATTGGTGAATTGTCATAAATACATTTCTCGATAAGATGTAATGATCTTGATGGTATATACCAAGGTATTAGAGTAAATGAATCTGCTTAATGCTTCACTAAGCCGTATTATAAAGGATATTCTGATCATATAACTTGAGACATAAATTGATCTTATTGAGATATTATGGATAGTTGAAATTGATCTTCTTGAGATACTAAGAATGGCTGACAAGCAATGATGAAAACAGTTGATTGATAAAGATTACGTGAACGATATAGATTATAGTAACAAGAAATCCTCTTTCGAAAAAGAATTTTACCGAATTAGATTAAGTAGACCAGATGGTTTACTTCTACGAATGAACGATGTGGAATAAATCAAAAGTAAATATGAGAGTCCCATTTCTAACGGAGACTCAAGCATAAGAGGTTGAATATGCTACGGAGAGTACATGTAGCTTGTTGATGAAAAGTAACCCATTTATATTAATAGGTTCATGAAATTGGGATGATATTATTGCTATTGCTGAAGGAACTTAGGTCCACCCTATATTCTATGCAAATATGTATAGGAGATACAAATTACATTTAATGAATGTGTTACCAACACAGGAAGTTAAAATTGCAAATAATTTGAAATGTGTGGATAAACAAGGATGAATGAATAGACATTAGAATAAGTCATTGTGAAATCAGAGGAAATCGAATGAAAAGAGAAAATTATTAGACAAAATAAGTCAACTGGGAAACCGAAAATAACATGAGATAATATTACCTTATTGAGGAATTAATTACTTAAGGAATTACGAGAATTAATCATGGGCACATAGAGTTTTGACTATATCTGTTTGAGTTAACAATGCCCCCGACAGTATCATGGCATTGAAGAATAAAGTGTCCCAATTTTGCTTGGATCAATTAGTGACTATGATTATAGATGATATATTGAATGTATTCGAAAAGTTGAGAAGAATATTTTGAATACTTGAGAAAATATTACATATCATGAAGGTAGAAACAATTATATGCCAAGTTACATAAAAGTGAATCTTAGCTTGATCAAATAAAATGTTAGGAGTATCTGAACATAGCATATTGGGAGACCCAAAGAAAGTAGAGGTAATGATGAAGTGAGAAACTACAAGGAATATATAAGAGATCCGAAGTTTTCTAGAATTAGCTAGAAATTGGACACTACTAGAAGATGTTAAGGGGTTTTTACTGATCTTAATCCTTTTGACAAAAATGTCTGAGGAAAAACGTGTAAATCGTATGAGTGATGAATGTAAAGAGAATTTTGAGGAATTATAACCCCAATGTTAATTACTATATATCGTTTAGATTTGGAAGTTATGAAATATATATTGATGTTTCGCACCAGAGATTAAAATGCAATCTGTTGCAGCATAATAAAGTGATTTCATATGCATGGAGACAATTAAAGTCTCATGAGATGATTATTTGATGCATGATTTAGAAATTGTTGAAATAGCCATTGCTTTGAAAGTTTGGAGATATTATATGTACAGAAATATTTTGGATATATATAAATATACAAATCATTTAAGTTTAAGGTAAGTATTGAGTTTGAAAGGATTAAATATAAGACCGAGACAATGGATAGAATTACTGAAAGATTATGATTGTGCAAATGAGTATTTCCTAGTAAATCTAGTATTGTAATATGATACATTGAATAGAAAATTCAATAACGGTGTAGCATAAATTTAGATATTGGGGTTATCAAATCCAGTGCAATAAAGAGCATAGAATGTCGAGTTGAATTTTGAGAAAATCAAAGTACTATTAGCTATTGAATTTAAAATCAGTTTCACATGAAAAATAAAAAAATCCAAATTGCGGATTCAAAAATTATGAATCTTACTGAGAAATTCAAAATGAATCCGGATTTTGAATTTGAATAGAAAAAATGGTACCTTATGATTGAAATAAGAAGTATGTGTACATGATAAAAATGATTGAGCAAAGAGATCATTGGAGACAACACTAATAACAACCTAAGCTTTACATCTTAGTAGGAATTCGCTGAAACAACATTTAGCAATTAAGAATGTAGAATCAAGTGACTGAATGTTTGAATTACCAGCAGTCTTACATGTTGGAGATATGCTTAGAACTTATATTTTGGAGTTCATAGAAACATGAGGTCAATGTACAATTTTAAATGACTTTAAGCATAACAATCAATATCACAGTGATATCATTAGAATACTATATGAGGCGTTATACGATAGAAAGATTTGTTCGTCCTTATATTGAAATAAAAAGGGCCTAAAAAGTGGTTGAAGGCAAAAATTAATTCGAGATACTGTTGATAAGTGAAATTGATTTGTATTAGAAATTAAGTAATTCAAGAAAGATGAATGAATTAGGTGGATCAACACCGAAGATATGGAATATAGTGAGATAGACTTAAGAGTTAAGTGTATTAACACTGAAGAGATGTAAATTATCAAGCAAAAGATGAATTGTTTATGAGAGTATCACCTTGGTAAGGCGTGTTTAAGTTAGGAAAAAGGGAGTTAAGCCCGATATAAATTGGTCCCTATGAAATTATTATGAGAAAAGGACCATTGACTTATGAGTTAGTATTGCCAATGAAAGATGTTTTGGATTCACACAGTGTTACATGGATATATTTAGGAAAAATCGTTATGATCCGATATATGTGTTATTGATACCGGAAGTGAAATTATGAGTGATATATATATAGAAACAGTTAAGATAGTGTGATATCTAAATAAGTAATTGAAGGATCGATTGATTCTATTGACTATAGTCAATTGGAAGAAATTATTTGAGTGATGAAGTTAAGTGGGAAACGAAGGAGCATATGAGGAAACAATACCCCTGCCTTTTTTATCAATCAGATAATAATTTCGAGGACGAAATTTATTAAAAGGGGGAGAATTGTAACGTCCCGTTTCCATACTAAGGGTTAGAACCCTCAATTTCTGTAAATGAAAAATAGCAATGGGAGATTAGAAAAATGCATTTCATGCTCATGCATAATGTTAGCATATACACACGTGAATATTGATTTTTGCATATTAAAATGATTGTATATGCATTCATTGACATTTTTTTGGGTATAATTGATCTATAAATGTGATTATATTTGGAATTGTGAAATCATATATGTTAAAAATTGATTTAGAGAGTATAATTATTGACTCATAATTGTTGGTAAAAATTTGGAAAATTTCTAAAATTATAGGTATGTTTAAATTAGGAAAAATACAAAGTGGAAGAACAATTGATGAATAGTAGTAGAAATAAGAGTCAAATGGCAATGAAAATTTTAATATGTGACTTTAAGATTTATTGACAATTTTCATTGAAAATTGGGAGACAATTGGAGTAGGAATTGGAATTGATTGGACTAGATAAATAAGAAACCTAGTTTAAATCCATTGAAATTAGACGTGTGACAAGTGTCACTTGCCAAGCTAAACCTTTAAACTCACGATTCTTTTAATTTGAAAGACCATTAAATGTTTTGTTGTTGCTTTCTTCTTCTTCTTCATGGCTTTCTCTTCTTCTTCATGATTTTGATTCATCAAACATTCATCAACATTACACCTTGCTTTCATCTATCAATTGCTACTTCCATCTTACTCTCTCTTTCATGTGCAATAAGAAAAAACCTAACCTAATCCACTTTCAAGATGATGATCGTGTGACATGAGATGTTAGGGGTTTTTGAAGAGTTTGAAGAATTTGAAGCTAAATCAAGTAACTAGCTTGTTAATCTTTATGGGTAGTAATAAATGAAACAAATATGGTGATTAATTGATATTATATGATCATGAGAATAGCGGTCATTATACATGTGCATCGTGGATGAAGAATGAGAATATTGATGTCTTGTTTTTATGTTTTTGATGACTAATATTTCATGAGTTGTTGTAAAGATGAGTTTAAAATAGAAAGATCGTTAAAAATGTGTATAAAAAGAGTGCAGTAAATTCATGAAAAGTTGATATATGTATGCCCTGTTTTCACTGTTCTTATACGTGAATCTCCTTGGGTGTTATAGAGTTGGATTTAAGTGAGTAGGAGTTAAGGAAAAGGCTAGTGTAAATGTGATGTTTTGAAATAGGAACGATTAAGGTGATAGTTTGAGATGAAATGATGGTGATAAAAAAATGGAGAAGTTCATAAAATATGGTGAATATGCATGTATGGCATGTTTTGATTTTGGTATTATGATCAAACATAGAGTATGATTTGTTTGTGATTGAAATTGAACTAAAATGGGAGTAGGAATGAAGAGGAAATATTGAGGAAATAAGCTAGAAGAGATAGACTGAGCAGAAGAGATGAACTAAGATGAAAATGGTGATGAAAGGTGCTGGAAAATGTGCAGATGCAGTGTTTTCACTGAACATGCATCTGTATTTTAGTCATAACTTGATCTGTAGATATCCAAATGAGATTATTTTTAATTTGGATTAAAGTAGAGACATATTGATTATTACAAGAAGTTAATAATCTAATATCATTGAAGAAGCTTGTTAAATCTCTCCTCCTTTGAGGCTCAAAGATGCAAAAAGAAATAACACTTAGAAAAAAGAACATAGCATTTAAAGTCTTGAAGGATGAATCAAGTGAAAAGAAATATACATTAACTAAGGAAAGCGATAGGGAAGCTATTGCCCTAATCACTAAAAATTTTAAAGAAATATTGATGAAAAAGAACTCATAAAAAACAACTTCAAAAGTGTAAAATAGATTCAAAGCACAAATCAAATAATATTATTTATTTTGAATGTTGGAAACTCAAACATATAAAGTCTTAATACTCCCTCCTTAAGAAAAATGATAAATATTAAAAACGATAAGAAAGAGAAAAGGTCAAAAGGAAAAATAAGGTACTTAATGCCTCCATTTGGGATGACACAAGTGATTTTGATAGTGGACATTTAGAAGGTATGTAGCTCATATATGCTTTATAACTAAAGCTGATGATGAGATACTCTTCAACTCTAGATCTTATAATAATGTTAGTGATTGTCATATAATGAACTAGTTGAGAGCCTTGAAATTATGAGAATGAAAGGAAGAATCTACCTTATAAAATTAAAGAGACTCAAAAGAATTTAGATGTATGTATAAATAAAAATGCAAAAAATGAAGACTAAATTGCAAAATATTAAAGTATGCAAGAGTTTAGTCATTGTTGATAATCATAAGCTATATGCCTTAAAGCATGAGAATGAAGCATTGAAAAAGGAGTTCAATACCCTTAAAGACTTAAGGAAGTGAGAAACTTGACAACATGTAAGGGGCTTATAAGTTTCATAATAATAGGCATGAGATTGGATATAAGTATGAGAGTGTATTCAATACTTAAATCTTATTTGTCAAGGGAAAGCATTTATATAATGAAGAACATTTACTTAAGGTGAAAATTGAGTATCGAGCATTCATGCCAGAGTATATGTATAAATCATATGCACATGATATATCCACTAGGGCTCATTTTAAGAGCAAGCCTTATGCTTTATATATGGCTTGCAATCTAGGCCTAAAACTCAACACTCTCTAGGAAAGAATAAGCGTAATTTCTATGTAAAGACATATGATAGTGTGCTATCTTACTTATACTCCTTTAGTCCTCATACTAAGCATAATGCCATGGCATATATTGATACCCCTTATCAATATCAATTAAAGAAACATAACTTATACATACAATTATGCTAGGATTCCTCACTACCTAAAAAGAGCATTATGTCGATTTTGTTAAGGCTTCAAGTGGATTAATTTTTTTAAAAAACCAATAAGAAGCAAAAGTTCTTATCCTGCAACCAATTCATAAACTAAAATAGTTTATACCAAAGCACATAAACCATTATACCTTGAACTTGGTCTCTAATCAGAAGATCTCACAAATTCACCTCCTTTGCACCAAATGAGATGCACTCCAAGGTTTCCACCAAAGATCGATTAGAAAGCCAAATGTTTCCTAATGTTATATGGTACTTCAATGGCTTATCTTTGATCCTAGAAAATTCCCAAAATAAACAAAAGGATGGGTGATTGATTGCTCAACACGTGAGCTAAATGGAAAAGCTTTTTCAGTCTTGTAAGAAGGATGAAGAAAATCGACAGCTTTGAGGAAGCTAAAATAGAAAAGAAAAGGTTGAAACCGTAGGAGAGAAGAAGAAAAATGACAGCAGTTGGGAACTCCCCAAAAAATCCGAAAGTCTTCTTTATTTTTGGACAAATTAGGGTTAATTAAAAGCCTCTTTAATAGTCTAAAATGCCTTTGTGTAAATAAAGCCAAGAAAATAAAGTGAAAGGATAACTTAGTCATTAGGCTTTAAACACATCTTTATGTTAATTTCATGGACACCTCATGTTCTTACAAGGTTAGCCATGCAAATTTTCATTTAAATAGACACTTTGCCATTTATCTCCTATTTCAAAATAATTAAACATTTGACCTAATTGCCATATAACTATACCATATAATTATATGCATTATTTTGTTGAGCATTATATTTATATGACATGACATACATATCAAATAAATTTATCTAAGATTAAATTTATTATCTAATAACGTTTATTCTACTACCATATGACGACCAAAATAATTATAACATTTATAATTAATTTATCATCATATTCATATCTCCATATGATATGCTATAATAATTTCCTTTTTCTAATCAAATCTTTTCTAGTATGACCCATTGGGATCTATGTCACGTTGACAATAGAATTAAAACCCCTTTTAATTTTATACATCATAAGCGGTATTTAGCAAAATACATTATAATTACTTAAATGACGTAGATGATAAGTATCATATACAAATCACAATCCTGAAGCAATAATTGCCCGTGTCAATTCTCTTGTCTCATAATATCTTGAATAAATGCAAGATTGAAATATGTCATTCTTGCCAATTTATTCTTTCTTGATTTCCAAAGTAACTCGTAAATATGATTAACTCCTTAATCATATTGCATGCTTACAATATTACTTTATCAAGGGCTCTTAGACATTATCGCTCATATCATATACGAGGGATAATAGTATTTTTAATGAAAATTTATCCTCTACACAAATTACACATACTGTGCCATTATCTGTATAGCTACTTGTTACGGTTAGCAATGAACAATGCCAACAAATACACATTTCTCATATAAGAAAATGAACATCTCATGCTATAGAATTCAAGCCACATTTGAAACATTAACGACATAAACATAATCCTAATAATGTTTCATTTAGGGTTTGTCAAATACTATAATCTCCATTATGTATCTGTGTGATTAAACCGATAACTCCTTATCGAATGGTTTGTAAAACATCACCATCATTTAATCCACACGCGAATATTTTAGTGGTCAATTAATATTCCATGTTAATTACCAAGATTAGAGACATTTCAAAGTAATCATTATTTTCCATTACAGAATTCTACAATCTGAGTCCTCAATTTAATAATCCATAAATAATGAAAACTCATGTAACAAAATGATATAAACCATCCAATTCAAGAACATAATTGTTAGAATATAATCATCTAATGATGGGCTTCTACATAACGCTAAGTCCTCAATTTAATAATCCATAAATAATGAAAACTCATGGATCAAAATGATATAAACCATCCAATTCATGAACACAACTGTTAGAATACAATCATCTAATGATTAGCTTCTAGATCATTTACACTAACACATTCAACTTCTGTAATATCTAAAGGGGGATCCCCATTATTCATATACATATAGAAGAACAAGAAATGTATTTATATGCCAAAATTATAAAGTTTATTATCATAATACCAACTTATATTATTCATCTAATGTGGTAAGCCGTTTTTCTGGTAACTATGGACATATTAATATATGTTATTTCCTCAAACAATGAACGACAAGTAAACCCTTAAAAATGTTGGTTGAAAGGAATAAAGAGACTAACAATCAAGGACCCAAGCTTATTTAGATATAAAAAGCACATTGATTGACTTATTTTGTAGACTCTAAGTAAAAGAAGAAAAATTCGTATATAGTGGTGATCGTAGTGAATGAATTTAGCATTGTCGTTAAAAAGTATATACATATCAGTTTTAATCTAACCATCTTGCTTCCAAGAAAGTCTTGAAGATATTTGTATAGGATATGGAGAAATTAATCTTTAAAGAGAACAAGAATGATCACCAAGACTTTTTACAAGAGCCAATTATTGAACCTCGTAAAAGGGATGAGAATGATAAGATGTTTCCAATAGATTAAAAATTCAAAAAGAATCATCGTTCAAATCATATCAAAGGTAATGTTTAATAAGAGTTAATTATTATTATTTTTAAGAAATTTGTCACATCTTAAGCTTATTTGTTATTTTAAATCTAAATCCTTAGTGATAAATATTAGATTTGCACTATGAATAAGGGATTAATCTTTTTTATAAAAAAATTATAGTATAGGCCTTAGTACCTAGACTTAAAGATTATATATGAGTGAATATTTAGTTAGAATTTATAGATACACAACATCAATTGACTAATAATTTCACTAGATCTATAAGTAAAGATAGATTTTTCACAATTAAAAGAGAATTGACTATAATTGATAGAAATTCTATGTGATTAAATTTACATTTTGTGATAATAATTGACTTTGATTGACATTACCATGAATTTTTATGTTTTTTAATGTTTTATTTAAGTTTTAAATTTGTTCTTTAAGTCATCAGGTCATACTGGTTGATTAATATCTTAGTATAGTTCTCTAGTATTCTAAAAATCATCAAATTTTCATATCTAGTGAGATTGCTCGTAGTTTGATCGCTCCTTTACTCAACCACTTATTTACATTAGTCGATCAATATCCTTATGTGATCAACCAATGCCACCTTGCTCCTTAGAAAATTTTCTTCCAATGAGCTTATCAATTGTTTGGTTAATTATATTGGTTAAGCAACACTAGTCATTTATCTCTTTGTTGTTGCTTTATCTCTCATATCTGAAACAAATACAAACCGCAAGCCTCTCTTTGGTGACCAATAGAATTTCTCCTCCTTCTAACTCTCTGAAAATTTTCTCTTCTCCACTCAGTTAGCTTAAAACACTTTTGAAGAAGTAGAAACTCAAATAAAATCTCATGTGATACCTTCCTCATTTATGGCAACACCTCCACGTCCAAAGTTTCTCCTTCTTCTTTAGTGAGTCTTAGATAAAATCTTCAACTCTAACAAATTCCTTTACACCCATAAGGCCAAGCTCCATTGACATTCAATTACAATTCATCCAACTTTAATCTCCTCAATTTTAAGAATTTTAAAAAATATTGAATCCTTCTTTTAATTGTTAATTAAGTTGCCCTATTTTATACTTTAAACATGTTTATGCATTTAATTTTATGAGATTGATTTCAAACTGAATCAAATTGCAAGTTGGGAGAGTTATGCTTTTAGCAGTCGAGATTTTTCTATTGATTGCATACCTTTAATTAACTTTTTATGTTGATGGTTTATTAATGAAATTGAAGGTTGATTTGAGGTTATCAAATTCTCAATTGCATCAGATTGGTTTTAATTTTAATTGAATTTAATTTTTTGGCATTTTTGCCTCATGAAATTTGGGATTTTTTTTAAAATTCCTTGTATTTGTGCAATCTTTTGTTAAACTAATGGTTTTATTCAATTAGGAATGTATTTAAGCTTTTGTTACTTTAAACTTTATTGAAAATAATCAATTTATAATCTAACTGAATGATTACAACATAGACCTCTTTAAAGAAATTGATATTTCTTTTACAATTATAGATCATTCACTTAAAATTGAATCCATTTTGTACCTTGCTTTTGTTTTCCAAATGTATCCGCATTTTTTCATCTCACTTTATCATTTTTTTACGTCTTCAAAATACTTTGATTTTGGTTTTTTATCAACGCTACATAATTCATGATTTGTTTTACATTATCCTTCACAATTACACCTTACTTGTTGTGATTGAATTGAAATTGAAGTTTTTAAGTTTGAATTTATGAGATTGTTTTTCCTGATAGTGGCCTCAGACTCTATATCATTGGTAGCCATTCTTTTTCGTTCATTGTTAGATCTTTGTCTCCATTTTTAATGTACCTGACATTACTCCTATGTCATGAACTATAAAGAAACATAATCATATGTCTAAGACACTCACTTAAGGCAGGGCTAACCCCATCCCTGTTAGACTAAGAAAATTTAAAAAAGATCCATAACTCATCTACCTCTTATGCATCATTCTATTTGTAAGGATAAGTATTTTGACATCTACTCTCCCAATTTTTTCGATTATGCATGACATGAGTAATATGAAACCCGTGTAATTTCCCTTCTTGTCTAAAATAATTCAAAGCCTATAGTCTTATATAGTTTTTCCTAATAATTAGAAATTGAATTGGTTTGGCCGATTCAATAGTAAAAATCTTGAACATACCAACTTTTTGGGTTGACTTACTTTAATAACCCTTGTTTTTAATTTTTAAATTTATTAATTAATTAACCAATTTTTGTAAACTAATTGATTTTTATAAACCAGAATAAACTAGTTGATTTTTATTTAACAATCTATTTTTTTAATTAAACTTCAATTTCTTTGATGGTAAAGGATAGTCTTCTTCTTTAATCATATGTAAAAGTCTTCAAATTTGTTCAATCTTTGCTATATATTGGTTTTATGAAGGTCTAACACAAGTTAAACATTTTAAACCTTAAATCTTTTATCTTATCGGTTTAATTTTGGTCTAGTTTTTAAAACATTGGTTTTTCTTTGATTAAGGGCAGGAATCCCTACTTACAAATACTTGTCATGTCATCCCCAATAAGTGTTCAATTATTTTATTGTAACCTTCTACTTTGATTAATTTAAGGTGACACATCTATTCTCTAAAATTTAAAGTGTCGACACACATCTCACTAATGATCTTATAGATGATATTTTACGCATTACTGTTCCTGAAAATCCTACTTCTTATAGTTGTCATCCCAACTTTTAACTTCAACCTCACTTTGTGTCTGATAAAGTCAAATTTAACTTTAAGTTAGGTATTAGTATAGAATCCATTAGAAAACCCAAAGATTTTCGTGATCTCAATGTTATTCCTGTCAGTGGTAATTTAAGATTTAAAATATATGATGGCTTTTACTCTCATGTTAGGAGAGCACATTCATCTTAGTACCTTCATTATGCATAATATGGTGCATTTCAATTAAACTAAGAAAAAGAAATAAAATATCCCTTATGATCTAATACTTAGCCTTATCTTCCAACATTTTCAAATTCTTCCTGCTTGAGATGAGATTAATCTAGATTCCTTTTTTTTTATATAATTTTGCTACCTTAACTGTATGAGTTACTAATTGGTTGATGACTTAACCACATCAGTGACTATCTTTAGCAACCTTCACTACCATATAAGGCCCTATATGGTATTGGTTCTGATGAGACTTTACTTAGTCACATTGTTGAACTACTTATGGATGATGAGGCTACTAACTTATGATTACATCATAGGTCTTAACCTGATGCTCTTTAATAGTTATTATCAACTTACTATATTATGAGGAAAAATTGATTCATCATTATACACTATCTTGATGACCTTTATCATTTGATTAAGTCTCGCTTTCCTCCTCAACTACCTGATTTTTTATGTTTCAATAAGAGGGAGAGAAATTTAATGATATTAGATTGAGTAGGAGTAACTTTTATATATGTAACAAATTTTGCGTACGTGGTATTTTATACTTAAGTAAATTTTTGTTATCTATATGAGTGAATATTTCTTTTTTACTTAATAGTAAATATCTCTTTTGCTTTTAATACTGAATTATGTTTTATGCAAGAATTAAGGAGATCTAATCATTATCTTAATATGGACATTTGTTTGTAAGCTTAATTTAAATATTGCTCTCTAATATCATAACTATTTTGTCATTTTAAAAAATGAGGAGATTGTTTAACCAAAGAGGTTTCAATTGATGTTTTGATGATAACAAAATATAAGTACTACTAATAAGTTTGTTATCATTATGAGAAGCTATATAAGAACAAAATGTAGCCATGTATAACTCGAGAACATATTTCATAAAGATTAAAAAGAAAAGTTGAAGTTTGCAACTTTCAAAGTGAAGATGAAGTCAATAATAAAAGAAGTTCAAGGTACATCAAGATGATTCTATATTTTGTAATGCTAATTGTAATCTCATTTTGTTATTTTGGTACTATAAAAGGTTCATCATGCATAAACACTTCATCTTAGTTCATTACATGTTTTTTCACTTATCAATTTTTTTTTAAAAAGAAAGGCTTCTTAATCTTTCAAACACTCTCATAGAAACATTTTGAAAGTTTTGTATTAAGCAAGTTAAGTTTAAGCATTTAAAGTTAATAAAATCATATTTTGGAGGGAATGATCGACCAATATAAGTTAGTGGTCGACCAATATAAGTTAAATGTGTAAAAATGGTCATTGTTAACATATTAGTTAACCAACGTCCTTTTAGAGGACAACTTTACTAGTTATCGACTATGCAATGACTAATGAATATTGTTCATAATTGACCTAGTTATCGACTAGTGTGTTGAACCTAATCATATAGGTTAGTTTTGGACTCTAAAGGTTATTAGGGATCCTAAAATCTTATAAATATATGTTTTCTTATTGGTTATTGCATCGACAAGTATTTAAGTGTCTTTTACATATCTTTTTAATTGTTTATATTTGAGCATTCATTGTCTTGCAAAAGTGTGAGTCAACCTTTTTATTTTTATCAAAGTGATAAGGTAAGATATTTTTAGTTGTAAGCTTCAATTGAGATTTTGTACATTATACTTAGAGATATTCTAAGTTGCATCGAATTTCTTCTTTAATGTTAAGAAATATTGTGAAAGGGTTTCTCTTTATCGAGAATAGACTGTACAAAGATTGTTCTTCGTCTTAAAATAATAGTTATAGTAAAATTTCAAAAAGAGTTGCAGGCAAGGGTTATTTACTAAACCACTATAAATTGATTTGTATATCTCTTCCTTTACACTTTTTACATCATCGCTTAAGTGTCTTGTTGAAATTTATTCTCTTCAAACAAAAAGTGTTGTTGAAATTTATCATTTTTATCATATTTTCATTTTTTATAAATTATCCTCATTAACACATTAAGTAAATATTTTGTTTAAATTTATCAACACCCAATTTATCCCTCACAAGTATTGTTAGAGACTAAAAAAATTAATTTAAAAAATTTAATAATTATATAAAAACAATATAAAAATTCATTTAAATACTTCTTCACATAATTTTACAATACAAATTAAGAATAAAATAAAACAAGCAGTAAATATTTATTAATTAAGCAAAATATATTTATTTAATATGTGAGGATTCAGCTGAAAATTAATTTCATGGAAATAATGATAAAATTAACTTGGTCAAATAGAGATTTGGTATCTAATTAACGAAAATAAGGAATATGCTTCATAAGAATTAATAGACTACCTGCAAAAGCCAAATCACCGTTGCAACTCACACGGGGTTAGTCTCCGTCAAATTTCGTGTCAAATAAAAAGCAAAGCATATATAGTTATTAAATTTCTCGTATTGTTCAATCTTTCAGGGCTTTTATGGAAAACGTTCACAAACACGCGGTTAACGTCTTTTTACAATTTTTTCTGAAGACATAAACATTCTTAACGAGTAAGAGGATCTGTATGCTTACAAATTACATAAGCAACTGTAAGAAACCTTAACAGAGTGTTTGGAAACTTTCGAGCAACTGCAAGAAACCTTAACAGAGTGTTTGGAAACTTTCGAATTGAATTCATTTATATTAATGGGAATGAATTGAATTCAATTTACATTGTTTGAACAATCCCAGCAATATTATAATTCAATTCAATTACACTGTTTGTAACACAATCAAAATAATTCAATTATTTCATATAACATTTTTACCGTTGACTAAAAAATAATCTTATTAAATAATAATCATTCACATTTACATAGAGCAAGTTATAAACATCAATTTCATTATAAGTAATATCGTCAAAAAAGTTCATTATTAAAATGAAAAGAAAAAATTGATTGCAAATGACACTAGGCTAAACCGAGCTATGAAGACAATAGAAAACTATTATAATTTGGAAGCTTAAAAATGCATGAACAAGCAGTAGTTCTTTTGCGTTGACAACTACAAGGCACTATCAGTTTTTGAAATTTCACTCCAAATTACTTAATATCATAAAAAGTTTAACATGTTCTCCTGTGATAAAGAGATATAAGATCGTTACATCAAAAAATTAAATAAAAAACATTCATACTTGCTGGTGTTGTTGTTTCGTTTCTTGGTGGGAGGGGCTGCTTGAGGTAAAGAGATATATGGTAAGGTTAGATGGGTATAATTAGAATGGATAATAAAAAAAACGAAAATGTAAATCTGAGGGTCTCTGTTTCTCCTGCCTCGGCTCGTACTCACTCGGTTTGTTTCTTCACCATAGGAAAAGCAAAGCATAGGTTGTACTCGTCGGCTGCTAAAGGTGTGAGCTTTCCTGGATTTTGAAGATCAGAGTGACGCTTCCAGATGGCTAGTCTTTTTGTATGCTCTCGTTAGCATGGTGTCTTTTTCTCCTTGTAGTTCTTCCCCCTTGGTGGTGGCGTTTTGTCCGTGTTGGCTCGTCCCAAGACCACTTGCTTCGCTGACCTTTCTTGCTTAGATCTCTCGTCAGCAGTGGGTTTCGATTCCCCTTCTGAGTTGCGGTGAGGTGGGGCCTGCTTGTCTTCCTCACATTAGGGAATTTGGTAGCGCGACACAGAACCACTTTTGGGTGAACTGGGGTTTCACATCGGGGCTTGATCTGTTCGTGTCGCCCAGTATCTTCTTTCTTCTCTTGCATCTGCAATCTCTCCCAGCTTTGTTTTCTCTGGTGCCTCTCAGGCCTTGATATGGACCGTCCCCCTCATCTGAAATCCTTGACAGCAGAGGAGGATGAACTTTTGTCTTTCAATATTGCCTTGGCGGACCCGACTCAGACTTACGAATGGTGTTTGGTAGGGATGTTTCTGACCTATAATGCCATCAACTTCAACTCTATGAAATCCGTTTTAGCGGATCCATGGCATCCTCTGGGCGGCGTCACCATCACAGACATCAGGGCCAAGCGGTTTTTATTCCGATTTTATAATAGGGTGGATTTTGATAGAGCTGTGGAGGGTACCCCTTGGTCGTTCAATCGCCATCTTTTGGTTTGGAGCACGGTTGAGAATGGGCAGGATCCACTACATGTTCCTTTGCTTTTTGTTAATGTCTAGGTGCATGTTAAAGGCTTGAAATCGGAATTTTTCAGTGAGGAAGTCTCAAAATCTCTCGGTAATTTCATCGATTCTTATGTAGCCTATGACCTGAAATATACTTCCTTCAACGTTCAAAAGAAGAATTGAAGTTCCAAAATGAATTCGATTCCGATACTTTTTTCAGGTGAATTCAATTTATAAAGGATGATGGGGTTCAATGTATGAATTGAATCCATCCCTTTTTTTTGTTTCCAAGCACTTGAATTAAATTAAATTCATACCATTCCAAACACCCTGTAACTTTTGTATATAATTTTTATATCAGGTTTTTTCATTACAAGCTTAATATAGATCTGTCCTACATTAATTAAGATTTATTTTTCTCCCCCGTTAATTTAAATCATTTATTAAATTATCTTTACTTGAATTAAATTATGTAACTTGATCGGCAAATGATAGAAAACAAAATGTTCGTAACAATATAACCAACCAAATCAATTATCAATTGTTTTATCAATGTTCAGACTAGCATTTCTGCAAAACCAAGCACACAAAACCCACCTCCAAGCAATCCCTCTTCCTCTCTAACTCTCTCTCTCTCTCTTCAAAACGCTGCATTTTCTTCCCAACAGACGCCAATTTGTTACCGGAGGTACGTTTCCGATCGGTCATCTATTGCTTCGGTAATGTTTTTTTACTGCAACACAGGGTTACGTCTGTGTTTTGTGTATTATTCATGCGATTCTCTTGCTGATTTTGATCTTCATCCGTCGTTGATCGTTATTTGATTGATCAATTTCATGCTTTTAGTCTTGATCGTTCGTTTTGATTGTTCCTGCATTATAGTTTGTTTTACCGTTTGTTTCGCCGTTTTGACTTCTGTTTTCTCACGAATGGTACATTGATCGTTATATGTCATAGTATAATTTTTTTTGTTTATTTTTGAACATTTTGTTTTATTTTTCGTGTTAGTGTTGTTCTTTTCTTCCTGGTCAAATCCCTTATTTTGTGTATAATTAATTTTTGTTTCTTTTTTCTTGTAAGAAGTCTCCATCAATCGCATTTTATTTGTGATGTTGGCTTCAAACATGTTTATCGGAGAATTAAAGAAAACTCTAGGTGTTATTTTGCGTTTTCACTTTGCTCTAATGTATCTGTCTGTTGGGTGTGTGGGGTTGTTTTGGTATTGTCCTTAGATCATAGGATTATTTTAGATTGCTTTAGCAGCAACTAGGTTTAGTTTAAAGAAGGTTTGATAATTCCCTCTAAGAGCCATAATATTTTGTAGCTTCTCTTAACGTGTCCAAAAATCATAGGGAAATGGTTACCATATGTTCTAAACTGCAAATGGTGTTGCAGGCTCTGTTGGGTCAAGTGAGCAATTGAAGAACAGATTTGAAATTAGATCCTATGCCTTCTGAGGATAGAGTAGTTTAATCTACTGCTACTTTGGAGTTATATAAATGTCCCTGGGCAGAGGGAAGTTCATGGCACTAAAGACTATAATTCTACAATCAAGAATTATATATAGCTTCTTCCTTTGAGGCTTCCTTTGCTATGTTGTTGTCCCATTTATGGACTTGAGGCTGTTGACTATAGAATCCATTGCTCAGTTGTTCCATTAGCTATTACGGGCGAAAACCTATTAGGAACCTCTTGTTTATGAGCATTTTTTGGTTATGAGTTATTCATAGAACACAGGGTGTGCGAATACGTAAAAGTGAGGTTCCTGATGCTTATGTAAGTTATTCAACGCCTGATTCATTCAGGTTGATATAGTTCATCAGCAGGGACAAGAAGGTTGTGCATGACATCGCTTTACAATGGTTGATGTAGTTCATCAGCAGGCATAATCAAGACCATGCTAGTTGTTGTCCTTGGCCAGATGGGAACAATTGGATTTTCTGCCGGAGACTGAGTTCTTGTTAGATTCTCTCTCTTCCACTGGCAATTTCTTTTGTATCTTGATTAAAGAGTGCTTATGACAGTTGCACAGTGAGAGTCACATTTTCTTTATAAGCATCTTCTCCTGACATCTTACAAATCGGTCTTCCTTGAGGTTGTATCTGAAGCTTCTGTTCTCTCCAGGAACCCTTATACTTATCTAGGGTAAACATATGCCCGTTCTATGCCTAATCTAATGTAAATGCTTTAAGATTTTTATTCCAAATGTGAGCTGGATTCCTGGTAATCTTGGAACTTGCAATTGTTAAAAGGATTTAATGCGCTAAATGCCCATCTTAGTTCTTACATCTGTTACTTAACGGTTTGTTGAGATATCTTGATATCAGGAACTTGTATGTTGATGTACAATATCAAGGTTTTGTCTAGTTTATATCTCTTTTTGAGTCCAATATTATGAAAACGGATACCTTTAGGTGAATTGTTTCCTTTACTCTTTCACATTGATGGTCACATATATATTGTTGTTTGTATTCTTTATCATTTTGCTTGTCTTCAGAAGTGAAGCTGTTCAATTACATGAAATGTGGGCCAGGAAGCTATAGTTCCTGAATACTATTTAATTTTGAGAATATAGTGTCTGGTCCATTATAATCTTTTGGGATTTCATGGTGCAGTACGGTTTAGGAGGATATAGCTTCCTTATTGTGGTGGCAGGAGACGTAAATATGATATATCCATGGTTGATGTTTAGCTGCTGAATTTGTCACCTTGCATATGAAGTTGATCGAGTTTCCAAATCTCATGCATTGAATCTCTTGGTCTTCATAGGTGACCTTGCATATCAGGTTCCTGCATTCCTTTATGATGAATGCTGATATTGAACAATTGCTTCCTAAGCTCTATGATGACAGTATCTTTGCCTAGTTTGGAAAAAAAAGTGTAAAATTGAAAGGGAAAATTTCCAGTCATGGTCCAAAGTAGTTTAACCTTGATGAATGAGAGAAATGAAAGATCTTCATGTATACTGCCTGCTTGGTACTACTAGTAATATTTCCTAAATTCTAGAAGGAAAAAAAAGCATAAGAAAGGAAGAAAGTGAGAGAAGAATCAAACAAAAGATGAGAGAAAGAAGAATCAAGCAAAAAGCACAATAATTCTCCAGAAATAAGAATTAGGATTCTTTATCCCTCTCCAACACTATCTTTATACTCCTCATTTATTATGTATTGAGAAAAAGTATACTAAGAATATTACTCCCATGGAAGTGGTTTCATGTTTCATATTTTTTGATACTTCTATCCCTTTCTTCTGTTTTAAGTGAGTGCTTTATCTTATGAGGATTCCCAGCCCATAATACACCCTATAAAGAATTCCACTCTCCCTTTTGCTTGATTTTTCTTCTCTGGTGTGGGAACAAAAGTATTTTATTTATTCTTAGGTACATAAATAGCCATAAAGGATTACAATAATCTTCTTTTAGCCATTTGAATGAGCTTTTATGATCCACACCCAGGTAATCTTCTTCAATTTGATGATCCAGCTTCTTATTCTCATTCTTAAACTGAAACCGTGAAGAGATGTACACACGAGTTTTTAATATCATATAATGCTTCACTCTTTGTCTTCTTTGTTTCTTTGCTCCAGAGTGTGAAGGATGGCCTCCGCCTCCACCTCCACTGTATGGTGGAGGAGCTACTTATAGATGACGAATTTTGAATCACTGAACTAAGATCAGTTGAGGTGATGGTGAGAAAGGAGACATTATTATGACTTTTGTCATACTGTATCTAAGAAAAGAGCTAGTGGTGTAGAAGCATACTCAGATAAGTAGTCGAAGGAAAAGTCTGCAGCGTAAATAGAACATTTGTAGTTCTAATGTAGGAAAATATGATTGTCATAAGTTTTGATTGGTAAATAGTTGAAATCTTGTTATAAAACTATTCTTTTCATGGATATGCTAAAGCATCTTTTGTCATAGTAGCATCGTATGAGGCTTAATGTTTGTCGCACATTGAACGTCTAAAAGTTTGCAATTGTTGAAATGAAGTTTAAGTTAGAGAAAGAATGGTTACAAAACCTGTTGCAACCACTTCCTCATCCATTGAACCTAAAGATGTCCTTTCTTTTTCTATTGGTCCATTTTTTTGTTTGAAGTTTGTGATCACAAACTTGATGCTGAAAGTAATTCTATACCAAATTAGTTAAAAGTTAAATCTGATCAAGAATTGTTGACAGGCATATGAATCATAGAGGCAAGGAGATAATAAGATTGTTTCTATGTTTCTTGCATGTTTTTCTGCTTCTTGCTAGACTTTCTGTTGAGTTAATAATCCTCCTTAATCTGTTAAATAACCATGTCAACACATTGAAGTATGTTTATGCATACTTGTGTAATTTTATTGTTCCTTGTCTGTCCTGCAGGTTGTGGTTTTAATTCCAGAACACAACCTATATTGGCCGAAAAGTGATATGGTTATGGAGCATAGACGTTTCTTAAACCTGCCTCAAAATTTTGAAAATGAACAAGATCAGCACTGGAATCATGCACATATGGAACAACTTTACACCAATATGGGTACAGCAACTTAACATGATTTGTTATGCACATATTATTCATCAGTCTATGATCTGTTTACTTGCAAGGTTGGGTTCACTATAATTTAGTAAGAAGGGTGTAAAGATAGGCAGTTATGCTTTTCAAATCTTGATTTATCATTATTTTGGTCTTGGACAACTTGAAAATAAAAATACACTTTAGTTCTTTTAAGTTCCCTAAGACTCATTTAAGTCCAAATTTATATCAAGAGAGCTGAGCTCTTGGAATTGAAGAACTAAAGTTGTGAAACAATGAAGCCAAACGGTTATGAACACTAAAACCATGCTTTGATTGAGGAGAAAGGATGGAAAAAAAAAGTGAAGGGAACAGATGGTGGAATATAACCCTTTTCCATTGTTTGACAATGGTGGTAAAAAGAGATCTGGATTAACTTTTTTGTGAGTCCCACCATAAGCATGTACAGATTGGGAAGAAATTTCAATATTAACTCCTTAATGATTCAAATTTTGAAACCTGAAATATATCGCCATTTGTAGTATACTTCTCATCTATTTGAAATGTAGGAAGTAAAGCTGTAAAATTTTCTTCTAATAGATGACCATCATTGTTCACCTATCAATTGCACTCGGTCCAAACAATGACATATTTTTTATTTTCGCTACTTTCTTTCACCAACTTTTTTTTCTGTAAGATTTCTCTCCCCACAAATATTATTTCCTAGCATAGTTGACATTTGCTACAGTGCCGTAATGCTTATGGCCTGGTTCTTTATGTTACTCATCAGATTATATGTGTTAAAATCACCTTTGTGGACTAACTTTAGTTTTCGTGGACTTGGACTGCAGCCAGGACTGTTCCTGTAGAGAATGCCTCTTTCTGTTATCCTGTTGAAAATATGTCCATTAATGGAGTTCATTTTACTCCTCCTTGGAGTTCTGCACCAACGATGAATGGCTATTTCTCCTCTAGTCATGGTGTTGAAGTATCATATCATCAGCCAGATCTTTCTGTCCCTCCTCAGGACCCTTTTCTGCTTTCATCATCTGCTGGGAACTTTTGTACATTCCCAGAAAATTATTCACACCTTGCATCTTCTTCCAACTATCACAGACAGACTTTCCATCATGTTGAGGATGGTTTTGTTGATCTCACAATGGGAAATGGAGGAGGTCCTCACAAGAGAAAAAGTCCTGGAATCCCTTCGTCGTCTGAGAGAAGCAGTACAAGTAGATACAATGATGCTGGAAGTTCTTCTGAACTCCCTCTTTCTCTGGAGTTGCGGCAGGAGAAATCAAATTTAGATCCTCAACGTATGCCCATGGAACAATTAACCATGAACTCTAGCTATCGAGGCAATCGCTCACTTCAGGCTGAGGGCTCTACCAGAAATGTACGAAGCAAGCCTGCACTTGATATGGAATATAGCTTAGCTACTAATTTACCAGGTATTCATTCTAATGGTTCTTTTTCCACAACCCACCCTGTTGACCGTCCTACAACATTGGACTTTCAAGGGCAGTGTTCAAGTGCCTCGACACATGAATGGAACCATGCCAGAATGTCTCCACCTCGTGGAAGGATTATAAATTCAGGTTAGTTACTGAGATATAATTTTACCTCTACAAATAGAAATTCTTATTTCTAAGGCTTTCTTGCTTGTGGGATGCAGATGTAGGTGATTTTGGTCGTGACACAAACTACTTCCCTGTAGGAAATAGCATGTGTAATCCACCTTTAGAAGTTAGAGGCTATCAATGTGATTTCTATTCAAGAAGAAATTCTGCTTCTCTATGTCCTCATGTTGCCTCCAGACATTCTGAGAGGAGTATCCGGAGCGGCCACTCGCTAAGATCTAGCCCAAGTTTCCGGGTTTCCTCAGGTAGTATACGCTTGGGACACATTGTCCCTTCTGATGATAACTTGGAGTTGGTGGCTGAGAGTTACTCTTTTAGGCAGCAAAGGCAGTTATTCTCTCCAGCATGGCCAAGTGGTGACAGGAATGGGAGATCGAGAGTTTCAAATGAGAGATATCGATCATTGCCCATTGAGTCAGCTCTTCATGATCGATTTTCTTCAGAGGTACTCAGTATTTGCGAATAATTTCGGTTACTTAATGTCTAGATTGGAATGCAGCTCTCCGGAGGGGCTTTAAGAAGAATATCATTCTCTTCTAGCTACATGTTTAGTAAGATGCAGATTCATACATTTGTTTAGTTGAGCAATTTCTGTATTTATGTGCATGTGATCATTAATGTTCACTGAGGCATGCTGTTACAGACCATGTTCTTGTTGGACAGGGTTTAATGATTGTGGAACACCCTCAACTTTATCGCCCCAGAAATATGTTTGATCAGCATAGGGACATGAGGCTAGACATAGACAACATGAGCTATGAGGTTGTCTTTGATCTTTTCATTTCTCTTTGTACACACCATTTGTGTCACACCATGATATTAACTTTCTGGCTGGCCTGAACAGGAATTACTGGCACTGGGTGAAAGGATTGGCCATGTGAACACTGGCTTATCGGAAGAATCAATATCTAAATGCTTGATAGTGACACTACAGAACTGTTCAGATCACAAAGAAGGAATATGTGTGATCTGTCTGGTATGATTTTTTATATATTAAAACATATTGTTAGAGAGTATCGCATTGGACTAGAAGTTCAAAATGGTTGACTCCTTATAGTCCTTAACCCTTTATCGCATATTCCCCATAAAGGATTGTTGTTGCAAATTGCAGGAAGAGTATCAAAGCATGGATGATATAGGGGGCTTGAGATCTTGTGGTCATGAATACCATGTAAGCTGCATCAAGAAATGGCTATCCATGAAGAACTCATGCCCAATCTGCAAGACTTCCGCTTTGGACGATAACCTCAAGGATGGATGACTCATCTTTCTTATTGGTAAAATGGTTAATATCTTCTTCTTTTTTTCCAGATTTAGTGTCCATATGATGTAAGGCATTTGCTCAAAAGGATGGTTGTATTCTAGGCAGATGTATATAAATTATTAGTCAATTACCATCCATTAATTTCAGGCTCCCGTCCCATTTTTGTGGAGCTTTATTACTACTATAAGTATCTTGACAATTTAATTCCTCAACTAGTTTCCAATCAAACACTACGAGTCGTTGGAGGCTTTAATTTGGTCTATAACACACTGCCACATTGGGACAACTCATTAATTCGCACATTAGCAATCTTCAACAAGTACTTTCCCAACTTCTGGGGAGCTTGGACAATGACATCTTCAAATTCGTATCTTAGTTGCCTGTCCAAAATTGTCTGCTGAAATTATGTTCTATAAACCGATACGATGTACATACTAATCAACCTGATCTTCTCTTCTATAGATGTGGAGTTCCCAACCATCTGGAGCCCCATTGCTGTTTGTTTGCTCTCCTCAACACACACAAAACCATATTGCAAGTGGTCCTCGAGTTCCTGATCTTGTCCGTGTGTTCCCTTATCCAACCATCTCCTAAAAGCAAACCTAGTTCACTATCCTCAAACTTGTGCACTAAATAGTTCCCATTATTCATCATGAAAACTCAGGAGACAGGACTTTGAAAAATCTTCATAGGTTCTGGATCTTTCATCCCCAAATTATTCCCCAAAATCTCCATAGATTTATCTCTCTTTTTCCCTATGTTTTTGACCCATTCATATACATATTAGCTTTAAACTTACTGATAGAATCATACCTCTCGACGACAAACACAAAAAATCTAAGTCCACAATGAAACTTTGTAACCAATAATTGGTGAGTATTAGTGAATATTATATCTACAAAATAAATATCTTATTTAATGATAACGATTACAGATAACTACTAAACAATAATCATATAATCAACAAAAATATCTAATTTCTAGTCAAAATTACGGCCCACGTCTTTAATAGTCCAAATTGACCAGTTTCGAAGTCTCACCGACCAAGAAGTAACTTAGCATGTTCGCATGAATTGATAGCTGACGAGTTTTATAGTGCCAACAACAACATAGTGAGTCAGACTTTATCAATATGAGAAATGTTAGGTGATGCTAATTAATTCCCCAAAATAAATAGCCTTCCTCACAAATATTCTAAGTAGGATAGTGAGCTTTCATCAAAGTCTTCTGTTTCTTGAGATATTTATCCATATACGTTAATCAATGGATAGGTATCTATGACTAATTAGTAGACCAAAAGAGAGTAATCCTCTTTTATTAAAGACTTTAGTCTATCATCTTTTGGTTTTGAAGAGGGATTGCCAGCTACGAGGTTTCCCTTCAAACTTCGTAAGCACAACAAATAATTAACTAGGATATAGCTGAATTATGAGTTAAATATTTATAATTTAAAATAAAGAGTGATCGCTCGGATTTAATCTAAACTTTTTCTCGTTCGGGTTCAAATTGTTTGACTTAGATCTCACCTGAATGGTTAATCAATATAAAATCTAAAAATGACATCGTTTTGAAGTTTGATTGAATCAAATTTAGATTACGGTACTTCTAAATTTTAACTCGAGAATAACTCAAAATCTAGTTAATTTAATTTTTTATTAATTTGAGCTAAATTAGAGTGGGTTTAATTTATCAACCTTAATTAAGAATACGATATAAAATTTTCTCTTATAATTTTTCAATTAAAAAACTTTTTTATAATTTTAAATTATCAATAGAACACTTCTAAAATTAAAATTAATCTTTTTAAGTTTTTATTAATTATTTTAATATAATTTGTTATTGAAATAAGGTAAGAATAATCATAGATCCTTTATCAAGTATTTAACAATAAGTCATATACCATTTAGCAAAAAAAAATTTAAAAGTATTTTTAATATCAATAGATATTTTAAAATAATTTTAAAAAATAAAAATATTTGTAACCATAACTAAAAGGACTAGCTTTTTAAAATTGAATAAGTTTAAACGTAAATAAGTCATTCAACATAATAAAGCTTGATAATTGAAAAAAAATGGCCCAAAATGGATAGTTCTTCCTAATGTATTGCTTTATGATGAACTCTTCTCCTCATGGACATAAACTTTGTTATCACAATAGAATCGTCATCCACATTCACTATTTGTATCTATGTAACCGATAGCTGAGATTGGCATATGACACTTCTCTAGAAGCAAATGGAGCTTGACACAAGGTCATATTACTAGCTTGAAATAAGATTGTTATTACTACTGACATTTTGAGTTCTAGCTTGAAATGAGATTGTTTGATCATGTACATTGGTTCGTCATCTTCTTCTTCTTCTTAAAAAAAAAAAGACTTTATCATCAGTAGATTCATAGTAAGATAGTGTGAACGGTATCTCCTCAGCTTCACTAGATTGAGATCCTTATCATCTCTTATGATTATGAACACCAAACTTTAATAGACTGTAAGATTTTTATTATCTTTTTGAACTTTTGAGGGCATCTTTCGCGTAATGACTTGGTGGTCCACAAAAGTATCACCTTTTTAGGATCTTATTATCGTTTTCTTCCTTCTACTTATGAAAAAGGTGAACTCTTAACAGTTTTTTTCTGAGTATTTGTCTTTTGTATTACGCATGTAGTAAAGAAAGGAGTCCAGATTTTCTGTCCAATATTACTTTGTTTTATTCTGTTTTATGAAATCTCAGCCATTTATTTTGCAGGATCTACGCAGACTTCATGCAGGACTCACATAAATAAATGGCTGAAATTTATTGGATATAATAAAAAATCATAATATTAAACAGAAAATTTAGACTCTAAGACAGAAGATCTAGTCTCTCAAAAACGGCCTAGCTAATTCTTATCCCAGCAATTAAAATTTGTGTATACTGAATGAAATGATAGTTAGCACTAGTGCATAATTCAATTTTGTCTGATTTGCAGTACTAAAAGACAAAAGAGTTACCAAATTTGTGTTTCTTTGCTTATTTATCCTAAACATGCTAAGGATGCGTCATTCTAAACGAGCAAAGCGCGTTTTAACTTTGTCCTAAAGTAGCCCCACATATGCAGGCAACACAAAGGACAAAAGGCAATGAAAATGGAAAACAACTCCTGTAAGAGTCAAACCAACCCTTGGTGGGTTTATCCTCGTAGACCCCAACATATTGGCACCACATTATTGGATATAGCCGCCAACACCCACACATGAACAGAACCATTGGATCAAAAGTTGTGGAGTTAAAAGGAATCCATAGCTTACGACCACATCCCCAGTTGTCCAAGTTCCTCCACTTTGCGCTGTTTTCGACTTTCTTTCACTTATTCCTTCCAATCTCTCTTATCTTTCACCACCACCACCTTGACTACTACTATTACTGAATCTTGTACTTTTTTTTTTGAATCTTGTACTTTTCACAAGCCTCTCTCCCTTATATGGCTGATTTCTGTTCTTTCATAGAACTCATGGATAGTCTTTGGTTTCACAGAGACATGTTGTCCTCAGAGCCGTCGGCTAAGCCTGTTTTTGAAATATCACCCTCTATTATCGTCACAGAGTCTATGATATACCCTTCATCAACTGATTTCTCTTTACTAACTCCCCCAGATGATGAAATTTCACTGGCTAGTTCATCGCCTCCTGAATATGAGACGACATCGTCATCGGCCTCTTCTCCACTCTGTCTACTGGTAATAAAAACCATAACTTCCTTATATACGTATGTTGTTTTTTTGCTTCTTCTTTTCTGAGTATTTTTTATGATATTTTTCTTACCGTTTTCAAGGATGAGGCCGATAAAATAGGAGATAAAGACGAAGTGGAACAGCGAGAAAGGCCAACAAGATTCAACCTTATCACTGGCAGAGCTCGTTTTCATTCTTCTTCACCAACAGCTGGGAAACGTTCCAAGAGAACTAGATGCGGAGCATGTACATTGGGAAGGCTGCAGAAATCTATGAGCTGCAGGAGTTTGGAAGATCTAGAGCTAGAAGAAGTTAAAGGGTTCATGGATCTTGGTTTTGTATTCGACAAAGAAAACTTAAGTCCAAGAATGATCACTTTAGTCCCTGGTTTGCAAAGACTAGGATTGTGCAAGAAACCTATAAACAACTCGTCACCAATTGACCGTGGATCAGTAGCTGAATGGGACGATAAACTTAGAGAAGAAGAAGCAGAAGCTGAACAAGAGAGAGATGTTATTAGGCCATATTTGTCAGAGGCTTGGCTAATAAAGAGGCCTGATTCACCGCTGTTAAAACTAAGACTGGCCAGAGTGTCAGCACCTTCTGATATGAAAAAACACATAAGATTCTGGGCTAAAACTGTTGCCTCTGTCATTCATCAAGAATCTTGAGCATGTTTCTTCACAATTTCTATCGCAGGAGCTTATCTTGCAGCACTGAGCATCTGCTCTCCCAATTAAGGAAATTGTTGATAGAGAGATATGAACCACTCAAATGTTGAAATGGGTGTCTAGTCTTTAATCAATCTGCGCTCCACCGACAGCTGCAACTGTAAAAAAAAGGAGCTTGTCAAGCGGTCTAGTTATATATATATGTATATAAAGGGAGAAATAAAATAAGTGGTTTGGATCCCATTTTGTATTACTGATTTATCTTTTGTACAGTAAAAGGTACATGGACAATCTAGCTTTGTATAGTTCAATAGCAGTAGAAGCATATCAATGTTAGTCTCAATCATTAGGTCTTTACTCCAATAGTATTCTGTAATTACGTAGGAGTCAGGATTGAGAAGGAAGTTGCTAAACATTTTTTAAGTTCCATTGTGAAAAAGAGCTCAAGGTTTCCTCCTCTGTGAGAATTCAAATATTATTGAAACTATAGAGCAGATAAGGAATAATTCCATCACTTCGTTAACAAAAAGGTGATTTATGAGCTCTCCCTTTCTGAGGGTTAAAAGGGGTCCTACAACATGCAAGTTGACGGGAAAACGATGAAAACATGGCTTTAAGCATAACCAAGAGGCAATGCCTTCTGCGGCATGGGCAGGAACGTGGTTTTGTGATTACAAGGTCACGTGACTGCAGGTACAATAATAATAAACTGCCCAGGTTTTAGTACATCCTGTGCTGTCATTTCTTATGTTGTTTTACTCTGTTACCTAGTATTCATTATACATGTACATGTGTGGTAAGTAATACTGACTTTTGATCCTGCAGGTCACATGTTTGCTTTAGAATTTCCTGCAGGTGACCGAGAAGTAGAAATAGGGCTTGAAATGGTTAGATATTAAAAAGGGATTGACTTGACTTCGGTTAAAATTGTACATATCCAGAAGAGATCTAAAGCAAATATGCTTTTGACATAAAAGTGCCTTTGCAAATATGTTCTATCAACTATTCATTTAGCATATGCCAAAGGTCTTCTAAGCTATAAACATTGATAAATTGCAAAAGTAGTTGTAATATTCTATACATTGAAAGTCGATAATGATGTTATAGTTTGTTTCTTTTAACATCACATAACTATACTTGATTCAAATCTAAATAATTGTATTGATAAATACAAAAGTTTATGATCTACTCTTATTTTTAAAAAGCTTCATTAGCATTAGGGTGTGGCTCGATGGTTAAAAGCGAAATTTAACTTTAGTTAAGTTCTAGGTTCGATTCCATGCTAGCTCTTTTTGTAAGAGCCTGTGACAACCAGGATTTTATCTATAAATGGATAACTAGTTGGGCCCTCAATAATGTGCTGCGCCAGTTGGACCCTCAGAAAAATGTGTCCGCTTAATCTGCCTACAAGATTTTCTAGAGTAAAAAAAATATATATAATGGGCCATGAGCAGCTTACTTTATCCCTTAGCGTCCTCTGCGTAATTCATTTATTTTTCCTTATACCAACAATATGCTTTTACATGCTTGAACCTCTTGTGATGGTGATATTAAATGCCACTATCGTATCCTTCCTTTTTGTTCACTTTACTCAAAACATCTACCTTTACTTTGACCACCGCTTCTTTTTTTATGAAATGCTCTTCTTCTACGTCCTTTGCTACCTTACTAACTTCTTTGAGGTGGATGCCTCCCCTTTGGTTTGAAACATCTTCTCTTCCTATTTTTCTTTTCTCGTAAGTCTACAAAGAACCTCAATTCATTAAATGAAGCTCTTGTCATGTGAACTCCCTAATTGCAGCTACAACTTGATTAATCTTAGAAGTAAATAAAATTCGAATTCAAAAGAAATTTAAATCAATTTTAAATTTAGAAGAATTAGGCGGATAACCTATTGGCAATACTAATAATAATTACATTTGACTTCATAAATAAATAACAATAAAGAAGTGTAATAAAAAATGAAAAGCACTTAACTTAAAAATTGGGATATAAATTAAAAATATTGATTTAATTCTGTCATTTACCACAATTAGATGCAGGGGAAAGCAAATTAAATTAGGGATGATAAATTCAAGGGGTGTGGTTGAGTGGCAGGGACTCATCCATCCTTAACTAAAGATCAGGAGTTCGATCATTGACTTTGGGTATGGAGCAGCTTTAAATCCTTGGGCAAGCAGTCTCACCCTGTGAGGTGCCTACAAACTAGCGAGGGGATTAGTCACTGGGTTCGCCGGTAGATACCCTGGTCTAAGACCAAAAAAAAATAGGGATGATAACGGCCGAGCGTGACTTTGCCTGATCTAATTTTTAAAAATTTAAAAATATCAAGACGACGTCGTTTTGTATATAAAAAAACCTTAAGTATTTTGCCTCTGTCTGGGCTTAGACGGGCTAAGTCTTAGCTTAGTCTAAGATCCAATTTTTAGAACAATCAGGCTCTAAGGTCCAATCAATCCAAGGCAAACGCAACTCAATTACCAACCATAATTAGAAAGGCTTGTAATGGACTAATGCCAAATTAGACGGAACAAGTGAACATGACTAATAGCAGCAGAAGCCCAAAAGCGGGAACCATCTCAACTTCGGTCCGGATAAATCTGTGGGATATTAGTGTGCCTTCTAAAATTAATGGAGTTGGCATTTTGGGGGTTTGGTTTTGTTTAATCTTAGCCTAATTTGAAGTCAATTAATAAGATCAAGTTTTGAAATTATATTAAATTTAATCTGAAAATTGGAAAAAATAAAAAATTCTCAAAATGTTACTAGCATTGAATCTATTTATAACTCAAAACCCGATTTTGTTTTGAGTAATTTAATTTTTTTAAAAATCAGATTTGGCCCAATATTTTAACATGTATAAAAATTAAATTGTTCGTATAGTAGTATTTCTATTTTTTGATGTAATTTTTATTTTATTTTCTATTTTAATTGTTATTTAATTGTTAAAAAAGAAAATAGTTGACTTTCATAGTAAAATAACTCAAAATGAAAATCTGTTTGATCGAGATTTATAGTAAAAATTTAAAAATAAAAATATATTGGGTTTCAATTGTAATGTTTTTAGTTTTATTCTTATCATACTATTAAATGTCAATATTAAATTTAAACTTAATTCATTTTTAATGTACCAACTTGAACTCTTAAATTAATTAATTTTCATTATCATTAGAAATAAAAAATTATGGATATATAATATAATTAAAGAAATGTAAATTTTATATAATAGGAATCTATAAAATATAAAAAATACATTAATTCATTTGTATTAAATAATAAACGATGCTCATTATGTTACAATAGTTTAAAGCATAATAGTAGTATCACTGAAAAAAGAAATATAAACCAATTAGAATTTTCATTAATATAATTATTTCACATTTCTCTAGAGAGATACTTTGAAATTGTGTAGAAATGATTTATACTCTACTTATAAACTTACATCTTCATTTATATTTTTCACAATTTGCTCTTTATTTTTAGTACAACTATCAAATAATTCATTGCTCTCTTTATCCATTGTAATAAAATTATGTATAATACAACAAGTAATATTTTCGTATGTTCAAGAGTAGAGATTAAAATTAATTTAAATTATCATATTTGCTTAAAATAATGTAATATCTTGTAGAAGAATAAGAAATTAGTTCGTTACATATGATACTATTTTTAAGAACTAGAGAATTATTTGTAGTACATATGTGAAACAAATATTAGATGAGCAACAACATAAAATATTTTAGGCTGGATCATTTTTTTTACCTCTATATAATATTTGTTTATCAACTAAGATATGTGCATCAATATGTATACTATCTACTACTCTTATATATTCCGAAAAAATGCAATTTTATTATTTAAAAAATAACATATATGAACATACTTGAAAATATATAAAGTACTTTAAATTATGTTGAATCTCAAGCAGTACATTGGTAAAGAATAGCATAATAATGACTCTTTTTATAAGATAATTAATTACATATAGAACTTTACAAAAATACCTTAAAATTGTCCAAGTTGAATGTTAAAAGTGCTTTATATTAAATTTAGTTATTTCAATATGCTCTATAGTCATAAGAAAATTATAACTTATTTTTCCACAATCAAATGACTAATTAACTTTAAACCCCTAATCTTTTCAATTCATTAAGTAAACCTTAAAAAAATGTGTTTTTCATTCTTAAGTTCTCATAAATCCTTTTAAAATACCCATTCAAAAGTTCCAATATTCAATCATAGATAGATAAAATAGAAGTCGTAAATAAAAATATTAATTATCTTCCCCAATGAGAGAAATAATAACTATCTTCATTAATTCATCATCTGAATCTAATTTGAGATTTGACGAGAAAGTTGTATATTTACAATACTAGTATTAAATAATTAATAAAATATTTAAATATAAATGTTAAAACGATTGTGAAACATCATAACATTTAACATAAAACTAAGTTCGTATAAAAAATTCAATTAAAAGTTGCATATTAAATATTCATAAAAAAACACACATTTAAGATGCTAAAACTATGAAATATTCTTAATATAAAAGTATCTAAACTAATAAAACTACAATATGCAATATAAAAATGTCTAAACTAATAAAACTACAATATGCAATCCAATCCATCTTCTTTACATCTGCCATCTTCACAAAAATCTTTCTATAAAGTAAAGATTCGTGTAAGGTCTTCAAATCTTTTCATATTGAACACCCTCAACACCCAAATCATGTAAACCCAAACATTCCATCATACTATTAGTCTCTTGATTAACTGATGAAACTCTAAATCTTTTCTCTATAGTGGATGATGTTGCCATTATTTCCTCTTAGGTATCCTTCTTTTCATATGTTCATTAATTCATCACCATCATCATCATCATTACACCCAGATTTGACAATAAAAGAGTGATGTAGGTTAAAGAGTAAATAAGTAAAACTGGAATGTTAAATTATTATGTAAATAAAATTACAATAAATATATAAATAAATAAAATATAACCAAATGATATATCTGATGGTATCCTGATCTGCTAGTACCTGATAAGCTATCAAATTCGGCTATTCTTGTCTCTAGTTAAGCTAGGAGTCCTTATTCAGAGACCTTGAAGGTATAACAATCCTACAGTTTTAGACGACCTCGATCTTTCCCATACACCTGTCCTAAAAAGCCAAATTGTAGGCCCAAAAGCCTTGTCCAAAACTTACAATTAGAAAATGCAAAAAAGACATTGGGTTAGATTTCCTTCGCGATAACTACGTAGCGTGAGCGTTAGAATAAACATCTCCTATTAACTTACTTAACTGTTTTGGTGAACTTTAAAGGGTATCCTTTACCCTTATCCGATCATGCCATACTTTTTTATTTAGAGTCACTTCCTCAGTAAGGGCCAACTATGACATATCTTTCTTGATCATTTCCCTCCAGTTCTTGTAAGTCCTCCCTTTTCTCCTCTTGTAGTCACTAAAGGTTATTTTCTCACAGCGTCGTATCGGAGCATTAGAGGGCCTCATGCGCACATGCCTAAATCACCTAAGCCTGGTCTCTCTCAACTTATCGGCAATACTAACCACCTGTAGTCTGTCTCTCACCACACGATTTCAGACCTTATGTCTTTTGGTAATGCCACACATCCACCGAAGCATACGCATTTATGATACCAACAACTGTCTTGTATGTCTACGTTTGATAGGCCAACACTTTGCCCTATATAACATGGTTGGCCGAATCATCATTTTATAAAACTTCCCTTTGAGTTTTAAAGGAATCTTTTTCACACATAAAACCCCCGATGCACTTCGTCATTTGACTCACCCAGATCTAATACGATGTGCTATATCAGTATCGATATTACCATCTCTCTAAATGATGGACCCTAGATATTTAAAACTCAATTTCTGTGGTATGACATCAATACCAATTGCTACCGCCACCTCATGTACCATCTAGCTTCTCGAAAAGTTGTATTCTAAATACCCCGTCTTAGTCCTGCTCATTCAAAAACCTTTCGATTCTAGCATTTCTCTCCAATATTCTAACTTGAAATTGACCCCCCTTTGTCTCATCCACCAAGACAATATCGTAAGCAAATAACATACACCAATGTACTGCTCCTTGAATATGTTTGGTAAGTTCATCTAACACTAATGTGAACAAAAAAGGGCTTAAGGCAGAGCCTTGGTGTAGTCCAACACCAATAGAAAACGCTTTCGTGTCACCTCCTATCGTCCTTATGCTAGTCAATGCTCTTTCATACATATCCCTAATTACGCTGATATAAGTCATAGGAATATCCTTTGCCTCCAAATGCCTCCATAAGAGTTCTCTAGGAGCCCTATCATACGCTTTCTTTAAATCAATAAAAACTACATGCAAATCTCGTTTTTGTTCCCTTTAGCTTTCCATTAGTCTATGAAGTAGATGTATTGCTTTTGTTGTGGACCCACTCTGCATAAATCTAGATTGGTTGGCCGATATAAAAGCAGCTCTCCAGTTTTTCTTTTCAATTACCTTCTCCCACAACTTCATGGTGTGACTTAGTAATTTGATGCCTCTATAGTTGTGATATTGTTGGATGTCCCCCTTGGCCTTGTATAAGGGGATCAACCTACTCAATCTCCATTCATCTGGCATTTTGGTTGACTTGAGAATTACATTAAAAAGCTGAACTAACCACTCAATACCGACAACTCCTATTTGCTTCCACACCTCTATAGGGATTTCATCCGGCCCTACGGCCCTTCCACTCCCCATCCCCCTCAAAACCTTTATAATTTCTCCCTTTGTGACCCTTTCCCATGAGTACCCGTTAAGAAAATGCCCCGACACGGAGGGTTCGCTTAACTTTATGTTGACCAATATGTCTTTATTATGCAGGTCATAAAAGTATCTCTACCATCTCCTCTTGATGGCTTGGGCCTCTGTAAGTACCTGTCCTGCTTCATCACGTATATAACAGATTTGGTTGAAATCCTTCGTCTCACGTGCCCTATCTCGTGCTAGTGTGAAAATTTTTTGTGCGCCCTTGAACATATCCAAATCCCTGTACATAGTCTCGTATGCTTCTCCTTTAGCCACTGAAATTGTCTTCTTTGCCTTTTGTTTTGCTAATCTATACCTTTATTAGTTTCCAGCTCCGCCTCTGTTGTACTTGCTAAAAGATCTTTAAAAGTTCTCTTTTTCTCCTTTACCTTCCCCTAGACCTCGTCCGACCATCACCAAGACTCCATCCGCCGCCCCTGCCTTTTGGATGCCCCTAGGGCCCTGTTTAGTTGGCGGAAAAGTAAAGTAAATTTGAAATATGATTTCTCAGAAAATAAATCTATGGAAAGTAAAGATATTTATATGTTTGGATACTCATAAGAATTTTAATAGGAAAGTTGGGTGGATTCTTATTATAGTGTTTTATATGCAACAATATTTCATAAAATGTAACTTAATTTTGACTTGTGTTTCCAATTATATCCCTGCAAACCGAATAAAAATTGAAATCGTTAAATAAGGAAAAATATGAACCTGAAGATTGTCGATTGA
>JAOSBP010000005.1:35347214-35367017 GCA_027563825.1 Erythroxylum mucronatum
TTTATTAAAATTAAATTAATTAGAATTAGAATTTGATTCTAATTATAATTAAAGAGATTTAATTTTAATAAAAGACTGCCATGATTTTTCTATTTAAAGGGAAGAGGTTTTTAGAAGCTAGCACTTTTTGTCTTCTTCCTCTCAAAGCAGTTTGGGAATTGCTTTATGGATATCATCAAAGGCTGGACAATTGGTGATTGATCAATCAGAAAAGGTTTCACAAATTTTTCTTCGGAAAGTGAACAAGATACAACTTCTAAATTGATTTGCATTTTATTTAAGTTTAATTAATTATCGGGATCCGCTCGAAATTTGGTAAAAAAATTTATTTTCCGCTGCGTCCGTAATTTGATCACTGTCGGATTCCAAAAAAAACTCAAGTATTGCAATATCACAATCTATTTGCAGTCACGCTGATGACAAGCTTCAAAAATAAAACAACACTTCAAAATCTGTTTGTTACTCGCGGAAGGATGCTCATAACACAGTGTTCCAATGCAAAACAAAAGGAGGAAAATGCGAAACACCCTGAAATCCTATTGATTCCTACTCTGAAAAGTGAAAATATAAGGATTCTTTTATGTTTGGTCTAAAGCAAAAAACTTCTACTTGTCTGTAATGTCACAACTCATAATTCTTAGTTCCCATCCCCTATCTTCTCTCTCTTTATAAATGTAAACACACACACACACATATTTCTCTGTTACGCTCTATCTATCGCTTGGAGTTCTTTGCTCCTCTTCTCATAAGAAAATAGAACAACTTTTTGTAACCTTAGTCGGAGTATATATATGTATGAATATATCCCTTGCTTTACAGAGGTATGATTTGGTTCTGTTTTGCTCATGTCTCTGATATCTTATTTGTTCTAAACATGCATGATAATGATGAGCATAACAAAGAAAACCACGTTCATCAATAGTTCAAAAATTTATATGATTGTTCGCTTGAAAAACCGTCTTGTTCTGCAAAATGGCAGGACTTCTGAAATATCCAGATAATGTTATACATGGAGGTGAACATTAAACATTCAAGAAAACTATAGTTCTTTTTTTTCTCCGGTAATTTTTGAAGCTCAAACCCAAACAAACGTTTGTGCAACACAACCATCCCAAATGATGGTAGGTATGTTTTTTTACAGAAGTCGTTTGCTTTTAGCTCTATATCAAAGTGGAGAAAACAAAGACCTAGTAGGTAGCCATGTGGTTCCACTTTAAAAGGGTTCTTGATCACCAGGTTCACATATGCCTATCTCTCTATGCATTATGAAAAAAACAGAAACTAATTGCCCAATTTGCTCAAAAGTTAATGTTCAAACACACTAGCCTGATCATAGGATCGAATAAGCATACAGAGAATCAACATCCAAAAGAGGAAAGAAAATTAGAAAACCAAAACAAAGAAAATATCCAGCTAACTAGGAGATCTAAGAACAAACACTCACATTTTTATAAACCAGTTGTGGTCTTTTAATTTGTGGAAAAAAACTAAAAATATTTAAATTTTGGTCTCGTTTGTTAAACAACCAATCAGCTATTTTTTTAGTTAATTGTTTGTCTTCAGCTGTTTGACTCTTCAAACAGATACGAAAGCTATTTGAAAAGTAGTAGATTCGATGACTGATTTAAGATAAACAGCAAAAAATGAAAACGCTCCTATATAAGAGGGTTTTTATCAATCACCCAAAATTTTAACTATCAATTGTACCATTTAATTAAGGTTCTTAGATACCTACTTTTGTGAAAGTGTTTGTTCATATAATTGTTTTATGCAGTAATAGCTTAGAAATAAAATGTTGACCTTAAACGAAAATAAAAATAGAAAGAATTGCATAAATTTTTCATAGATGATTAAATAATACAGGTGAACATGACTACTCTAAAACCTAAATTCTTATAAGAATATTCAACAAAATACTAAGATATATAATATTCATACTCTTATATTTTTTAAAAAAGTCATGTCCTCATAAGTTATTTTACACATAAACAACTAATACTAAACAACTAATTTTACTAAACATCTCTAACAAACAGCTAATACAATCTATTGGTCAAATCAGTTGATATAATCCGCTATTAACTAACAGCTGATAGAATCAGCTAACAGCTAATGCAATCAGCTGATTGCCAAACAGGGCCTTTATAATACTAAATTCATAATTTATACAAATAAAAATAATAAGTACATTTTAATATTATATTTTTAACAAAATTAATTATAAAAAGTTAAATTTTACTTAATTTTATAATATTAATCTACAATTTAAAAAATAATACTAAAATATTTTAGTCATATAATTGTCATACAAAATAATTATGTTATTTATGAAATTTATAATTTAATAAATTAAAAATAAAAATAAAAATTTAATTAAACCTAAAACTATTCTCCCTATCAACAATAATTCATCTTTTTTTACTTAATCTCCATTTTCCCCTCAAATGTTCTTTTCTCGCATGGTTATGTACTATTTTTTTATGATACTAACTTTCAATTTAATATTTTTAATTAACAACAAATGTTAAATAATAACTAGCATTATATTATAAATTAAAAGTTTAATTATTTTATTACTATTTTTTAAGTTGAAATTAATATTATAAAATTGAATAAATTTTAATTTTTTGATTAATTTTTTAAATAATTACTGTAATAAACATTTTGATGTTTAAACATAATTCATTTTTCATTTTGATGGAACATGTTCAGTAACTTGATAGCGGTTGGTGGAATTGAACAAAAAGAAGTATACAGGGGGCAAAAACGAAATGGTAGAAAAATAGAGGACCAACACACAATTATGATGAACCTGCTGCTTTTAATATACTAGCTCCTTTCGTTTCTGGAATCTTCCATTCTCTGCGGGTTATTTCTTGCCGCTGCGCATGGCCGACGATTTCGAGTTTCCCGATCAGTCACCGCCTTCGTTTCAGGGAACGGTAAGGCCTCATCATAATGTTATTTTTTGAATTTTTGATGTCTTCAGATTTAATTTGAGATCTCTGTTAACACTGACACATGCATACATAGATATATGTTTTAACTTCTGACTAAGAGGAGATCAATTCGTTTTTTGTTGTGATCTTGTGGTTTTGGATCTTGGATAATGATAGTTGAGCTTTCTATTTCTCACAGTTCTTTCTATGGTTTGTATTTTGTGTTTGGATTGCATGCTGGGAAAATGCGTTTTTTGATCCAATGGGTAGCTTCCCTGTTTTATGCCAGATAATGTGATGCGCGCAAAATTGTGTCTTTGATTGATTTATTGACGCGTGATTGATTGTGACTTTGTGGGGGTTTCCTTATTGTCGATTGGTTAATTCTGAGTTTGACCAAATCGTGTGTGATCAACTATGTTTGTTAGTTTTAGTCCAATTTAAGGAAATCATGGTGATAAAAAAAGATCATTATCATGTTATGTTGAAGAATTAGAGCTTCATTGGTTTAAGTAAATAGACAAAGGTTGAATCTTGAAGTTTGATTTTTGATCTTTTGATTCTGATTGACCCACTTCTTTCAAGTTGTGAGCTTCTTTTTGTCTTTGTACAGAGGTCATTTGTTCTAACTTTTTTCCAAATTGTTTGTTGTTTTCAGAAATTGACTCGTTCACACTCATGCGAGTTGATTTGCTTCTTGTCATCGTGCTCTTCTTTTCTTGCTTGTTAGTATTGTAAGGAAGAGGATTTTGAGAGTGTCAGGATTTACCATCAACCTAGCTTGTAATGGTTCATGGTCTTGTTAGTTTCTTTCTGCAATTTGTTTTTTGGCTTAATTGTGTGTTCTAACTGAATACCGATGCATGTTTTGATGATTAGGGAAATGTTATTAACGATATTCCGGCAAAAGGGTTAAACCCAGGATTGATAGTGCTGCTGGTTGTGGGGGGTTTGGTATTGACATTCCTTGTTGGAAATTATGTACTTTACCTATATGCACAGAAGACTCTACCTCCAAGAAAAAAGAAGCCCGTCTCCAAGAAGAAGATGAAGAGAGAGAGGCTGAAGCAAGGTGTTTCTGCACCAGGAGAATAAGAATATAGAAGTTAGAACTTGCTTTGTGTTGCAGTCTTAAATGTCAAGTTTTCTGTCATGAATCTTCCTATCCTTTAATGTCGAGAGAACTGTCTTTGCTATTTCACATTTTGGCTTCATAGTTAGGAATTTAAGCTCATTTTTTAAATGTTAATCTTACATTTTGGTAGAACTTCAGATAAAGGTGCATTTTGTCGAACGGTCAATGGTTATCTCGTACATGTTTAGTTGGCAGATCGATTTTAGAAGTACAAAATAACCTAACCTACTCATCCTATCTGCATTGTCAACTCGTTCAAACTGGATTTTGTCAACTATGTTTATCATGGGGTCAGAATCTGTTAATTCCTTGTGGATTTTGTTTACTATATTTCTTTATTCGATTGTTCAAGAAGTGGGATTTTGTTTCTCCTTATAATTCCTCCATATGAAAAGAGTGTGCTAGTGTTTATTCTAATCAACAAAACTATAAAAGATTCAAGCATATTAAACTCTAGGGACGTACACATTGGCCTATTCGCAAAGCATCTTCTTGAGGTTTAACATTCTTCATTAACCCTTATTTTGAGGAGCAATTTAGTTTGATATAAGACAGCAATCTTAGAATCATTCTGCAGCCAATCTCAATTAGGTTATTGTGTTTTGAACAAACACATGAATAGGATTGTCAAAACATGATCTTAATCTAAGCATCAACTCCTCAATTCCAAGTACAAGACGTCCGGACCATGTATACAATGTACTATACAAACATAGTTCAGCCAACGCTACATCTTTAGTTGATTTTACCAGTAAATAAAACTGCAGTAACGGGAATCAAATGCAGTGCCTAAGTACAAGATGTCCGGACCATGTATACAATGTACTATACAAACATAGATCAGCCAACGCTACATCTTTAGTTTATTTTACCAGTAGATAAAACTGCAGTAATGGGAATCAAATGCAGTGCAGATCACGCAAGCAAAGATTCACAAAATCTACGAAAAAGAACATAACAATAGACATAGGTATAGATAGGATGCAACGTTCACATGGGATTCATTCAAGCCCCACGACCCATTGTCTGCTCGCCGGGTGCGATCATAACCAAGACTGGCCGAGCATTGAACCCAGGATGAGGCACCTTTCGACGAATCTCGCGACCTTCCTGGCAAAGGGCACATGGGTGGCAGAAAACATGAGTTGCAAAGTCGCAGGTTGACTCACACTGCTCACGTGGGAACTCATCTTCCACACAGCTTCCACAGCAACCACATGACCTATTAAGTGCCTCACAGCTGCCCTGTTTCATATCAAAACCATGGATATTAATGCACAAAATGCTCATCCAGAACCTACTCATAGGTAATAAATGCATAAGAGTAAAAATCCAGCTCAAGTTCATCCTAAATAAACATCCAGCTCAAGTTCTTCCCAAGTAATAGATCATATTCCATCTTCCATAAAGGCAAGTGGACCATATTCCATAGAGGCAAGTTCACTGACGAAAAACAACAAATTTTGAAGCCAAATTATAATTCAAAGCTCAAGATAGAAACAATTTGGAACTACCTTTAGACCATGCTGACTTTGCATAAAATGAAGGAAATCATACAAACTCGGAGAATGGTTCGGATCATTGTATAAAGATGCAAATGCTTTTATGCAAAAGATGATGTAAGAAGAAAAGCAAGCATAATTGGCACGAAAACACAACAATACCATTCGCAATAATTAGTAAATCTTGGAACAGCAACAACTCACAAATACATATATTAGAAGGGTGGACCAAAATCATGACCACATAGCATATCAAAATGAATTATAGACATTTTTATATATCCATCAAAAGTGCAATGTCAAGTGACAAAGAAGAACTACAGAAGCATTAGGAATCTAAAACAACGTCCAAATTGCAGGTTTATGAAGGGAAAAAGTAAGGAAATAACTTGCCTCTAGGTTAAACTTCCTGCGAAGTGCAGTGCGGCTAGGATACGTATACCATGGTGCAAGGCAATTCGAACCAAAAAGGAAATGACCAATCAGGTATAGACCTGTGTAGGGCAAGCAATGATTTGTGAAGGTTCCAGGGCTTGATCCAAGCCTCTCAATATTGCTTCCATACAGCACACAAGGGGCAACGCTTCCCAGAAGACCTGTGAAAACGTTAACAAATTCATACCGACTTTTAAAACCAATCTGACACATTAGATAGTATCAAGATCAGGATGATAGCACGTGAAATACTACAAAAAAAAAAAAAACCCCTTATACTTACAGATCTCCCTCGCTTAAATCATTCTGTTCCCTAATGATGACATCAAGTTTGGCTATTATAAAGAAAAACTGGGGACAAGATCATAACTCAATACAGCATGTGGAAGATTTAGTTTAAGTCAACGATCCAACCTCAGAGAAATGTTAGAAAATAAGCAAAGATATTAAACCGACAATTGAGATTAAGACCATCACAAGAGACCTACACTGCAAAGCATTCACCTTTTCAAGTTATTAACCATGCCAAATCTGAAAAGATGAAATACCCCATTTATGATGCCAAATACGATCATCAAATGCAAAATCAATGATGCCAAACGGAAAACAAAAATTCTACCAATGAAGGGTCGATCTAAAAAGAGATTGAAACCAATCACCAACAGAGAACGAAACCCTTAAATTAAAGTTGCATATCACCTCCATCTACCCTTGATGAAGTCTTTCTCATAACCCAAAGATCATCATATTAAAATTCATCCAAATTACACAAAACCAAAAACCCAAAAGACAAGAATCCAAAATCACTTACAAACTTCAACATCACTGCTGCAAAATTCATCGTTACGACCCAAACAAGCGAAGAAGCTCGTGTCCCACTGAGCACGGGCCACGGGCTCTCCGACCACACTTCCATGAGCAAGCGGTAGCCCATCAGCGGTCCACTTACACGCCGGAGAACCTCCAGATCGCGGCGATTTCTCATCGGAGACTTTCGCCGGTTTCTCGTCTCTCTCCTGAAGGTCTTTGTTCAATAAAGGACTCATTTCCTCCTCATGACCGTTCTTGCCGTTAAACGCATCGTTTTGGTTGCTTCCAGCCATTTCAACAGAGACAAAAAGAGATTGGAACAGAGAGAGAAAGCTGAGAGACAGTGAGTTGAATTGAATCGTACGTTGTGAAGTAAACGACTGATTTTCCCTCTTCCTCTCCTTAAAAACTTCGATGAAATTACCAAAGAACGTGTCCGCAACGCTTTGTTTGTCGTCAACTTCCAACTTTTTATAGTCATTTGGTTTTGCCATTAATTAACATAATAATACAAATTTCCTTAAATTGTTAAAAACACTAAAAATATTATATAATTATTTTGATAGAATTGTTATTAATATCAAATATAACATATTAGAAAAAGGTTTGATATTTTTTATAAAATTTTATAGATGACAACAACACTCATCATTTTCATTCGCTGATAGGTAAAATCTGGAAAGGTTCATTAATATACAGTCTTACTCTTAAGTATTTGTTTCTAAAATAAAATTTTATAAAATGATGATAAAATGTTTTCTAAAAAAGTTTATGATTTAAATTTTTGGTTATGATTTACTAATCACAAAAATATTGGCTACATTAGTAAAGTTTTATATTTTTGGTATTTGATAATATTAGAAAGTGCAAATTTTAATTTAGATACGAGCTAGTAAAAATTAGAAGAGTTTGTTATTTAATTTACGATAATTGAACCATTAGACAATGGATTGGGCTATTTTTAGAGTGGGCATCGGAATAATCGATAAAATTGCGAGTTCAAGTCTTCTTTTTATAAACTCGCAATAGAAGGCGGGATATAATTGACAATCATGTCCTATTTTTACAAATATTTTTGTTTGATTTAATTTAATAATTCTTGTTGTTAAAAATTTATTAGTTAATTAATTAATCAGTTATTTTTTATAAATCAATAAATTCTTATAAATTAAAATAAATAAATAAATTTATTTTTAACAATTTATTTTTAATTAAACTTCAAATTCTTCTATTGATAAGAACAAACTTTTTCAATTATATTTAAAAATTTTTAATTTTATTTAATACTTAACCGATTTTACGACAATCTAATATTAATTGAACCTTTTAAACCTATATCTTTTTTCTTACATTTTGGGAATGAAAGCATCTGGATTGGATCAACAAACCAAATCCTTCATTAACTCCATCAACCAGAGCAGCATAACTAATAGAAATTATTTTTCTTTATGAAAAAATATTCTTAAGGGAAAAAATTTTGGACTGTAAAGAGAACTTAATATTTATTAAAAGAGAAAAGTTAATATAATTATTATATTGCTTTTATCAAACAGATAATCATTTAATAAAAAGGAAAGGACTAAAAGAAAAGAGGACATTGGCTTTTATTCATAAATTAAAATAATTAAGAAAATTATTTAAATGCCTTGTCATGTTTTATTTTTATAAATATCATAATTATAATTATAACTATTATTTTCCTTTAAAAAGTTATAGATATTTATTTGTTTATTGTTATTAAGTTTATGTAACATTTAAATTTAATTAGAAAGTCATAAAAATATTATTTATTGTTGTATAATATGTTATTACCTTTTTAATATTTTTAACTTTATTTCTAGCAAGCTTATGATATTAATTATTAAACGAGACTAACATAAGCTTAAAGATTAATATTTTAAACAGGTAAGAAATATAACCTTTTATTTTTAATTTTCAATATGTTTGCTTCTAAAAATTGTCTCAATCACATTTATCAAATTTTGGTGACATTAATTAAGGCTAGGGGTTATAGTAGATGTAGTCATCATCTTTAACATCTCTAATTCAAAACCAAATGTGAAACTTTGATTTTATTCCGCTCCTTCGTGACTTTTTTTTCCTTCAATTACGTCTGAAAACGACTTGTAAACTTTTTCTCCCCCTTTCAAAAGAATAAAACAAACGTAGGCTGTCTATTATCGTTAGCCTTTTCTAAAAGGTAACTGTTAACTCTTTCAATCAAATTTCCTTTTACTATACAATTTGTGTAGTACTGTGGATCATCACAACAATAATTTTTTTTCTTGTTTTCCTATTTTATTTAGGTATGATTAAAAAATTTAACTGGTACGATCGATTCAAACACAAAAATCTTGAACCATCTAATTTTTTTGTTTAGTTTTCAATTTTTTGGTTTGATTTACTTTAATAACTTTTATTGTTAAAAATTGATCAATTTATTAATTAATTAGTTAATTAATAAATTTTTATAAACTAAAATAAATCAATTAATTTCTATTTAACTATTTTTTTAGTTAAATTTCAAATTATTCGATAGGTAAAGACAATGGCCCAATTTGACAATTAGCGGATTGCATTAGCTGTTAAATGGTTTTATCAGCGATTAGCTGGCAGTGGATTATATCAGCTGATTTGACTAGCTGATAATATCAGCTGTTTATTAAAGATGTTTGATAAAATTAGTTGTTTATGTGTAAAATAACTTATAAGGGCATGAATTAAAAAAAAACTTATTTCATTATGATTGATAGGGAAAAGGGATATAAAATAAGTTAATATATATGCATATATATATGTTCAAGAAGTGAAAATATCAAGATATATTTAATTTTTAATATACTATTATTTAAAATGTACATGTACAAAATATTATAGTGAAGAAAATACTATTCCTGCTGGTTAATAGATGTTATAAATGTTGTAAAATTAGTTTGTTATTTAAAAAATCAATCTGATTTAAATAAACTTACGTTTAACTTATTTTAAATTTAGTTTATATTTATTAAAAAACATACGTTTAAAGTTGATTCAAATTCGTTATAAATTTATAGTTTATTTTTTAATGTTAGTGTCCAAATTTAGTGAAACTGTGGATATTTTATCTTTATTTTCATATTAATATCTGCTTATTCTTACATAAATAAATAAATAAATATTGAGTTATTTTTAATATACGAGTTTCATTTTTTACTAATAATATTTTTGTTTTAAAATAAACTCTATTATTGTCTTGCTTTTTCTAATAGAAAAAAAAGCTTGAGAAGAGGAATAAAATAATTTAATATTCAAATTACTTTTCAAAATAACTTTGCAATGTACTTAAATTAAAGAGAAATAGAATATTTGAAAGTTGAAGTTAGAACAAATTAGAGTGGTATTTCAAGACTTCTCAGTGTGAAACAAATTTAATAGGGCAAAATTAACTTCCTATAGTTGGGAAAAATTGCAAATTTTCATAAAGAAACATACAGGATAAGAGGTTCCATAAACCGTAGGTAGGGTCAACTTTGGTTGCGTACTATTATTGGCGTGAATAAAGCAGAAGCATGGAGAAGGGAAAGGCATGCGGCATCACCATCATTATCCTTTAACAAAATATCAGCAAAAGGGGCATAATTGTATTTTCAAATATTAAATTGTGGTTGATAGAACAAAATGCTGGTGGATGGTAGCTTTTTCATTTTCAGCTGATCAGTCAATTACCAAACAACTTCAATAACGTTTTGACTTGTCAAATAGCTAAATGTAATCAATCAGCCAAAAAAAAGGTTAAACAACTGCTAACTAAACGAAGTCAGTCTCTTACAATCATATTTTAAATTTATTTAATTTTTAACTAATTTTTCGACGATCTAGTATAATTAAAGTTTTCAAATATTAAACCCATGGTTGCAAATTTTGTACTGTACCGGATGGTACTGGCCGGTACATTCCGTACCGGCCGAAAAAGGTATCAGTATGGGTGTTGTTGGTATCGGAGAAAAATTTCGGTCGATACTGGTTATTTTCGGTCGGTACCGACTGGTACCAACAATACCGGATAATTTCGGACAGTTCCTAAAAAATGAAAAGGCTAGGGACCGATTTGCAAATTAAAATTTTTCTAACCCAAAAAGAAACCAACCCCCCTGGTTAAGTACTTAGTGTGTTCGGTGGAGAGAGTCTCTCATTAGGTGATTCCTTCTCTTAGTTTCCGAACACCTTCTGCTATTGCTCCCGTAAATGTTTCTTAGCTCTCGGATTAGGGCTACTGTCTGCAACTTGTTTGCCTATTGTCCTTTATTCGGTGGTATCTTTACTACTCACATTAGGGTTTTCGATTGGAGAGTGTTAGGGTCGGTGGCTCCTTGCGATTTGCGTGTGGTCCTCCATACCAGTTAAACACTGCTGGAAGGGACTATTGAAGCCGCCTGGGGGTGTTGAAGGGTGTTTGTCGGGGTGGTGCTGAACCCTTCCCGCAAACATGGAGGGGAGTGTACGTCGGCGCTACTACACCCCTGCAAAAGGGGGTCTCCTACTAGGGTTCCGACGAGGTGCAATGGGGCGGAAAAAAAACCCAAAGGAAGTGACATTACAGTTGAATGCTTCCATCCACCGAGTCTTTTGAGTCCGCTACAGGTGAGCAAAAATGGAACGCCAGATACGGTTCTGAACTCTACACCTTTGCGTGTTGCTGAACAATCCCTTCAGCTGGGGGATGAGGTATCATCCACAGCTGAAGTGGAGATAGATTTGGGCAGTAAGGATTCAAGCCAAACGCTAGAGACAGAAGGGGAAAGGGAGGCCTCTGTTCCGCTAGACGACTATGCTAGCTCTGAAGCTGGTCACCCTGCACAAAACATGCTTGATACAATGCCGCAGAAGGGGACTGGTGAGGAAAAAACAAAGCCATCCTTTGTAAGTCTTTTCCGCCGCAACAGAGATCTCAACAAGGGATTTAAATTGCAATGTCTGCCAATAGAGAATAAGGTTACCCTTGAACCAGAAGATTTGCTGGACATTGAACAAGAGTGGGGGTTTTGTTTAGTAGGGTGTTTTACAGGCAAGTTTTCGGGGCTGAAAGCTGTTGAGAAGCTAATGGACTCATGGGCAGTGAAATGCAAGCTGATACCGCACAGTAGGGGATGGCTCATATTCTAGTTCCTCACCGAAGATGACTGCTTGAGTGTACTGTCTGGTGGTCCATACGTAATGTTTGGGAAAACTCTCTTGCTGAAAAAACTTTCTTCGGGGCTCACCTTCAACTATCGGGAGTTCATGAATGTTCTGATATGGATATAACTTCCAGAACTGCCTTTGGATGCTTGGACTGAAAGGGGGTTGTCGAAACTCGGCTCTAGAGTTGGCAAGCCCATCTGCAAGGACCACATCACTAATACAAAATCTCGGCTTGGTTTTGCCCGGCTTCTGGTGGAAATTGATGTATCCAAACCACCAGTCACTAGCTTTGAAGTCCAACTTGCACATGGTGCTCCCTATTAGCAGGTGGTCCACTTTGAAACCTATCCGGCGTATTGCTGCCACTGCTCTCAATTTGGCCATTCGCCTTTTGTGTGTAAAGAGAAACAAAAGCGAAAGAATGTGAAGGCTACTGTCGAGGCTACTGGTCTTCATTCGCAAAAGGGAAGGGTTAATGCCACTACGGAGAAGGGGACTAGGTCGGCGCAGAAACAACCACATAAGGAGAGGGTCCGGTTGCATGAGGGCAATGCTTCCTCTTCCCAGTAGGTTCCCATTTCGGAGGGGCCAATCCAAGGCCTTCCTTTAGAGCCTCCTTTGAATGAACCCTCTGCGGACCTTGCTGGATCCTCTAGTGCGGGGAAGGATGCTGAGGGGATGACTGATCTTGGCTTTGTTGCAGTTGTGGAACAATCCCAGGCTACTCCTCCTGGCGCAAGTGCATTCCCAGGTCTGCCAGGTTCGCCTACCGGGTGTTTGGCTCTAGCGCAGAGCACCTCCCTTCACCTGACATCGGTGGATTGTGGGAACTTGAGTCGGCATAGGAATAGCTATTCCAATGGGCAGATTACGATGCCTCTTCCTATGGGGGACAAGGGGACTGCAGGAAAATCCTCCAGTAAGCAGGGTGGTGGGCACAGTAGTTGAGAGGATGGTGACTCCAAGGGAACAGGTGAGGGTCCTTTTAAGGTAGTTGTCCGGGTTAATTCACAGAAACCGAAGGGGATTGGAGGGGGTTGCCCTCCTCTTCCAAAGCCATGAAGTTGTTTTGTTGGAATGTTCGGGGCCTCAATTCTGCCCCGAGACAAAAGAGTGTGCCTTCCCTTTGAAGCAACACAATTGTCGGTTTGTTGGCTTGATTGAAACAAAACTCTTGGAGCCTAGCCTTCAGCTTATGATCTAGCTTCAGTTTGGTGGTTGGAATTTTTGTCATAACTTTGACTATCACCCTAATGGTCGAATGTGTCTTATATGGGATCTGCAGTACTATGATTGCCTTGTTTTGGCTACTGGTGACCAATTTATTCACGTGGAGGTCCACTGCAAGATTACTCAGCTTACTTGTTTTGCCTATATCGTGTTACTGAGCGAAAGGCCTTATGGCAGTCGCTCCACCTGCTCATGAATGATCGAGTACAGCCTTGGTAAGAATGCAAGTGTATAAGGGTAAAAGCTTGTTATTGATTTGCAATTACAACTGAGTTTAAATACAAGCTGTACAGCGCCTATTATCCTAAACAATAGCTAACAGTTTGAATTCAAAACTACCTGATTTATAGCCTACAAATACTACCTGATTTATAGCCTACAAATACTACAGATAACGCTAAACTTAACTACTATTTGACAAGGACAAAATAGCTTGTTGACACACATGAATATGGTACGTTTATACTTGGCTAATTCTTGGTGATTTTAATTGTGTTTACTCGGCCCAAGAACGCCTGGGGTGTCAGCCTCCTTCAGGTTACTTACTAAAGGATATGTTGGAGTTTTGGATTTCCTTGGGTTAGAAGATGTGCCTAGTAGGGGGAATTTTATACCTGGAATAAGAATATGTTATGGGCCAAACTTGATCGGGTCCTTTTCAACTAAGCTCGAAGTGCTACTGAGTTCCACTGTACATCTCACTTTTTACCTATGCGCCCTGATTCGGACCATGGCCCATGTGTGGTGGACCTTAGCCGTTTGGAGGTAAATGGAAAGAAGCCCTTCAAATTCTTCAACATGTGGATGACTCATCCTCTATTCTCTTCTGTTATGGATAGTGCATGGGGTCAGCCACAAGAAGGCTATGCTCAATTTATTTTGTGTTGAAAGTTACAAGGGTTGAAAGGGAGCCTTAAGGTGCTTAATTCTCAGGCATTTGGGAGTATTTCAGAAAAAGCTCGGCTAGCCCAAGTGGCTTACCAAACTACTTATGGTGCGGCATTGAATCAACCGGATAATGTGGCCTTGAATTGAATTAGGAAATGCTTCGGAGGAGGAAGACTGCGGTTTTTCTTTTGGAGGCTGAGCGGTTGTTTTTTCAGCAAAAGGCAAAATGTACCCATCTTATGGAGGCTGATAAAAACACGAAATATTTCCATGCTATTGCCAAAAAGCGGGGAAAACAAAATTCTATTACCCACCTTGTTAAAGAGGATGGCTCCATCACCACTTCGTTATCCGAAGTTGCAAATTGTTGTGTTGCATACTATAAAGGCCTTCTTGGGTAGGCTGAGTCCCTAGATAACCTAGATGAGAATATTGTTCGGATGGGCCCTCTCCTAGATGACAGTGTACGACAGCCTCTTATCTTTCTTGTTAATGAGGCAGAAATTAAAAGGGCTCTGTTTGATATTGGGGACACTAACCCAATGGGCCACAGTTGGTGATGATGTCACAAGGGCAGTCTAAGAGTTCTTTCATTCGGGTAAACTTCTCAAGTAGTTCAACCATGTTATCTTTACCCTTATCCCGAAATCTCCCAATGCATTAGCTGTTACGAATTTCCGGCCGATAGGATGCCTTAATGTTGTCTACAAGACTATTACCAAAATCCTAAATGAGCACATGAGGCAGGTTGTGGAGTCGATCATTGATCCCGCTCAGGTGGCGTTTATTCCTGGGCGAAACATGCTTGATAATGTGTTTCTTACCCAGGAACTTGTTCGAGGGTGTACAAGGAAACGGATCTCCCCTCGATGTTTGTTAAAGGTGGATATCACCAAAACTTATGATACTCTTGATTGGAAGTTCCTAGAGCACATGCTAGGGAGTCTCAGCTTTCCTAACCAATTTACTGGGTGGGTTATGGAATGTGTCAAGATGGCGTCATATTCTATTTCAATCAATGGCTCCCTGTATGGGAAATTTAATGATTGTCGGGGCTTGCGCCAAGGTGACCCTATGTCTCCCACACTTTTTCTCCTTGGATTGGAGTATTTTTCTCGGCTTGTGAGACACAAAACGGACTCCCATCGGTTTCACTTCCACCCGAAGTGTAAAAAATTGAGGCTTACACATTTCACTTTTGCGGATGACTTGATGTTATTTGCCCAGGCGGATCATTCTACTCTATGTATTCTTGTTGAAGCTTTGCAAAACCTGGAGCAAGTAGCAGGCTTAAAAATGAGTGTTGCGAAGTCCACTATTTACCTTGCGGGGGTTGATGGTTATGAGAAAGAGTGCCTACGACAGCTTGTGGCTTTTTCCTTGGGAGAGTTTCCAGTTCGCTATCTAGGGGTCCCCCTTGCCCCTATGAGAGTATCGGTGGCCCAGTTCTTGGTTCTCCTTGATGCTGTGGAGGGTTATCTAACGACCTGGAAGGGTCATTCTCTCTCTTATGCGGGGCGAAATGAGCTCATTAATTTTGTTATACAGGGGGTGCTAGCTTTTTGGTTACAATCTTTTCCTATCCCCATCACCATCATAGATTGGATTACGTCTATAGCTCGCCTCTTCTTGTGGGGAGGCAACCATTTCCAGGTGGCATGGGACTCTATATGTACGCCTAATGAGGAGGGCAGGCTGGGTTTAAAAAATGGAAAACTGTGGAATCATGCGCTTTTGGCTAAATTTTTGTGGAACATCCATGCAAAAGCTGACTCGGTTTGGGGTCGTTGGGTCCATGAAGAGTATTTACATAGGCAATCAATTTGGGAATGGCGTCCACATAACCGGGATTCACAATTGATGAGAACATTGGCTGCCATACGTGATATGTTGGTGGAAAAATGTGGAGGAGTAGCAGAGGCTATTCGAGGAATGCAATGTGCGTGTCTTCAAGACTGGCCCTCTTCTCATAAGCTTTATGATTTATTCCGAGTCACCCATTCCCGCAAGCCTTGGATGTCCTTTATTTGGAAGCAATATATTCCCCCCAAATTCTCCTTCATTGTCTAGCTAAGTGCCCGAGACCGACTACTCACGAAGGACAATCTGCACTTTTTAGAGATTGATAAATTTTGTGGGTTTTGTCGATCTTCTGAGGAGACCATCCAACATCTCTTTTTTGCCTGTCCTGTCACTAGTGCAATTTGGGGCTCCATCTGTAGCTGGCTGGGTGTTACCTGTTTCATGACAACACTTACTAGCGCCTTGAAATGGCTACGTAACGATTACCCCGGTGCTCTTAGCAAGAGTAAAGCAGTTCGCCTGGCCCTCATGACCACTATTTATATGATCTGGACATGTAGGAACTTGATCCAAATGGAAGGTGCTTTGGTTACATGACTTGAAGTTGTTGCAAAAATTAAAACCACCATGTATTGTATTCTATATAGGATCTACCCACCTGAGCTTCTTTGGTTTTAATGTATTGCACGGGTGGATCCTGCTTTAAGTGGCAGGGGCGATACTACCCACTGGTGGTCTTGCTCTCTATGAAGATGTAAAGGACAGGGTTGTTTGACAGAGACAAAGAGTTTGTTTGGACTGTTTATCCCCTGGGCTTTCTTCCCCTCCAGCCTCATGATGTCCCTTTACTGGGCTGGCCACACTTCGGCTATGGACTTCCTGCACCTGATATAAGAAGTCTGCTGATGTACTCTCCTATGGCTTATCCTGACTTGGGCTGACATGTTTTTTGTGGGTCTTGTGGTTGTATTTGGGCTCTAGGTTGTTGGGCCCTTATGGTTTTTTGGCATGTTTTTTGTTGTCTCCCTCTCTTCTTCTTTTGACTGGGGTATGCCCCTGTGAAGATGTAATTATTTTTTGTCCCTGATGAATACAAATTTTACCATTCATACAAAAAAATCCCCCCAACTACCGCTTCTCTCATCTCTCTTCTCTCTGTCGCGCCGCCTACTCTCATCGTCTCTCACTCTCACCGTCACTCTCTCTAACTCTCACCGTCGACGCCGCCTCAGCCTCGTCCTCCATGGGCTCCTCCTCTCTTCCTCTGTCGTGGTCTCAGGCTTGCCTCGCCGTCTTCATTAGATGATCTTCAACCTTCATCCATGTCACCCGAAGACGTCACCGCCTGCTACAGTTGTCACCTTCGCATATGAGGTCCACCACACCAGGCACCACAGCACATCGCACCGCCGCCCCACCGAACCACCAGTTGCACAACCGAAGGGTTTTTTAGGTGTGTGTTTTTCTGTCATTTATCATGTTTTTAATACTTGATTTAATTTTTTATTGTGCTGGATGATGGATTTCTGAAAGTTGGATGATGAATTTGTGATTGTTATTGTTGAATGTCGATGGTATTGCCGTATTGGGATTGCTTGTGTTTCTGAATTAGTTGTATTTCTGCTGGTGTTGAGTTGAAAATTGAAGTTGAAAATGGGTATGTCGTATGCTGCTGTGCTGACCTGAATGGAAGGAAGTTGAAGTTGAAGCCTAGTTGAAGTTGAAGTTGCTTGAAGGGTTTTGTGTTGTGATTGATGAAGACTTGAAGTTATTTCTACTGAAGGTGTATTGTTAAAGAATTGAAGTTAAAGTTACAATTCTGTATTTGTGATATAGAATTTGGAAATGGGTATACTGGTACTAGTAGTCCGGTACAGTAATATAGTATAGTTGTTGATTGTGAAAAACTGAAAATTGGAAATGAAAATATGTTGTTTTGTAAGTTGTGTTTGATATTGGATTTGGATTTTAGACCATTGTTATCAATTGAAAATTTTATGTTATAATTGTAAATAATTATCTTGTTAGAACTTAGAACTTTAGAAGTTAAATGCAATTGGTATATGCAAAACTAAAATATATAAAATCAATTGTTATAATTAATAAAAATAATGCATATTAACTAAAATTTACAATTTTAATAAAAGTTTAGAAATATATGTTTGAACTTTTTATTATATAAAAATATATATAATCAAATCACAAAATTAAAGTATTAATTTTTTGTTGATTTTTTATTTTAGTAAAATAATCATTTACATCCAATTCTATTTACAATTACATACATAGTTTACAACATACTTAAGGAAACTATTTAAACACTTTTTTTTCACTTTTTAATCATTAATTATAATTATAAACTACACATTTAGGTTGTCTTTTCATATTTGATATATTGTAAAAGAAAAATTATACACGCCCAAATATTGTGTTGAAAATGGAATTATGAATGTTTTGTCATTGTTGTAATTGAAAATTGTTAGAATTGGTAATAGAATCATGATTGTTTTGTGATTGTTGGAAATTGTTGGAATTGGCAATGGAATCATGATTGTTTTGTGATTGTTGGAAATAGTCAGAATTGGTAATGGAATTATGATTGTTTTGTAATTGTTGGAATTTAAAATTGTTAGAAATTGTTAAGAATGGAAATACAATAATGAATGCTTTGTGATTGTTGGAATAGGAAATTGTTGGAATTGGTAATGAAATTATGAATGTTTTGTGATTGATGGGATCAGAAATTGTTGGAATTGGTAATGGAACCATGATTGTTTTGTGATAGTTGGAAATTGTTGGAATTGGTAATGGAATCATGAATCATAATTCTTTTGTGATTGCTGGAATTGGAAATTGTTAGAAATTGCTAGGAATAGAAAAATAATAATGAATGTTTTGTGATTGTTGGAATTAGAAATTGTTAGGAATGGAAATACAATAATGAATGATTTGTGATTGCTGGAATTGGAAATGGAAGGAAATGGAAGGAAATGGAAATGACATTATGATTGTTTTGTAATTGTTGAAATTGCAAATTGTTGGAAATGGAAGGAAATGGAAATGATATTATGATTGTTTTGTAATTGTTGAAATTGCAAATTGTTGAAGTATGTTTTGTGTTACTTATTATATATGTTGAATGTTTTGAATTTTAGCTTTTGACTTATACAGAATGAGTTATATTAGATAAGATAGATATGCATATTGTCATTGTGTACTGAATTATGTGTTATTTGTTTTTGAGTACAGATAAATGGAAGGAAGTTCAAATACTCCCGATCAACCTACTTTAGGAAGATACAGTGATCCAGCTTAGGCTCACGCTGGTACAGTTCCGGTCAAAAGAATCATACCATTTGCTTGTTTTGTAACAAGCATTTGAAAGGTGGAGGAATTTTTCGATTGAAAAGGCATTCAGCTAAGGTTAAAGGAGATGTAGAAGCATATAAAAAAGTAAGTCATGATGTAAAGTGGTAGTTGAAAACATTGCTTAATGAACATCAATTTGAGAAAGATAAAAGGGAAAGATTGAATTTTGAAATTGGTAGTGAAAGTTCATTTTCTGATTTTCGTGGTGATTATGGAAATGTTGAAGGTGGAAGTGGTTCTGATACTGGTACTGGTAGTGTTCCATCTCAGGATCATGAAGAATTTGACGTGAGGAAAAGAAGAAAGCAGGTGACTAGTTTCTTTGCACCACAAACAACTCCTGGAGCCTAACCTTCAATTCGTAGTACAATGTAATCAAGAGATGCGACTCACAATGTTGATATGGCAGTAGCTAGATGGTGGTATGATATAGGTTCGTCATTCAATGCTTCTGAGTCTTATTATTATCAACCTATGATGGATGCAATAGCCTCTTATAGTCCAGGATACAAAGGTCCTTCGATTGATGACT
>JAOSBP010000005.1:35370120-35383513 GCA_027563825.1 Erythroxylum mucronatum
GGTTGTGATAAATACACCGTGCACGTAACTTCTGTCTAGGAGGCCGGGTTTTAAGTGGGACCGTTTGTGACCCCTCCACCCTTTCCTGGGATTTTACGTGGAATGGTAATACTGTCTTAAGAGGTTGTTCGGCGGTCTTTCCTGGGTATTACCGAATTGGTTCACTTCACTAGTTGTTTACCTTAGAGGAAAAAATTACCCGATTTTTCCACCAGTATTGTCAACAGATGAGCGTTTTGGACATTGGACATGAATATTTAAAACTCCGACATAGTTACCATCCCTATCCTTTTGGTACTCGTATGCTTCTAAGCTCCCCAACTGTGACGTTAGGAAATTCACAGCTATAATTGCCTCTTGAGGCCTACTAGTGATAAACAAGCAACCTACCAGTTGATATGTCATTTTCGCGTGGAAGTACTGCCTTGGACAGCTACAAAAAGCCTAGAGAAAAAAGGCTTTTATGAATGAAAAGCTGTTGCCTCTTTTCCATAGAACAGAGTTTGGTAGTATAAGTAATAAAAAATATTATTTGTATAAAACAATCACACTAACTCGTTTCAGAATCAATGTTTGCATACCCTGCCCTTAAAGCCACAAACTCAGTTCCAGGTTTGGGCTCTGAACTCTTCAAAATCTGGTGCTTGTCTGTATGCCCACAAATGGATCTGATCAAAGACAAATTGCCCAGAAAGTGGTTGTGTTGTTTTCCATCTATATTTCTCCAACATCCTTAGAGCTTTATTCCCAGATTCCAATTGTAAAAGCCTATGGCTTGTGAAAGTTCACGTTAGAAACGCTGTCCTGATACAGAGGTCAGCCAACCCAAGTCTTTTCCTCTCAAACACGACAAATCAATGATGGGGCTAAGTTCTTTAATCTTTATGGTCCAGACGCCCAACCAACCATACACAGCCGATCTGTTTTGACTATTCTTCTTATCATTGAAAAGCTCAGCCACAAACTTGAGTGTTTTTGACCTGAAGTCTTCTCAGATGAGAAAGAACCCAACTCAATCTAGCTGTTAAGACTAAGACACAGAGTAGTAAAGTTAATCTGAACTCCTCCAAAGAGGAAGATAAAAGGTGGGTCAATGCCAGATATTATAAACTTTACCAAAAATGAAAACTGGTCAGAGAATCCGAGGCTGCTTAAAACAAACACTAGAAGACTGCACCACCCAGAAGAAGCAAATCCATACAGCAAAACAGAAAAGTAAAAGAGATACTGATAAAGAGTTACATGAAATTGCCAAAGACCTTATAAAATATAACTTCCCATGAGCAGTGGCAGTGAAAAAGATGAACATCAAAACACAACAACAACAATGTATACCATGTTTCTTATTGTACCATAATTCAGCCATTTATTTTTTTATTATCAGAGAGGCGACCCATTGAGATTCTCCTCTGCATATAATATAACAAATACAAAAGGGAAGACTTTCTACTAATTTGATTGTGATTTCCATGTTTGAGAAAATATATTTAATTCAGTTTACCAAAATATATATATGTATTATATGCTGAACGAAGTAGTAAGATACTAGAAATCAAAAGAAAAAGTTAAAACTATGCAATTAAATTAATCAGATGAAACCCAATCTTCCCTTCTTCCAGAAAGTCATCTCTGGATCAAGCTTCTTCGCAATTCTAGCTGGTTCTGATTTACACCTTGTGAGTATCAAAGGGTGCAAATTCCCAGTACCATCTGGTCTAAAATCTTCAATTTTTGCACTTCTCATCATTCTTTCTCTAATTGAAGTAACTGAACCCTCAAGTTCTCTAAAAAAATTGATTTTTTCCGGGGTTTCTGGATCCAATTGCGATTCTTGATCAGACTCTGCGTAAACAAACTCTCTTTTCGATGTTGGGCTCTCATAAAGATCCGTTCTTTGCTTTGACTCTGTTTCTTCACTGCTTAAAGGTGAACCCCAAAATCTACAAGCTAAAGATGAAGATCGATACGGTGCAGATCTGCATCTAGTCAATAAGAAAGCGTTCTTTGGTGGTGTAACAGCACTAGAAATATAAACACTGGGCAATTGTTCTTCTTCTTCTTCTTCTCCGTCATCTTCTTCACTACTTCTTTGGAAAACACCTCCACTGCTTCTGTGACCAAACTCTGGTTCAATCCTTGAAGTGTCTTCACTAATTTCAGGATTTCTCCTTAAACCAGGGCGAAAAAATAGTACCCACTTAAACCAAGCGGGTCTAAAACACTTAAGCTTGAGCATCGCCTTTTCATGATGGCAAATGCTTGGGATCCATCTGCACCGGCTTTTCTGTTTAGTGTGTCGGGTCTTATCTTGCTTTGACCGTCTCACCCGGACCTGACCCATGCAAGTCACTTTTGGAGAGGAAGGCTCCTGAGTAGTTTCCATACCTGTATTCTTCTTCCTAACAAACATTGGGCTTGAACGTGATCGACTTCTGCTTCTGTTCCCAACACTGGTTCTCAAAAACGTCATCAACGGTGGGGGATACTTCTCCGCCCGACCCGGACTCGAAATGCGTTTTGCCGGGAGCTTCATGTCTTCACACCTATGCAGAAATAGAAACCTTGTTCAGTGTGTAGGGTGTTGCTTTATATGTCGGAGTTATGGGTTTCACTGGTCGTTGGAGTTTTTCCGCGAAGGCTTTATGTTGTTGTTATACGTTTAGGTCAGTAATTGGTGATTTTGGGTGCGTACACGGTTGGGTGAAATCTGACGGTAAGGAAAGCAAAAGATTTTTTTGGATTCCGACTTGACTGAGGCTTTAGGATTCTCTGGATGATTTCTGTTCCTCTCCTCTCCATCTTGTACATTCTCTGATCACTTTGTTTTTATGTCTTTCTCGGAGTAGACCATCTTATTTACAAACTACGTGGAGTGGAGTTTTAGAAATTTTGTAATTTTATTGAACCTCTTTTAAAATTAATTTAATCGAAATAGTGTATTCACATGTGTTTGGTAGGAGGATTGTAGGGTTGGAGACGTTACTGACCAAAAACGGAGTTGTCACTGAGAAGTATCAATCACCAAACATCACTTGGGTATCACATCATACGTATTAGCCCAACAATTGGTTGTTTAGGTTGCTTAATCATAACAAACATTCGTTTCTTGTACTCAAATGGTGGAACGGCCACATTAGGCACCCTCACATTCCGGCTTGATATTGTGTGAGGGAGGTAAATCACGGTTTGATCCTAGCCAGCTTCTCGAAAAGGTAGTTCAGTGTTCGATGTACACAAGGAGTTACCACATTGAATGAACTCCCACACTGCCACTGCCAAGACTCGAATCCAAAATTTTGAACTCACTTTCCTTCCTAATTCCCAATGACCAACTGGACTACCTGTGTGGGCACAAACATTCATTTCTAACTTGCCCGGCCTTCGAATTGGCCTATGCCCTGCACAGAAAGGAGTCTTGAAGGTGTTTTAAGAGCCACCAACATGTGGCTGCTTATAGGTGGAAATTTGGGCAGTTCTGATAGGCTAAGTAATGGGGTTAAAAGAGGGTAAAAAGGTGTGTCGGTTTCTTGTCAAAGAATGGTATTGATACTAATCATTCATCAACTACATGCCTGCCTTGAAATTTTGGTACTTGGAATTTATGGCCACTTGACCGACGGACTTCCAAGTTCCACCCACCCCTGCAATGAAGAGGATACCAACACAGTGAAAAGCAAGTAACAGGCTATAACTGTAGTGGGGTCTGTCCACACCCCATCAGTGGCTCCACCAATCACAATTTGTCTATGCCCACGCAACCACCAACGCACTATAAAAATCTCTAGTTCGTCAAGTTTCCAACATTATCCTTTCCTCGATCACACAAGACTTGGGGAGGTCGGTGTAAGTTTGTAATTCCACAATGAAGGACATCAACAGGCAATGTCATTTCCAAGAACAGGAACAAAAAGGTCAACTGATGTTCAGGTTACTTTCCGACACTCAGCTAAAAGGGCTTGACGTATGAGGCAAGCCTAGCGAGTCAATCAACGATCAATGGTCAAAAGGTGTGTTGTTGATCTGTACACATTAGGCATAGAAACTATGAATACCACAAAACGTGAAGTAAATGCGAAGATTTCGGATTGAAGTGCTACTTATACAGATACTAGAGAATTGGGCCAATTCAAGTTGATACACATGAGGGCCTTGCTTATATGGTGTGACACACAAGAGGCCAGAAAGTCCTTGACATCCTATGATTGCCTCGTAAAGTACTTCCTTACCCCATATATACACTATCCTGTTATATTCTAAGAGGTTTATGCAGAGGTTATAGGTCTTTTCATTCCGACCACTGAATTTTTAAACTCGGATCCGATGTTGCTGCTGTTATGTCCTTCACTGTTCCATTGTTGCCGTACTTGTACCTCTGTTTCATCATCTGAGAATCAAAACTAAATTTCAGATTAACTGGTACTCAGAGGATGAATCTTTGTTAGCCTACAATACGTTGTCCTTTTTGTTAACTTTGTCAAGTATGCCTCGGACGAATTGATATAAAAAACGAAAAGAAAAGGCGCTAAATCAATAAAATTACCGGATATAGAAGATAAGGAAAACTCTGTCAGGCGTCTTACGCAGTCCTTCAGTGCTTGGAGTTCAGCTTCCTTCTCGCAGAGTTTGGACTGCGCCAAATGTAATTCAGATTCCAGCCCCGCAATCTGGTTTCCTTGCTGTTCAATGAGCACGTGACATAATTTCTGATCGAGTTCTGATGGCGATACCCCATGACATTGGTAAGAAATAGCAGTTTCTTGGTCTGCTTCACCGGATGATATCTCAGCCTGCAGAAAATTTTTGTGGTAAAAGAAATCTGTAGTTCATAGCTGATAGATTCATTACAGCAGGGAGCATTTTTTTAACCATAATACTATCATAAGTATGTGAATCTCCAAATTAGACATAAAACCTTTTGAAACACTAATGTTGCTGCCTTATGATTAGATAAGAGTCAGGTGGAGATCTTTTTGCCCCAAGAAATATGAAAACAGCCATTAGAGTTCGAACTCTTTTTGGTGTATACACACCAGTGTACAATTTGAACCAAATTAATAACATAAAACCTGGTCAAATAAAGAATGGACTTTGCACAAAATATGCTATAGTTCCTCAATGAATCACATGTGGATCCCCAGTTAATGATACAATGAGTCCTGAAATTTCATTATCATAAAATGCATTGCTGGTTTAGTAAGCACACGTTGAACGCTAGATCTGAATGTTCATCTACTAAGTGTTAAAAAATGGCATTTTGAAAGTTAAACCGCATTTGTGCAACCAATCTATCTATAACAGTAGTTAAAGAGACAAAAAAAGCACCAACAAAACAAGCAGAATTTTAAATAGTCACTTAATCTACAGTAAGATCAGAGTGATATTTGAAAAAGTTCACCTTGTCTAAATTTTGTTTCATCACATTATCGTCAAGAGCTTCAGAGGGAGACCAAGGAAGTTTTTGCAGTTCGGACTCAAGCTCTGCCTCTAGTTCATCCATTTCCTGCACGTCAGGAACCAACTCTTCCGTAAGAACGCTACTTGGGCATTCAGCATCATCAGTCATGGAGAGCTCAGACAATTTGATTTTGTTTGCATCTTTCGCCCCAATCCTTGGTCCATTAAGCTCTAGACGGAGATGCTCATTATCTGAGTTTGCAAGAGGCTTTTTCGATTTCCTTCTGAAAAGCTCAGCTCTTAATTCCTGAACAACCTTTGAAGTCTCATCCATGGCCATGCTCAGCTTATTGATCTCAGCTTTCTCAGCTGAAATCATGTGCATGATTCCCACACCCAATCCCCAATCAAACAAAGAGCCATCTGTGGAACATTACATTGAGGTATCAACAACATCACTTGACAGAGACTTCACAAGTAATCAAAGTACTTAAAACCACAGCATCACTTCAATGATCAACATTGTTACATGCTTAAGATAATAAGGTTTTAGCCCGTTAGGAAAGTCCTGAATAATTAAAAGTTCGTTCAAATTCATTGAAACGGGACAATCCTGCAAATTAACTTACCGAATCTCCAAGGAATCAAAGAATTTCATCCCACAAATATTCAGAGCTCAAGAAATCAGCAACAATGGAACTTACAAAGCAATCATTAAAGGAACAAACTAATTATTTATTAATTTTTGTATCCAAGCAAAAGTATACTTCCATAACTCACATTAACTGCGCTCGATCAACACTATAGGTTTCTTTTTTCCCTTCAATTTTCGTACATTTTAAAAACTCGAGAATGTATGATATAAAAGAAGTTAACCTTTAGAAGAAGAGGATCCAAGCACACGCTTAGCAGTTTTTCTTTTCTTCAAGCAAACCCCAAACCTTCTCCCACTCCTCTCCGTACCGTCGCCTTCAGATCTCTGATTAGCAGCTCCGTACTTCAATCGACGGCCGGAGATACCCGATTTCTTCCTCGAACCCTTAGTTCTCTTTCCGCTCGATCCTGAGCTCGAAAACCTAAAGATCTCCTCATTACTCTCGTACCCACACTCATTGGTCACTACAGGCGACTGAAATTCGGAGGAGACAAGTTCAGGGTTCTCAGTCCGTTGCTCCTCCTCGAACTTATCGGAGAGAAGCAGGTGCTTGGCTACGAGAGTAGTGGATCCGGCCACGGCCGCAGCGACGAGAAGTTGCCACATGATGGGAGATGGTGGAAAGTAGGTGGAGTGGAGATCGCATTAAAGCGTTAGGTAGGGGAGAGGTGAGCTGCCAACTTTAGTCGCTGAGACAGACTCAAAGGCCAAAGCTCTCTCTCACGCTCATGTGATTCCCGCTCGTTTCGAAATTTTGATACTTGTCAATTTGGAATCGGCTTGTGGGCCCCATTAAGGTTTCTTAGTCTCCATCATGGATCTGGAATTACCAATCCAACGGCACACCATATTTTACTTTTTTCAATTTTTCAATTTTTAGCACTAAAAGTCAAATTTAACTAATTTTTTAAAATTCTTTAATTTTTAAAAATTATTAAGACTTAAAAACTATTAAGACTTAAACTTTTTAAAAATAACTATAAAACATAAATGACAAAATTAATTTGAGGTTTGAATCAAATTAATTATAAAAATTATATTTTATTATATCAATAATATTTCATATATTTTATTTATATAAAAAGTCTTTTTAAAATTTTTCATTTTTTCAAATTTTAGTACTAAAAGTCAATTTTAACTAATTTTAAAATTTTCTTTAATTTTTAAAAATTATCAAGAATCCATAAAATTTTCTTTAAAAATAACTATAAAATATACGTAACATAAATAACTAAATAGAATATTACCAACATAAAATTTTAATTCAACTCTTAATTTAATATTTAAAATGAATTAATTAGTTCAGTTAATTTTGAAAGTTATATTTACTTATCATGTCAATAATATTTAATTCTTATTTCATATTTCATTTATTACTTATTTCATTAATTAAAATAGCCTCTGTATTAGTTAGAGTAAGACTGTATACTATTGGACTTTCTCAGACTCCGCATCTCAACAAAATGTCTACTGAATGTTGTTGTTGTTTTATTTCATATTTTATTTATTAAGTATTTATTTATTTTATTTTAATATTTTTATTTATTTTAATATTGTTATTTTTAATAGTGAAAGTAGCCTTCAGTTGCAACGTGTTCTATAAAATTCTCTATCGGATAATCTGATCGATCATCTTAGCAAATCCCTCTGCTGATACAATGGGGCAAAGACATTAATGTAAACCAAGGTCTTGGTAAATGGTAATGGAAGACTATAAACAGATGTGTGAATCTGCCATAAGTCGAACATCAAGTTTGTACAAATCATCAATGCTTACGCATCTGTATTCTGCAACACTACTTTCAGTATTGTAGTGTTGTTGCAAGTGTGATAAATATGATCTAATTAATTCATACTGACTAGCAATACTTACTAATAGTCACTTGAGCTGAATCTATTGCGACAAAATGATATCAAAATAATTCTACTTCCTGAGCTCTGCCATTACCAGAAGAAGCACGATACCAGAACTGAACTTTGAAGCTACAAGGTCCTGCATTGTTAATACAGGGAGCAAAACAGAACACTTTTATGATGAGATTCATAAGAGTGAATCATTTGTAAGAAATCTAAGAAGTTGTAATAACAACAACAATAACAACTACCCAAAAGAAGTCCCACGAAAACGAAGAATTTGGGGAAGTTCTGTAATACGCGGTCTTAAGAAGTTGCTTCCTAAATCTAAGATGTCAAGTTAACAAAATCGGGAGCTTTTGGAAATATGCAGTCAAGATTACTAACCTTGTGACATATTAGTAAATTCTAATCTCACCTAATTGTCAGTCCAATGTTTTGTCAAATCCCAGTTCTAAGTACAATTAATCCTGAACATGGTAGTCAACACCTATCCATCACTTTAAATAAGTTCCAGATGGTTGCCAACAATATTTGAGGTAACACTTTTTGTCTTTTCCCACATCTAATTAAATGTTAACTAAATGCAGTAGTCAACCCATCAATCTTGCTCCAGTTATCTACAAACAATCTGAAACTCTACTATAAATAAGGGTATAATCATCAAAATACTCTTCTTACATTAGTTGAAAAACTGAAGTTCCATAAGTTATCGAGCAACACTCCCTTGGGATCAAAACAGTTCTCATTCTCATTCAACTCAAGAAGCATTTTACCCTGGTTGTTTCGTAGCTTTCCTATTTGCAACTCTTTGAACCTAGCATTAAGAGATACAGGTCTGGATTCATAACCTTAATTTGCTACTTCTAAACTTTCTTCAACTTCCTATCCAAGTACACATTCATCATTAACAGGTTCCAATTGCAATATGTATGTACAGATAAGATCACACATCACATAATTAGGAATACTTACAAGATGTAAAGACTTAACACAACTTATTTATGAATAAACCAACAATGTCATTTATATTCCTTAGCTATCAATACCCAATTTTCTTTAACTATGATCACAACATGCAGCTACTAACTCTCTAAGGCTTCTCAAAATATGCGGAACCATATAATCCTATGTCAGATATAGATTCAAAAGGGCAGGGCTCTAGAAAGAGATCAATATTAAATCAGTTGAGTCAACCAGCAAAAGCATAGAAATGAACTCACTGAACTTCAAAGATAAACTATTTGGAGATCGCCAACATCAATCATTTTTTTCCCTTACCCTCCTTACTTTCTCCTTTTAAATGGATCTTGTCCACTTCCCACCTATGCAACCGTTGGCCTGCGTTGGGTGTGACTCTACAATCTTAAAAATACGTTCTGATCTTACCAACATCCATTACGACATACAGGCGGAGTCCCTTACAAGACAGAACACACGATAGTTCTGATGATAGGCTACTGAAACAAAATCTCAGAATGCCATTTGAAACAAGGTATGGTCTATATGTTCCTGAATTTCGAAAATTATTATGCTATTCAGATTTAGCTACTAAAGAATTGAAGATTAACCCTTTAATCAGATCAACAGTTTGGGTACTAGAACTAGACGAACAAGGCTATAGTTCACGCATGAATACAAAGAAAGATCATGTTCAACTTACCCAAGAAATAACAAATCAGTCGGATTTTGACGCTATATTGCCTCGAGCTGCTCTCGCATTATCGTACTCGAACTTGAACACGTTATTTATATGGGAAGTATCCTTCAAGTAAAACACCCTCCCAAACTTACTCTCCTCAATCGCAGGAAAATAATAAAAGATCACCGAATTCACCACCCAAAACCATGACGACCCAAGCACGATCCCCAAAGTTGCTCCAGCGTAGACCTGAGCCACGGAATGGTACCCCAAATACACCCTCGAGTACATCGTCAAAACCGCCAGCGACCACGTCACCAAATTCGCGACCCATTTCTTCGTAAACTCTCTAAACCCCAAACCTTTAATCGTCAAAAGAGTGACGTACGTCGCGAAGAAGAACATGTACTGGGAGTGGCTCGAGGGCCAACCGTGAGAATCGCACATCTCGAGGAGCGCGCATGTGGCCGGTCGCGCTTGTTGGACCGACGTTTTGATGACCTCGCTGATGAACTGTGAAATGAGGAGGCCGACGGCGAAGAAAAGGCCTTGAAGTTCTCGCCGGAAAATGAAATGTGAGACGAATCCGCCGAAGCTTATGAAGACAGGGACTAGGGAGACCCAAGCTAAAAAGTGGCCCAATTGGTCTCCTTTCCGGTAACGGACGTGAGTCAGGGTCACGGCTTTGAGTGGCGGATGAGCCATGGAGGTGGAGAGAGAGATTAAACGAAACGGGCAAATTTTGGTGTTTGCTTCTCGGGAAAGTTATAACGAGAAAAGTGGAAGAAAAGTCAAGGGTAAAATAACAGGAGACCAGCGACACGCGGATTTGTTTGTTAGAGAGCTATACGAGAGGTTGATCGAGCGCAAGTGAAAGTTCACTGCTTCATGGGAAGCAGCAACATATTGTATATGTTTTGATCACGTGGATGCTAGTTCGCCTGCGTGAGAATAGGAAAGCCAACATTACAGTATCGAATTTTTTAGAATTTAATTCAGTCTTTAAATTTTTTATTTTTCAATTAAGTAACTAATTTTTAAGATTTTTTAGCTTAATGCTCAATCTATTCAATTTTTTAATAAACTAGCTAACATTTTAAAATCTTAATTATATAGTTCAAAATTAGACTTAACAGTTTGGCTTGAACTTGACTTGTTGACCTAAAATTAACGAGTCAGACCTAAGTTGATTAGGTTTCAAGTTCGAGTTTGGACTGCTCAAGGTCAACCTAAGTTGATTAGGTTCCAAGTTCGAGTTTAGACTGCTCAAGGTCAATCTAACCTGAATCTCAACATATAAAGCAAAACGTTGTGGTTTTAAGTAAATAACATCATTTTCATTTTTAAATTTTTTGTCCAATCTAGCTGAGCCGAGTTTTAGGTTTTCAGGGCCTAATTAGGCCTCGGGTCAAGCTTAGGCTACAGTAGAAATTGTCGACTCGGCTCATAATCATCTCTATTCAAATCGTTAGCTTTTATTGATGTGATTAATAGATAGACATTCACGTAATATACAATAGATATATCACATCATCAAAAATAAAATATTGACGTGATTTTTACAAGTTTTAAAATATTAATTACTAAATTGAAATGTTTAAAAAGTTTGATACTATATCGAAGAAATTTTAAAATATTAGAAATTTTAAAATATGTTATTCCAAGAAGAACATAAGAAAATCTTAAGTGTTAAAATTTTAAAATCTTTGTGACGTTAAGGTTAGGTATGTAATAAAGTCTAGACCCAACATGATTTGGCTCAGCCTAAAATTATCTAATCAAAAGTTTGAATTGGGTTTGAATTTTTTAAAAAAAATTATCAAATTTTAGCTCGAGTATTGTTATTGGGCTTTTAGAGTCCATTCGATTGAGTTTCGAATCAGTCCCAAATACAAATTTTTGGAACAGGCTTAGACTTGGACGGATCCAACCCAAGGATGGCAATCCCACCCAGGTCCGACTCGACCTGGCGCTAAGTCAATCGGCTAGGCTCTGGTTGATCAGGCCATAAGCCGAGATTTCTTAGCCCAACCATCCAAATTGAGAGCTACAAAATGACATTAATTTTTGAATTTTTTAAAAATTTAATAAATCGAGCTGGGCAACTCCTGATTTGGTCAACCTACAATCTACGCCTGGCCGGGCAGGAGCCATTGCCATCCTTAATCCAACCTGAGTTTGCCATTACCATCCCAAAATAAGGCAAATAGTATTTTTCCTTTTTTCTTATTTCATTTAAAAATTGTTAAATTGTTCCTTTAAATTTTCATATAAAGTTATAATTTTTTATTTTTACTTTTGTTACAATTGGCTTTACTATTTATCAAATACATATTTTTTAAAGATATTTATCAAATACATATTATTTAATAATTATTAAAATTTATTACTAATATGATAATTAAATTAAAAATTTTTGGAAAAATATTCAGATATAGTTTCATTGCATTTCTTTTTATCACATCATTGATTCATTATTTTGGAAAAACATGTTTTTGGTACATAAATTATATGCTAATAAATTACCAATAAGCAGTATGTTTGTTATAAAGGTACAAAAAATTTAATTTTTTACCTTCTTCCATTTTTTTCTCTTTCTTTATTTTTAATTGTTTTAAAAAAATTTAATTTTTTACCTTATTAAATTTTTTTAAAACAATTAAAAATAAAGAAAGAGAAAAAAATGGAAGAAGATATTATTGGTACATCTTTAAGCAATAAATTGGTAATATCAACATCAAAATAAAGTAAATAGAATAATATTAGTTTGAAGTGAATAATTAGTTAGGATAGTTAAACAAATAAATAAAAAATTTATTGTAAGATTCAAGTTATGTTATTTAAAATTCTATTGATCTTAGATTTTTATTTATAATACTTTTTTAATTATTTCATTTATTTATTTCGTTTTTTAATTTTTAATTTTTAATTTTAATTTGTTTTGTTTATTTATATTTATTATACAGTTTATATTTTTACTTTTGATTTTGATTTTATTTGTTTATATATTTATCTATAATTTTCTTTAAATTGTTTTTTAATTTTTTTATAGATTTATCTTAATAGTCTAAAAAGTTAACGTATCTAGTACACAAGGCTTTCTAAAACTTTCCTTTTGTATTTTTACAAAGAGAGTGTTTTTGTGACTTGAATTTTGTGAGCAACTTTACGATATTCTCCTAGGCAATTTTGAGGTATTTTTATTGAGATATTATTGACAGATTTTATAATAATTATGAAGATTTAAGTTTGAATGGTCGGACTGAGTATGAGATGAATTGACTATGACTCGTGCCAAATCTGTTGCAAGACTTTCACCTGATCTCTTAAGATATTATACACAGTGAAAAATCCATGTCAATGTAGTGAGTGCAACAAGGATTTGAATTTTTACAAAGAAATTATTTTCGTAACTTAATAATTTTATGGTCACAAAAGAACAACTTTATTATATGCTTCAAAGCAATTTAAAAATATTTTTATTGAGATATTATTGACAAATTTTATAATAATCTTGAAGATTTAGGGTGTACTTGTTTGGGGGTATGGAATGAAAATTGATGTTTGGTATGAACCTATCATTGAAGAACTAAGAGTTTCATTCCCTGGTTTTGGGCAATCTTCCATTCCTCTCAGAAGTGATTGCTATATTTTAAATTTTTTATGTATACAGTAAAACCTCTATAAATGAATATTTTTGGGATCTGAAAAAGTATTCTTATACGGAGTAATTTATCGATAAATTAATATTTAATATTTATTAATTTATCAATAAATTAATATTTATTAATTTATAGAATAATTTTTATTTTGTACATTATATTTGTCAAATTAAACAATTAATTTTT
>JAOSBP010000005.1:35401957-35412031 GCA_027563825.1 Erythroxylum mucronatum
TATCACTAAAGGAAAGTATAGGTAAATTTTGTCTCATCTCTCTCTACATTATGATTTTGAGTTTGGTGTTAAGATATGTTGTTCTCTATGCTAGAATATGCATGAAACATGGTTTAGATGAATGAAATTGTCATGAAGAGGGTTCTTTAAGTTAAAACCAAAATTGTCCCATTTAGGTGAATGTTTGTAAATTTTTGAATATCTTTTGAAATTGATGGTCCAAATGAATTATATGGTGTTAATTATACATGTATAATGTGAATTGATGATGAAAAGTGAGTTTGAAGCTTTGAGTGGATCATATGATCTTTTAACATTTTTAGGGTATTACCGCACATGAGTAGTTTCCTATTTTGTACTTTTATTGTCTAGTAGCTCATGAACTGTGTTTATGTAGATACGTTTTATGATTTTGTAAGTTAACTTTTAATTTCCTTGTGTTTTATAAATAAATTTATGTATGAATCTTTTGATACTGTTGTTGAGATTGCCTTGAGTGGACTTTAAAGTCCTGAAGTTGTGGTTGGATGTGAATATAGAAGTGTGCTTAAAAATGTTTGCAGCTTTTGGAATTTTTAAAATACAGTCGTTGTGTTGCCCAAATTTTTCCAAAAAAAGAGAAAAGAGGAGAATAGATTTTTCAGTTAGCCTTGCGTAGTCGGATTAAGGATACCGTGAGTGTCCTTAGCCTAGTTATGCGGCGGTTGTCATGAGCCCGATGTGGTACCGGGTCGTGATAGATATCTTCACAGAACTATGGATTTTGGATTATGGTATCCAAACTTTGATTCTTTTAATATAGTTGGCTATTGTGATGCATATTATGTAGGTGATAAAGTCGATCGAGAAAACACAAGTGGGACTATCAATTTCTTGGCGGATGTCTAGTTTATTAGTCTTGCAAGAAAGAAATTGCACAGTGCTTTCAAAAACTAAAGTGGAATATATAGCAGTTGCTAGTTGTCGTGCTCAAATTTTATGGATGAAGCAACAACTCTAGGATTTATCTCTAAACTTTAATCATATTCCTATATTATGTGATAATACTAATGCAACAAATCTTTCAAAAAAATCCTTTGCATCACTCTAGGACTAAGCATATATAAATCAAGCATCATTTTCTTATAGATCATGTTTTAGAAGGTACCATTAATCTTTTGCATGTTGATACTAAAAATCAAGTAGCTGATATATTCACTAAACCACTATATAAAGATAGATTTTTCCTGTTGAGAAATGAGCTTGGTATTACAAACTATCTAATATTATTTCTGTATAAATTTTCTATGCTACTTCTCTCTGTTAACATTAGCAGGATCCTTCTTCTTTAGAACGTTCCTCTCAGGTTCGAGACCTCTTTTTATTTTAGTAGGCTCCTTCTAGTTTAGAAGGCCCCTCCTATTTTAAAAGGCTCCTCTCAGTTTATTAGAGCATATTACACGTGTCCTAAAAAGGTCATTTCTTTTCTTTTATCATTTTAGCTTTTAAAGACACGCATGCATTTCTGACAAGTGGTTGTACGGGACTGGCAAAAGATACACAAACGATCACACTTCCTATATTAGTGTACGATCATTTATCTTTACATAAGAACAACGCTTAAGAATCACTTAATATACTATAAACAAACTTATCTCTTCTACTCATCTTTATTGTTCTTCGAAGTGCCACTCTTTACTCTCTATATTCTAACTCTTCATTTGCATCTTAAATCTTCTAAACCTCACCCGTTGCTAATACAATGACATGAACCAAACCAAAAAGACAAAAGAAAACCCCAACTTCTTTTAATAGCTATGGTGAAGCTCATGTTACTGAACCTAACTCCTCTAAACTCCAAGTATTAGAAACGCCATTCTACCTATGCCCATTCCTACTCCAAAAACTTTTACACTTCCTAAACGCGATCTTAAAGATAAGAAAGTGCCTGAAGTGCACTGTATTATAAATGACAATGATTCAGATGAAGAACCTACTAGGTTGATTAGACGACCAGAGACTAGAGGAAGTTTTGCAAAGTAAGCCAAGAAAATTTCTGAACAAAAAGAAACTAATAATTCTGAAAAGAAAGAGGAAGAAGAATCCAAAAAAAAGGGAAGAAATAAAGAAAGGCAAAGCGTCTGTGAATGAAGATGTTATTAAGGATCCCATTCATAAAAATAAGTTGTTTCATGAAGAGATGATTCCTAAGGAAAAAAGGGAAAATAAGATAAAGATAGCTACACAAAAAGGAAAGACATCAATACCACCAAAAATGTTTCAATCAATGGAAGTTGAAGTCCGCTATAAAATGCAATACAAGAAAAGAAAGGTGGTTGCTGGGGATCTTGCCTCCCATGACGTTTAATGACATAGGTATACCTATCTTTCCTTACTTTGTTGCCATTGATTAGGAAATTTTTCTGAAATTAGATGAGAACGTATGTGATGAGCTAGTAAGGACATTTTACATACACATGAGAAAAGAAGAAATTGTTGGAAAGCTAGCCATTGTCTCATGGGTACGTGAATGTGAAATTTTAAATTTTGAAGAAATCTTAAGAAATATGTTGTACGTAACTCCTATAAGAACTAATTTTCCCTGTTATAAGTGGGATGTCGACGATCTAGAGTTAGTAGAAGTTGTCAAATATATATGTTGTCATGCTAAAAACACCTAAGATGGGAGACCCTGGAGTAGGCAATTAGACTTACTACCACAATGTCTTGCATCCTTATCAGCTACTTCAATTTTTCCAAGGAGAGCTTAGTTGAAAGATGAAACATGTTGGACACTTATGTAGTGCATAATTTACTAAAAGGAAACAAAATGAATCTTCCAGCAATGATCTTGAGGTTTATGGTGGATAAGGGGAATCATAAGAATACCACCAGTTGCCTGCCTTATGGGATATTGCTTACCAAGATTTCTGATATGTGCTTATTTGTTAATATTTTTAATTATTTTCACTTAGCGATTATTGACATAAAAATGCTTAAGATACTCACTTTAATTCATATTTGATTTTAGGTACAATTTGGAAACAAAGAAATTAAAGTGAGTCAAAATACCCCATTTGAGATATTTTCTGAAGATTAATACTCACTTGTCTTCATGGGATGGACCAAGAAAATTAAATGAGACAGAAAATTAAAATCAAGAGATTGGTGCGCAATAGGAGATAAGTGAGATAACGCATAAGGCAGCAATTAAATCATGCTAGGGGCACGCAATAAGTACAAAATTTGGAGGAATAGCTCACTTAATTGTCATCTTCAGCAACTACAAAAAGAACAATGCAAGAGAAGGGCATGCGACAACACAAGAGGAAATTAAACAAACAGAAGAGCCATTGATGGGCGGCGTTAGCGCATAAGGAGGCTTTAAGTTGATTTAATTGTCAACGACAAATCAACGCTAAACACAAAGCAACAAAAGACGTGGACCAAAGAAACAGAAGCATTAAATCAATTTACAAGAAGCAGACACGCAGTAGGAGACTAGAGTGGGCTGGAAGCAGACACGTAGAGAAGCAAGCTTTGAGAAATAATCAGCTACAAAGAGACAAGCACGAAATTACTAAGGCAACAAGTGGGCTGGCGTGATCAAGTGAAGCTGGCGCAGAAATAAAAAAGGAGACAGCTGGAAACAATTGAAGTCACGCACAGAGGAGGAATTAAATTGTCTAATCATTGAACAAAAGTCAAGCAAACAAGCAAGTGAAGGCAGCGTGAATTAGCTACAGGGAAGTGACCCAAGAGGCTTCACAACAAGACAAAGGAGTTGAAGATAGCTGGGCATCGTTTTTGGGGAACAAACATCAGATAAATTAACGCAGAAGACTTAGGAGAACAGCAGGTGGAATACGAACAGTAGACGACAATGAGAAAAAGGCAGCTAAAGAGAAGAGAACGTTTGAATGAATAAAAATCAACCAGCAACATACACGAAATGAAAAAGAGGGACGTCCAGTGTTTAAGAAAATCACGCAAGAAGTTGAATTGAGAGGCAGCTAAGGTGAGACACAACAGACAAGGAGCTGGGCCAGCATTTAAAGAAGGCAACAATTAATTAGTGAGCTAGAGAAGAGAGGGATGAGCTATAGAAGGGATAGCTGGCGTGACTCAAGAGGAGACACGCACAAATCAGAGAAAAGCAGTAAGACTGGCATGAAAAAGTCATGCATAAGAAAGGCAGCAACAACGGACAGCTGTGAGGCAAAAACAGATAATATACATGAATGAGCCAGGAATTAACGCACAGGAGGACAAGAATAAAAACAGGAGAGAACGAATGGGCGGCACAGACAAGCAATAAAATCAACAACAGCGGCGTAATTGAAGGAAAATCATTACACAGTGAAGACGCATAGGATAAACAGAAGAGAATATAAATAATCAGCTACATAGACAGTAGAAAGGGGCTGGCGAAGTGCGTGAGAGATAAATAAAATTCTGAGGATGCCCACGACAGTTCCAACGCCAGTGATAGTTAGAATAGATAGGATGTTGGGTAACTAAATTTTTATTTCTTGGTTTACGGAATTCTAGTTATTGAACGTTGCTTGTTGTGAGATTTTGTTCTTTTTTTCAATCAATTTATTAGTCAAGTATCAATTATTTTTCTGGGTCATTGTTTCATTGTTTAATTAGACAGCTAGATGCACAACTAGTTTGTGTTTTTATTCAATCAATTGCTAGATTAAATAGGTTGACGTTCAATTCTTTTAATCAAAAATAGCGACTAGGATTATTGTCTACTACATTAGGGACATGGTTCTAGGAAAAATAATTGTCTAGGCTAAATATACATCGTATGTATGTTGTCTAGTTTGTTGATTTTCTTGATTCGTAAAGCTATTAATTAATTAAATCTGATATCGTATCCAGGTTATTAATTAATAAGGGTTAATTCAAATACATGTTTTGGTTAACTAAACATAAGAGAAAATAGGTAAAGAAATTTATCACGACGAATGCTGAACTAATAAATTGGTTATTTTTAGTGTCGATGATCAACGCAAGTTCAATAACGAAGGAGACCGGAAATCAAGATTTATTTCTATTGATTGTTAAATTCTCATTATTTTGTTTCTAGTTATTTTTTCAATTTCAATTTTCAATTAAATTCTGTTTAATTCACAATCACAAAACCCCCATTTTTTGTTGCGTAACTACTAACGTCTGAATTCCTTGTGGGAACGATCCCGACTTTTTACTGCTACATTAATTTGTGTTGCAGAGAGTTGGTTTTTTTTTATATTTAATTGTAGGTGACAACATTCACCAAAAAGTTATCAGATTGTAGTGAAAACCAATCTAGAACCACAATTGAGCAAATGGGTAGTTGAATTTGGCACCTAAAGTCGGAACAAAAGCTCAAAACAGGTAGAGAGATTTCTAGGAGCACCAAATGCAATCTTCATTTTAATAGACCATGAAAGAGGGAGAATTGACTAAGAACAACAAACCATAGCAACTTGGCTTTTACCACCACCTTCAACAACACTCCATCTCTAAAATACAGATGATTATGTTAACTAAATTTTAGAACAAAAGAAAGAAGAATCTAAAATCACGTTATCTTTAATGAAATGAAAGGTATAGTTCTTCTTTGACTACCAATATTATTTAGCAAAATAAAACAAATAAAAATAAAAAAAGATCGATATACAATAATGATACAAACAGAGACTCTTCTCACATATTAGCGACAGAACAACGTTGTACAGAAGCATAGGATCACCAAGGACAATGACTGAAAAGAAGGCAATAGGATCATTTTTTGTAGTTCAGATCCTCTATTTAATGTTACTGTCATATTCTGTTTTATAGAATTTTAGTTATTTATTTTGCGAGACCCATGTGGATCACATACGAAACTCACATAAATAAATAGTTGAGATTTATTGGACACAATAAAACAATGTAATATTAGACAAAAAATTTAGACTTCATCTTTGGGCATTGTCAAAAGTAATTATGAAAATTGAAGTTTGAATGGTCAGACTGACTGTTAAGATATCATACAAAGTGAAAAATCTATGTCAACGTAGAGTGCAATGCAGTGGCGGGCAAATTGCTTGATCCTGAGTCCTGACAGATACCCTCTTGAGGAGGCTGTGGCGCAAAGTCGAACAGAAACTCTTACTCACATGTTAGCTCTAGAACAACGTTGAACAGGAAAATGGGACCACCAAGGACAGTGCTTCTATGGCTGAAAAGTCAGCGATTGTTCACCATTTGGCATTGCTAAAAATCTCACTTTAAGAGAAGGTGACTAGCTTCTTTCTTCCTGTTTTATACCGTTCCATAACATAAACTCCATAGCTAACAGTACTTGCAGAAACATTATTCATCTTGAAGTTCAAGGGATGAAGTTTTCTGGGATACTATGGCTTCTTTTTTTGTGGCAAATTCTCCAACTCCAGCTTTCACTATCATTGGACAGGGGAAATGAGACAGATAGATTGTCCCTTCTAGCTTTTAAAGCTCAAATTTCAGGTGATCCTCTGGGAATACTCAGTTCCTGGAATGAATCCAACCACTTTTGCAAGTGGTCGGGTGTCATTTGTGGAAGCAAACGCCAGAGAGTCGTCGAACTTGACCTGCATGACAGCCAGCTTGTTGGCATCCTAGCTCCGCATATCGGAAACTTAACTTTTCTGAAATCAGTCAAGCTGTACAAGAACAGCTTAAGCCACCGAATCCCTCCGGAATTGGGCTATCTATTCCGACTTCAAAGGTTGAACCTCAGCGACAACATGTTCGTCGGTGATATTCCGATCAACATCTCAAATTGTTCTAGCCTAGTCGTCTTTGATGTAGGCTATAATAATTTGACAGGCAAAATCCCTGCAGAATTGGGATCCCTAACGAAGTTGCAGACACTTATTTTGGTGAGAAATAATCTATCTGGTACTATACCTCCATCTCTGGGAAATCTTTCTTATCTTGAGAGCTTATACGGGACGAGGAATAATTTGGATGGAGCGATTCCATTTAGCATTGGACGCTTAGAAAGATTAAAATATTTGTACTTCTGTTCCAATAATCTGAACGGTACGATTCCTCCCTCCATTTTCAATCTATCTTCTCTTCGGCATCTGTCTCTGCCCCTTAATCAACTTCATGGGAACCTACCAACCGACCTAGGAAACACTCTTCCTCACCTTGAAAATCTAAACATTTACGAAAATCTGTTCAGTGGAATCATTCCTCCAACAATTTCAAATGCCTCAAGCGTTTTTCGATTTAGTGTTGGAATGAACAAGTTCACTGGAAAAGTACCTTCTCTTGCTAAACAGCCAAAACTACAGATGTTGTTAGTGGATGGTAATAGCCTTGGGAATAGAGAAGAGGATGACCTCGGTTTTCTCAACTCCTTGGCGAACTGTACGGATTTAAGGACCTTGGGTATAAGTGACAACAATTTTGGGGGGATGATGCCTGCAACAATAAGCAACTTCACTAAGCTTGAATATATAGGATTTGGAAGTAACGAAATACGAGGAAGAATCCCACCTGACATCGGAAATCTCATCCACCTGACGACTTTGAGTTTGGAGACGAATCATTTAACTGGCACCATACCAGGTTCCATTGGTAAGTTGCAAAATTTAGGCGACATGTACCTCCAGGGAAACGAACTATCTGGGAGCATCCCATCGACTATGGGGAACATGACAACGTTATCCGCTATTAATTTAAGTAGGAATAATTTACAGGGAAGCATTCCTTCAAGTCTTGGAGATTGCCAAAAAGTATTATCCATGGATCTTTCTCGGAACAACCTAAGCGGTTCCATACCAAAAGAAGTGTTTCAAATTTCGTCCTTAACAAAGTATTTAGTTCTATCAGACAATGAGCTTGCAGGTTCCCTCCCCACGGAAGTGGGTCAGTTGGTGATGCTTGGCGCTTTGAATGTTTCAAACAACCAATTGTCGGGTGAAATTCCTGGAAGTCTTGGCAGTTGTACAAGCTTGGAGTATATGTCCCTGGCTGGCAACTTTCTTGAGGGGACCATTCCCAAGTCTTTAAGTTCTTTGAGAGCTATTCAAGGTCTTGATCTCTCTCACAACCACCTTTCTGGCCAAATCCCAGAGTACTTGGCAGAACTGAAGTTGCTGGAATCCTTAGACTTGTCGTTTAATGACTTTGAAGGCGAGGTGCCTCTCAAAGGAGTATTCGCCAATCAAAGCCAAGTCCAAATTATGGGAAACAGTAAACTATGCGGAGGAACACCTCAACCAAACCTGTCAAGATGTAGTTCCAGTGAGTTAACAAAGAAATGTAAGTTGATCGTTGCGATTGTTTGCCCGCTTCTGGGATTAATCTCGACGACCTTATTATTGACATTCCTTTGCTTCAGAGCAAGAAAAACCAAAAAAGCTCAAGGATGTAATTTCATAAGCCCCTTTTGGCAAGTAAGCTTTGAAGATCTTAGTAAGGGAACTGATGGATTCTCTTCAGCCAATTCGATTGGTGCAGGTGGTTTTGGCTCTGTGTACTATGGCACTCTTGAACGAAATGAAGCTCCCATCGCTGTGAAAGTGTTTAACCTTTTAACCAAAGGAGCTTCTAAGAGTTTTATGGCAGAGTGTGAAGCCTTGAAAAACATCAGGCATCGAAATCTTGTGAAAATACTAACAGCATGTTCGAGTGTCGATTTTCAAGGTAACGATTTTAAAGCCTTGGTGTATGAATACATGGTTAACGGTAGTCTAGAAAGGTGGCTGCACCCCACTGATGATCCAGAAGAGGTACAGGGACCAAGAACTTTGAATCTTCTGCAGAGGTTAAGTATTGCAATAGATGTGGCTAGTGCGCTTGACTATCTGCACCATGACTGTGAACCGCCCATTGTTCACTGTGATCTAAAACCAAGCAATGTTCTTTTAGATGGTGACTTGGTTGCTCGTGTGGGAGATTTTGGATTAGCTAGATTCCTTCTAAATACTTCCAATCAATTATCTTCCGAGCAGAGCATCTCCCTTGGCATAAAAGGAACCATTGGTTATGCACCTCCAGGTAATGTTACATGAATCCTGTTGCTTTTCTTAGCTTTTGATTGCCGTAATTGGTAACATTCTTACAAAATCTGTGTAATGAACTACAGAGTATGGAATGGGGAGTGAGGTGACAACTTATGGTGATACATACAGCTATGGAATCCTACTATTGGAGATGTTTACAGGAAAGAGACCAACTGATAACATGTTTAGAGACGGACTGAATCTTCACAACTTTTCTAAATCAGCCCTGACGAGGCATGTGTTAGAAATTATGGACCCTTCACTTCTAGCTGAAAATGAGGAAACAAGCTGCATTGATGCCCATTCTGGGATGGCTCATCCTGTAACCCGCGAATCTCTGGAGGCTTTGATGTCAGTTGTGAAGATTGGAGTGGCCTGTTCTGAAGAAATTCCGAGAAAACGAATGGACATGGGCACTGTGGTAGTCGAATTGCGAAGGATCAGAGATATTCTTTCAGGAACTTAGACGGCAGCCGAGACGAACAACGCCTCACCCTCAAATAATGTAAAATAAAATAAATTTGTGATAAATTTATAGATATAATGATATACATATACAGACTTTAGATTTGTGTGCATAATTATGTGTCTAAACTATATTGTTTACATATATATATCATGTAATTATTTTATTATAAGCATTAGCGAATACGAATGATAATTAACTGGTCGACTCTATCAATTTTTTAAAATAATTTTTAAAAATATATAATATAAAATAATATTTTTTAATTAAATTCTGATTCTAGAATACTCAAATTTAGGGCTGTTAAAATCCAACTCTTCTAAGTTGTTTTGCTTTTAAAAAATTAGACCTTAAAATCCATCCTTTTTAGCCTCGGATTAGATATATGCAAACAGAATAGGATGCGGTGGCTCCCAAGGGGCTCGCTTCCATCGTTTATTACGTGGTTAAGAAGGTAGAAATGATTCTAAATTTTGATTTCTGTCGCATCATTATTAATGCGATAAAAATTTATAATATTTGGTTCAGCCGGATTCTGGCCGAACGGTGCGTTGCCGTTTGGGTCCATCGATAGGCAAACTTCTGCGATGATCT
>JAOSBP010000005.1:35421360-35436843 GCA_027563825.1 Erythroxylum mucronatum
ATTTTCAAGACACTTTAACATGTAATTAATAAGGGTATATCAGATATTTCATTAACTTTTTTAATAAGTGTGCATTTCTCTAAAACGATACTTATTTTGAATAGGAGGGAGTAGTATTTTATAATATTTAATTTATTTTTATTTCAATAAATTAACTTAGACCGTATATTCCCATAATAATTTTTAGTAAATACCAAATAAAGAATTTTACTTGTTACATATTGAAAAAAATCAAATAATTTAAAATATGATTAAAAAAATTTCCTTATAAAAACTTATTAGTTTATAAAAATTGACAACTTGTCAGCTTTTAACAACAAGAATTATTAAAATACATCACAATGTTTAAAATTAGACCGAAAGTTAAACTAGTAAAATAAAATGTCTAAAGTTTAAAAGGTTTAATCGGTATTGAATATAAACTAGAAATTAAATAAAATTAAAGAATTTGAAATATATTGTTATTTATCAATTAAAGAACTTAAAGTTTAATTGAACCGAGAGATTGTTAAATAAAAATTTATTTATAAAAATTTATTATTTTTTTAAATTTGACTAATTAATTAATAAAATTTTAACAAGACTAGTTATTTAATATAAAAGTTGAAAATCGAATTAAAAAATTAAATGTTAAATTTTTTAATCATTTTGGAATCTCAAATTGAACAATCAAGTTGGAATATTGAGATGTTCAAAAAATTTTATGGTTGAACTTATGAGATCAAAGTTATATCATTACCAATTGACTTCAGATAAGTGGATTGTTGACTTGACTCGTTAAAGAATCTTCACCTAAGATAGTGGATTATTACACGATAAACTATATCACTACGTATCTTCAAAATCTGACATGATTTCACGCGTTTTTTATTTTTATGAGGCGTCCATAAGGGTTTTAATTACAAGAAAATATCTTTAAACTATTTACACTTAGTTAATAAACTAATTACTGTTTGAATCAGTTAAATCTTTTGCACGTGGCAAAACTTTAACCCCAATCTTTATTTTCTTTCTACTTTTGGCTCAAGGATTCATCTGATTGTGGGAACTGGGAAGTGTTAGATGATAAACAAAATAAAAGAAAACAAAGATTTATGGGGAGATGATGTAGCAAAACTGAACACTTTCTCTTCCTGTTATGGATAAAGACAACTGGTACAGGTAAGCACCGATGATAGTGTTGGGTCCAATGCGGTGATGCTGCAGCCTGCAACGGAGCTGGAAGCTGGCAAGCGCAAGTTGGTGACATCGTGACAGACCAAACGACCAAGCGAGGCTGACTGGCAAGCAGCAAAGGTAGCTACTAGTGATTGGTGACGGTGGGATTTCATGTGACTGACGACGGTGGCGAGTAGTGGGGACAGCAGTGAGATGAAGGCGGCGATTGTAGCTAATATGGACCGAAAATGTTAGTATCGGTCCATTGAATTTGTACGATATTAAAAGTTATTAAAAGTTATTATTATTATTATTATTATTATTATTATTATTATTTTGCTAAAAGTGTATTTAGAAAAATAGAATATAAAATATCTTTTAGACTTAGATTGAGTGCACATAATCAATAAAATATGCAGTCTTATTCTTTATTTACTATAACAATACTAATAATTATGTAATGATAATATTTATCCATTTGTAAATAATTTAATTATATCCATTTCATTCATAAATAAAAAAATTATTTTTAAAATTGTTATTAATAATAATTATGTTTAATGAACTAACACGATAAAAATAACTAATAGAACTTATACTATATATATAATAAGTTGATATAACAAGAAAAATATTATAAAATAGCATTTTAAAGTAAAATAAATTGATAAAATATGAAATTTAATCAAACATATATTAGGTTTAACATATTAATATGATAGAAAATGTTATAAGCATTGCTAAAATAAGATTGATAATAAAAAATTATTAGTTAATAAAATTTTATATATTTTAAAATATGAATTATATTAATATAAGAAATTCATAATGTTATTTATTAGTGTTTTATTTAAAAATATAAAATTTTAAATCAACAAATCTACAAGATATTGAATTTACATTCGTTGATATATTAATATATGGAATGTTTAATTGTCTAATAATAAAATTTTAACGGAAATTTAATGAAATTATATATTAGAATACAAATAATAATATATAAAGCAATATTAAAGATATTAGTAAGAGGTAATTTAAATATTTTATGAAACTTTAGGAAAAGATATATATCTTTTACCGTATTTGGATATCATCAAGAATTGGAAAAAAAAAATCAATGTTTTCAAAACTGAGTTAAAAGTTAAACTGATAAAATAAGATATTTAATGTTTAAAAGGTTCCATCGGTATTACAGTATCATAAAATTGATTAAAGCTTGAATAAAATTAAAAATTTTGAAAAATGATTAAAGAATTTTTTTTACAATCTAAATTTAAAGTATAATTTTAAAATAAAATTATTAATTAAAATTAATTCCTTTATTTTAGTTTATAAAAATTAATTAGTTCATCAAAATTAACCGATTAATTAATAAACTAATCAACTTTTAATAACAAAAATTATTAAATTAAATTATACAGAAAATAAAATTAAAAATTAACCAATTTAAGATTTTTTCCTAACCCAAAAAAAGCTAGCAGTGAGAATTTGTTTGTTGGGTTAAGTGTCTGTTTGGATGGACTTTTGGGAGGATAATAAGTACTTTTCTTTACCGCAAAAGTCTTTTTTAAGAAAAATGAGTTTTTGGTTGTAAAATAAAAAAGTACTTCTTTAATAGATATGATTTTTTTGGTAACCAAAATATAGTTTTTTAAGAAGCTCAAATTTGGAGCTTCTTAAAAAAACCTCTCAAATGGCTATTTTAAGTGAATTTTTCATATTAATTAATGATCCTATTTTTAGTCCCTTTTGTTCTTATGTTTTACATATAATTCTCACAATACCCATAAAGATATCTTCACGTTTATCTTGCAAACTCATCTTCTCTAATTTATTGCAAATTTTCTTGTATTACAATATGAGAAGGAACATATTGCAAACCTTCTTTTATTACAATAAAATGCACAATTTATTATATATTTAACTATTTACTCAACTTAGAATATTTATTTTGGGATTCATATAATATTATTTAACTTTTTATATATTTTGATATTTACTTTTGATATTAATTTTACTTATATTATAATTTATACAAAAGATTTGGTTATATATATTTTCATTTATGTTTCATATGGTTTAAAATTATATAATAATTTATATATTTTGTTTTGCATATTGTTTAATATACTATAAATAATATTTATATGCATAAATATTTTTTATTAAAAATAAAATATAATTAAAATTAAAAATACTTTTTATTTTTACGCTATCAAACAATTTATTTTATGAAATTCTTTCAAAAAAATTATTTTTTAAATAAAAATCAAGCAGATAATTGGCTTCTTATAAAAGTTTTACTTATAAATAAACAGTTAATTGACAATCAACGGAGTCTGCCGCTATAAGCGTTAACGAGTCTGCATTGTGGCAAGTTTACAGTCCGCAGGATAAGAATCTAAGCCCATCAACGGCTGATGCGAATTCTTCACTATAACCGTTGGATTATTGGATCCAACGGTTGAGAGAAAACCCTAGTTAGGGTAGCTCAAGTGGTGATACTTAAACCAGCGTAAGCTCCTGATTTCCCGACTCTAGAAGCTCTCTGCAGAACTGCGCCGAGCTCTTATCAACCATCTCTAAAGTTTCACTAAAGGTTCATTCCTTTCATTTCTATTGTTTCTGTTGTTTGATTGTTCCTTTAGTTGTTGTACAAATCCTTTTTGATTTGGTTGAAGTTAGCTTCTGGGATAATATGTGTTTATTTTCCTTTGTGTTTGTTATTAAATCTGGAGTGAATCGTATGTGTCTGTTTGTTTGTGCGTCCTATGAGTAATCTCATGACAAAATGCTCTTCGGTTGTGTTATTTATTTGTGTTTAGTTTATTTTCTGGGTTTATGGTGAAAAGAAAAGGTTTTGATAGTTCTTAGTGGCTGTAGTTTTATGGTGAATTCAACGCTTTAACTGTGAAGACTTGCTAGATTCCCCCCGGCGCATCCGTATTTCTAGTGTTTACAGAATTGGGATGTCACTCTTGACAGCCTTATGTTTTGTACATGGGCTTAATGTTGGTTTATGTGAGGGAAGATGAGGACTTTTCACGGTACTTCCGTTGTAATAGATCTTTGGAATTTGATCTTTTTCAAATTAGTTTGATTTTGTTAAGTTTTTTTAGGAATGATCCATAGTGTATAGGTTGGCATGTATTTTGCATCTCAATTAATAAATTGTACTTGGTTAGTAATCAGACAAATAAAGATCAAGTTTCTTTGAATGATCTACAATGTTTTTGACTTGATGAATAAATATTTCTTGACAAACAATGAGATGGCGTTCACTTGTTATTTTCTTCTCTGGTCTTTTCAAATTAGTTGGGTTGTGTTAAGTTTTTCTGAATGATCTATGGTATAGGGTTGGTTTGATTTTTATATCTCAATTAATGTCTTGTACTTGTTTAGTAACAAGACAAATAAAGTTGAAGTTTTTTTTAATGATAAGACAATATATTAAATATCATGTATTAGATTGTTGAATTTTCAGGATGGGTAAGGAGAAGGTCCACATTAACATTGTGGTCATTGGCCATGTCGACTCTGGCAAGTCAACCACCACGGGTCACTTGATCTACAAGCTTGGAGGTATTGACAAGCGTGTGATTGAAAGATTTGAGAAGGAAGCTGCTGAGATGAACAAGAGGTCTTTCAAGTATGCCTGGGTCTTGGATAAGCTTAAGGCTGAGCGTGAGCGTGGTATCACCATTGACATTGCACTCTGGAAATTTGAGACCACCAAGTACTATTGCACTGTGATTGATGCTCCTGGACATCGTGATTTTATCAAGAACATGATCACCGGAACCTCACAGGCTGACTGTGCTGTTCTGATTATTGACTCTACGACTGGTGGTTTTGAGGCTGGTATCTCCAAGGATGGTCAGACCCGTGAGCATGCCCTTCTTGCTTTCACTCTTGGTGTTAAGCAGATGATTTGCTGCTGTAACAAGGTGAATGCTCATTTTTGTGATATTTGTTTCTCTTATGATGTTTGTTTAATGTTTTGCACATGTATCTGAAATATGTTGCTTTTGAGCTAATGTGTACAGATGGATGCTACCACCCCCAAGTACTCGAAGGCTAGGTATGATGAAATTGTTAAGGAAGTTTCTTCCTACTTGAAGAAAGTTGGCTACAACCCCGACAAGATCCCATTTGTCCCCATCTCAGGTTTTGAGGGTGATAACATGATTGAGAGGTCAACCAACCTTGACTGGTACAAGGGCCCTACACTTCTTGAGGCTCTTGATTTGATCAATGAGCCCAAGAGACCTTCAGACAAGCCTCTCCGTCTCCCACTCCAAGATGTGTACAAGATTGGTGGCATTGGAACTGTTCCTGTTGGTCGTGTTGAAACTGGTATTCTGAAGCCTGGTATGGTTGTTACTTTTGGCCCCTCTGGACTGACCACTGAAGTTAAGTCTGTTGAGATGCACCACGAAGCCCTTCAAGAGGCTCTTCCAGGTGATAATGTTGGGTTCAACGTGAAGAATGTTGCTGTGAAGGATCTGAAGCGTGGATTTGTTGCATCCAACTCGAAGGATGATCCTGCCAAGGAGGCTGCCAACTTCACTTCTCAGGTCATTATCATGAACCACCCCGGCCAGATTGGAAATGGATATGCTCCAGTTCTTGATTGCCACACCTCCCACATTGCTGTTAAGTTCGCTGAAATCTTGACCAAGATTGATAGACGATCAGGTAAGGAGCTTGAAAAGGAGCCCAAGTTCTTGAAGAATGGTGATGCTGGTTTCGTTAAAATGATTCCCACCAAGCCCATGGTTGTTGAAACCTTCTCCGAGTACCCACCTCTTGGTCGTTTTGCTGTGAGGGACATGCGCCAGACAGTGGCTGTTGGCGTCATCAAGAGTGTTGAGAAGAAGGATCCGACTGGTGCCAAGGTCACCAAATCTGCAGCAAAGAAAGGAAAGTGAAGTGCTTTGAGTGATACCCTAGTGCTGCTGTCCCTAGTTTTGCGGATGGTATTCTGGTTCTGTAATTTTGGAATTTTGTCAAGAGTTCAACTTTACAAATGAGTCAATTTTGTTGCGATCTTGGGCACATCAAGTGTGTGTGTTATTTCTGTTTTTTTCATGTGCTTACCTATGACATCGGAGCATTTTTCTCAAAAACGAATGTTTCACTGCTTAGACTGCCTCTTCTCATAAACTGGATGAGTTCGTAGGTTATCTCAGTCAAATGGCTGTAAATCCTTTCTTTCTCCTATTAAACATTGCACCATTTAAACGGGGGAAGTGTCTGGCGTCTAATAATTGATGATTAAGATAAATTAGGAATGTAAAGTGATAAGATCCATAATTTCTTATTTGTTACGTCTGAACTCTGAAGAGAAAAATGGTGACTTCCGTACGATTCAGCGAGTTTCTGAACGCTTGCATTTGTGGAGAGGTTTTGGTCATTCAAAGTACAATAAAAAACGGCGTGGCATGATCTGGAGCTTCTATCTGAAAATTCCAACGGTTGAAAATATTTTTTAACTCATACCGTCAATTGAGATCCAACGGTGGGTTGTGAAACCCTACTTACTTACACCCTAGGCCCCGTTGTAGTATTTTGTATTTAAGAGGAGCATTCGCCTCCTGCCACTGCCAATGCCTCTGCCTCGTCTTATATTGTTCTCCACGCTGTGTCAATTCGATTGGTGCTCTTAGTAGCTTAATCAAGGTCTGGTCATTTTCGATACTATTTCTCTGTTTAATGTTTGCTTACTCTTCTCATCTATTTGTGAACGAATCTAGATTACTTGAAACCGTCTTGTGGTTGTAAATTGAATGTTGAAGATGGTTTGTTACACAAGTCTTGAGATGTTTTGATGGTGCTATTTGCTGCTAAAATCTTTGGATTCGAGTCGTTTAAGTCTACGAACAATCTGAACAAAGGAAGGAGTGAACCCTTTTTTCGAGTTCTTTTCCTTCATCCGGAAAGTTCACTACTTGTATTCGATTGTGGCTGTAGATTAGTTGTAAATCCCACACTTCTCTTGTGGAGACCTGGGCTCGAAACCCAGCAGCCACTTATTGTTAATGATGATTTTGGAAACATGAATTATGATATGAATTGTATGGTAAGTAGTCGGTTTTGCTGATTTGATATAAAGTCTAGATACTTTGTTATGTTGTTTCGTGATGTACGCTTATACTTGATTGTTTCGTTTGATTCCATGCTTTTGCCTTCTTCTTTGACTAAATTTTGTGTTGGCCTTTTTGTTTTGTAAGTTTGGGTTGTTGACGTTATACTAAGCCAATAACTAGAGCTTGTTTTAAGATTGACCTGATTTGTTATCAAGTTTCGAGGCTGTGTTATAGTGTTTCTAGATACATTTACCTGTTGGATTATTTCCATGGTTCCTTGTTTTTTGATCAAATTAACGTTTGTTTTTGTTTATTGCTAATTTGGAATGTCAAATGCTATACTATGCTATTAGCTGTTTTTGCTTATAAGATTGACCTGTTTTTGTAGTGAGCAAGTTGGTTTTTGGTCTATGAATCTTGCTTGTTGACTTTCATCCATTTTTCATGAATTTCAGCTTCCTTTTCAAACTTTAATATGGGTAAAGAGAAGGTTCACATCAACATTGTGGTCATCGGCCATGTTGACTCTGGCAAGTCGACTACCACCGGTCACTTGATCTACAAGCTTGGAGGTATTGACAAGCGTGTGATTGAGAGGTTTGAGAAGGAGGCGGCTGAGATGAACAAGAGGTCATTCAAGTATGCCTGGGTCTTGGATAAGCTTAAGGCTGAGCGTGAGCGTGGTATCACCATTGACATTGCACTCTGGAAGTTTGAGACCACCAAATACTACTGCACTGTCATTGATGCTCCCGGACATCGGGACTTTATTAAGAACATGATTACTGGTACCTCACAAGCTGACTGTGCTGTTCTGATTATTGACTCTACGACTGGTGGTTTTGAAGCTGGTATCTCCAAGGATGGTCAGACTCGTGAGCATGCCCTTCTTGCTTTCACCCTTGGTGTTAAGCAGATGATCTGTTGCTGTAACAAGGTGAGCTTATATAGTTCTAATTGATGTGACTGGCTTAATGTGAGCTTGCATTAATTTTCTGTGACTAAGGAATGGGCAGTTTGGATTTATTGTCTTGTGGATTGGGCTAATGTTTTTTGGTTTTTTCATATAGATGGATGCCACCACTCCTAAGTACTCCAAAGCTAGGTACGATGAAATTGTTAAGGAAGTTTCTTCCTACTTGAAGAAGGTTGGCTACAACCCTGACAAGATCCCATTTGTCCCCATCTCGGGATTTGAGGGTGATAATATGATTGAAAGGTCCACCAACCTTGATTGGTACAAGGGACCAACACTCCTTGAGGCTCTTGACTTGATCAATGAGCCCAAGAGGCCTTCTGACAAGCCACTCAGGCTTCCTCTTCAGGATGTGTACAAAATTGGCGGGATTGGAACTGTCCCTGTAGGTCGTGTGGAGACAGGTATATTGAAGCCTGGTATGGTTGTTACATTTGGCCCCTCTGGACTGACTACTGAAGTTAAGTCTGTTGAGATGCATCATGAGGCCCTCCAAGAGGCTCTTCCAGGTGATAATGTTGGATTCAACGTGAAGAATGTTGCTGTCAAGGATCTCAAGCGAGGTTTTGTTGCATCCAACTCCAAGGATGACCCTGCTAAGGAGGCTGCCAACTTCACTTCTCAGGTTATCATCATGAACCACCCTGGTCAGATTGGAAATGGATATGCCCCAGTTCTGGATTGCCACACCTCACACATTGCTGTTAAGTTCGCTGAAATCTTGACCAAAATTGATAGACGATCAGGCAAGGAGCTTGAGAAAGAGCCCAAGTTCTTGAAGAACGGTGATGCTGGATTCGTGAAGATGATTCCTACCAAGCCTATGGTTGTTGAAACCTTCTCTGAGTACCCACCTCTTGGTCGTTTTGCTGTGAGGGACATGCGACAGACAGTTGCTGTCGGTGTCATCAAGAGCGTTGAGAAGAAGGATCCAACTGGTGCCAAGGTCACCAAATCAGCAGCAAAGAAGGGAAAGTAAAATGTGTGACTCGTAGTTATACATTTCCTTATATTGCTATTTTTCTAGTTTTGCGGAATACTTGTCTGAGTTTAATTTTGCGGGACTTCTATGGAGTTTAGAAGCTTACATTTACGTTCTGTTTATCAAAGAGTTTTGTGTTCATGAATTTTCTGTCGTTTTATATATGGAAGTAGTGATTCAATCACAAGTGAAATCAGCTTTATGACCCAGTTATTTTTCATTTCTTAGAACACTGGTTTAATATTAGATAGATTAAATGTTGCCCCTTATTCTTGTTTAGCCTAGATGTAGCTCTTTTATGCTCTACTTGTTTGAGCTATGTCATATTTGAATCTCTGATATTGTGAACTTCTGTGGTGCTTCTTGTCTCTTTTATCTACCCTGAAGGTTGAACTCGTATCAGAATGGAAACCAAAGTCTTCCAATGTTGTTGAAAATGATAATTTATTAATTCCAATTAAGAAATCAAAATGTTAAATTTGTATATAAAAAGGTTAATTTATTGGCCAAATGATAAATTAGTTGTATTTTTCAAATATGGTTTGAATTTTTAGTTTGAAAATGATTTCATTTTCTAATTGATAAAAGTACATCATGTTCTTTTATGAATTTTATTAAATTTTTGTCTAATTTAAAAATGCTATGAGAGCCTTTTATACTTTATGAAAGGCATAATAAAACTAAAATTTTGATATGTTTATTAATTTAGTAGCAAAATTTTTAAAGATTTTATTCAATGTTTTAAACCTGACTTCGAATAAATTAAATAAAAGGATCAATCGGTATTGAACCGCTATAAAATTGATATATAATAAAATAAGAAGTAAAAATATAGTATAAAATAAAATACTTTATTGAAATAAAAATACACTTATAGTTATTAATATATAATAAACTAATAATAAATTTAATAATTTAAACTATGAATGAATCTAATTTTAAAACAATAATAAAAATAAAAATTGTATTAAAGAAAGTCAATAGAAAACACTCTAACTTTATTATAGCTTTTTTTAATATCTTTTATACATACTTTTATAGTTTAAATATTATTTTTAATACATTCTTAAATTATCTTAAACAAAATTACTTATATATACTAATTAATAATTCAATTTATTAAATAAATTCATGATAAACATATTAATTAGTTTTGAACAATAATAATTTAACATTTTCAACTAAAGTATAAGGAAATAAATAAAAAACCCAAAATTTGACAATTATAATTTATTAGTAAGATTAAATAAAATTTATATTTTTAAAGATGAAAATAGTAATTCATTTTTAACAATTATAATTTAAAATAAAATTTCAATTTAAATATAAAGAGATAAATAAAGAATATAAAATTTAAAAATATAATTTATTAGTTAAATTATATAAGAAAATTGAAATGGAAAAAAAGTTTATTAAAAATTCAAAGATTTATGAGTTAAAAATCTAAAGTTTCTACAACAATGGTACGTTATCTTAAGACTAGAGATTGACAATGACCAAAGGTACATGCATGAGTTGGTGTCCCAGACGTGGCTTTGCAAAGACAAGAGACTTTGATGTTTATGATGGTCCCACATCAATTTTTTGTTTTTTAAGTACAAAGAAAAAGAAAGCAGTAAAATGAACTCTCCCGGTAAATACAAGGTGTCAGCTGCATCTTTCAGCAGCAGAAGAGAAGCAGAAGTTGGTGGCAATTTCAGCACACGATCATCAATAGTTGAAGAACTTCCCCCTAGCGTGATGAGATAGTCTGCAACCGAATTCCTTCTCGAAGCAAATGGGTCATTGTCACACACCAATCTTTTTGCAACAAAGCTTTGATGTCATAGAGGATATTGGCATGACAGTGTGTCACTTAATTCCTTCCTTCCAACAGTCGCAAAGCTTCTTTAAAATCTAACCAGAGAGCAATTTTCTGAAAGCGATTATCCCAAACTAAAGTCGGTCCCCTTTTGATAGCTAGAAGTTCAGCCTCCATATTCGACCTATACCCAATTGATTTCGAAAAACCAAGCAAGCAAGCTCCTTGCTCATTCCGAAATACACCACCAATACCCGCTCGACCCGGATTGCTAATAGCACTTCCATCAACATTAAGAGCCACAAAGCCACCATTTGGAGGCACCCACTTCACCCATTTAATCGTCTCATTAGCAACATTATGGGCTAAAATAAAGCGACAAACAAAATCCTGAATAACTTGCCAAGTCCATGTTAGTTGAGCATGAAGATCTAAAACTCTACCATCAATCACCTCCTGATTATGGAGCCTCCAAATTGCCCAAAGACATACTCCAAATTTAATATCCTAGTCACCCAACCCAAGACACGAGGATTTGGTAAGAAAAGAGGTAAGCCATTCCCGAAAATCAAGAGAAAAGAAGGCCAAAAAGTTACCTGAACCAAACACAACCTCCCAAAGTAGTCAAACTTTGGGACAAGACCGCATAACATGTTTCATCGTCTTCGAATTGCAATGGCAACGCAGACAACTACTAGTATTTGTTAACTTTATCCAGTACCTTAACAATTGAGTATGTAATCCGCCATGCCACATAAGCCACTCCACCATCTTAAGCTTCTCCAGTCCTCGAATCTTCCAAATCCAACTCCAATTAAGCTTTGATAGGGCACATGAAATAGCCACCGAAAGCCACTTCTAACTGAGCAAGTCCCATCTGCCGCCCCTCCCCATACAATACGATCTGGCTTGAACCCTAACCGCAGCCTATAAACCTTAGGTCGAGAATTAATTTCATTCGGGACAACTGTCTTGAGTTGATCCAAACACCAATTACCGTACGAATCTAACAAATATGACACCATGTAGTCCTCATCCTCCTCATGAACTAAACCGGCTAGCTCTTTCAATCGCACCGAACCCTACCACACATCATGCCAGAAAGAGATTGGTGGTCCATCACCGATTGATATTGAAAACCGCCATTAAGCTCACCCATCGCGTTGACGATAGCACGCCAAACCGGCGATCCTCCACTGCACTTTTGCAAATTCAATAGATCCTTCCCTCTTAAATATTTAGAAGTAATAACTTAGGCCTTATAATTATCCAACAAGGCCCACATAAGCTTACCAAGTATAGCAGTAGACATAGTGCGACAATCTCTCAAGCCTAAACCGCCAAGCTTTTTCAGAAGCAACACATTCTCCCAAGCCACCAAATGTAACCCCAACACATTTCCCTTGGAGCTCCAAAGAAATTTTCTGGTGTAAGCATACAAAGTATCACAGATATGCCTCGGTAACCAAACAGTTTGCATCCAATAAATTGGGATGATATTTATCGTAGCCTTGGCTAGAGTAACACTCCCAGCAAAATTCAAAAGCTTAGATTTCTAAGAGCTCAATTTATTTCGAACTTTCTGATAAATTACATCGAATTGCCCTTTCCACCGAGCCCCATTACCAAGAGAAAAACCCAAATACTTACTCATATCAGCTGTGCCTTTAATCCCAAGCATACCTTCAATTACAACTCTCGAGTGCAGCACAGTATCAGTAGCAAAACAGACTTTTGATTTAGAGGCAATAACCCATATACCGAAGGCAATACAAAAACGATCCAACACATCACGAATTTGGTGAGCTTGACCTGTCGTTGCTTTCGAGCATAAGATTATGTCGTCCGCAAAAAATAAGTGAGAAATATGCGACCCACCTCTAGAACATGAAACCGGCTTCCATCTCCTCTCCGACACTGCCTTGTTTATCAACGCAGCAAGCTTCTCCATACACAAGACAAATAAATACGGTGACAAAGGATCTCCCTGTCGGATTTCCCACTTTGGTTTAAATGGTGGAAGCCTCTCACCATTCCAGACGACAGACATACTCGTGTGACTAATACAATTCATGATCAAATTAACACAATTAGAAGGAAAGCCAAAGTCAAAGAGAGTTCTACGCATAAAAGCCCAATTGATCCTATCATAGGCTTTTTCAAGGTCGATTTTTAGCAACATCGTCCCTTGTTTACTTTTTGACTTTCTCATGTAGTGCATCAACTCCCAGACCATAATAATGTTGTCCGCAGTGCTTCGGCCCGGAATGAAGCTAATTTGAGCAAGGTGAACAATGCCATCTAGGAGAGGGTGGAGCCGATTGACCATCACCTTAGTGATTAACTTATAGATAAAACCTAGGGCGCAGGTAAGTTAGTAAGAGACTCTCCTGACTTAAGTGAGGTCGCGGGTTCGAACCACCCTCATATATACAGCTATTTAAAACTTGGGGCCGGATCTTTGCCTCTCACAAAGGACCTACCCAGCTCAAGCAGGAATTAGTCTGGGTATGGATGGTGTAAAGGTGTCTTTCTATAGTTGGGACCCTCCTAAGACACCTCGTGGGAAACTAAAAAAAAAAACTTATAGATAACATTGCACATACTAATCGGGTGAAAATTAGTGAGGCGGTCCAGAGTTTGGTCCTTTGGGATAAGAACCATTAAAGCTTTTGCGACTCTGACATCAACATCACCAACACGAAATGCGTCTTGAGCCATTTTTGTCACTGAGTGCCCTACTACATTTCAGTATTTTTTTGATGAAAAACGATTGAAAGCCGTCGGAACCTGGGGCCTTGTAATTACCCATTGCATATTTATAAATTACAAGTTTTTTTTGAATTTATAAATAAGTTCTTATTTAAAATCTAAAAGAATCAATTTCAAATAATATTTAGTGACCCTTTTTTGTTTGTTTGTTACACTATTTTTCAAACCAACCTTAAGTGGGGGCCTAATTTGGCCTCGGGTTCGGATTTAAGCTTGGGCTTACCTTTTTAATCAAAATGACGTTATTTTATTTAAAATAACATCATTTTTATACTTTTAATTTAAAAAAACATTCGGACCCGACGTCATTTTGCTCGGACTTACCTTAAACGATCCAAAGTGAATGGCACGTGGCTTAGTTTAAAGCGCAGCATCATAATTTTGATAATCCAACGGCTGATAGGAGCTCTTTATCAGAACCGTTCGTTTGATGATCCGACAGCGGACAGAAAACCCTACTTGCACCCTAGGGTTGGTGACACTACTTAAAGCAGCGTAAGTTTCAGACGTCCCCCTCATTTGCTTGCTCTCTCTGGTCTGTCTATTTCAGTGAGAGAGAGCTCCTAGTTAAATTGTTCATTCAAAGGTTCGATCTTTTTCCCTTTACTCAATCTTTTTTACGTGTTTGCTTCAAGGGTTAAACGTTGCTTGCTTTTGCGTTGTGGTTTGGTTTCTATTAATATCTCGTTAGCTTTATATCGGCTGTGTGTTTTTTGAAGCTTTCTAAGCTTTTGACCTGCTTGGCTTTATCTCTCTGCATGGATTTGGTTTTAATACTCAAAGTTCAAGAAGTGGTTTCTTTCTTAGGGGAAATGACATATCTGCTTATTTGGATACAATCTGGCGTCTTGGAGTAGGGATATTGTTGCTCAAGCTGCGGTTTTAGAATATGATGTCCGATCTGACTTCCTAGCCAAATATTTTTTAGCAGATATACTGTCATTCATTTCTTGCTAGGATTGTTTTGTTTCTGATTAATAAGCACCTCTTTTCTTTTTTTATATCATTCTCTTCAAATCAGCTACAAATTTTTTAAATTTATAATTGTTTGAAAATTGAAGAGAACGAAATTTATCTTTGAGTGATGGTTTGTTTTTGTTTTCTTATTGTATCAGTAAAATTCTGGTGTTTCCTTTCTTATTCTACATCTCAGTGGCTGTAGTTTAATGGTAAATCCCACACTCTAGTTGTGGAGAACTGGGCTCGAAACCCAGCAGTCACATGCATAGTCCTTAACATCTTTACTGGTGGGAATTTACCGTATGAGTTGTAATTTAAGGTTGTTTGTGGAAGATGTTTTTATCATTGTTTTTCTTTTGCTTGTGAACTGTCAAAACAAAAGAATGAATTTTTGTTTTGCTACTTTCAAGATGTTGTAGTGGAATTTTGACTGTTATATGACTGTAATCTTACTGAGACATACTTAATTTCTTTCCTTTATCATTTCAGGTTCTCTTCCAAATTTTGACATGGGTAAGGAGAAGGTTCACATCAACATTGTGGTCATTGGCCATGTCGACTCTGGCAAGTCTACCACCACTGGTCATTTGATCTACAAGCTTGGAGGTATTGACAAGCGTGTGATTGAGAGGTTTGAGAAGGAGGCTGCTGAGATGAACAAGAGGTCATTCAAGTATGCCTGGGTCTTGGATAAGCTTAAGGCTGAGCGTGAGCGTGGTATCACCATTGACATTGCACTCTGGAA
>JAOSBP010000005.1:35443512-35476613 GCA_027563825.1 Erythroxylum mucronatum
AAATATGCATAAAAAGTCACAAACGACACTTATTTTGAATAATTAAAAACCCTCTAAAACGACACTTATTTTGAATAAGAGGGAGTAATGAAGAACTTGATTGCAGTAAGGAAGCAAGTAAAGATCTACTTCAAATGAGTGTTTACCTCTAAGTCCTTTAAATTAATCAAGTTTTGGAGTAAACCAAAAAACGGAACATATAATCAAGATGTCTTTCTTGGGAAATCTTTTAGGTTATGCCGACTTATGATTAACTAATTAATTAACCGACTGAAGCTAGCTTAGATTTTGTTCTTGTTTTTGGCTAGGAAAATAAGTTCATATCCACTTAATTTAGACAAAAAACAGTAAAATCAATGAATAAAGTTTAATTTAATTAAGCTTCGGGATAGATTTAGGTTTAATAGTAGTAAAAAACAAATTAAAAGTAACTAATATTAATAAAAAATTAAACGACGTAAGGTTTAAGTGATTCAAACATATTAAAAGAAGACATCTTGACGCTCTATTGAGAAGATACAAAATAATTATACTTAGAAACTGTAAGAAAAAAAAGACAAGTCTAAGAAAAATTGGGAGAGGTTATCAATAATGATACGGCTCTACTGGAATTTAATGAGGACGTCGTCCTCAATAAATTTTTTTTGACATACTAAGATATTGGTACAGGGTTTCAAATAAGGAGTTTTTTTAATTTTATTTTGAGTCTTATGTTTTGTATTTAATCTTATTCTTTTATGTATAGTTCTTCTCTAGTGTCGACAAAAAAGTCAGGGTCTAAGTCAATGGGCTAGGCCCATGTCGATTTGGCCTCAAGTAAGGTTGTGTTGGCTCGGCCCTACCTGAGTCCCGACGGATAACGGCAAAACGAAGTTGTTTTTTCCTTTGTTTCAAAAAGAATAATTCTGGTCGAGCCTAGGCTCAAGAAAGCAAAGGTCGTGTTGGAAGCTTTCGGGCTTGGGCCGTCCCTCCTCTTCTTCCTTAGTTATTTAATCTAAACATATACTTATATAACTTAAGTGTATTTCCTATAAGGAGAAAAAGAAATAAAAGAAACCTCCAAGTTAAAACGACCCATAACATATTAACAGAAACCATTTCCTATGAATAGAAGCTGTGAGGAATCATAAATAAAGCCTACAATTCGAACTAGTGATGGAGCCAGGAATTTAAGATATGAGGATTTAAATATTTAATTTTTAAAATTTTGAGAACCCAATATATCACTAATCTTTAAGGGCCCAGTGCACCACTGAGCCACACCTACCTCTGTCCCTGAATAGAACTATACATAAACATAAATGAAACCTCCAAGATAACATGCTATCAGAAGCCATGTCAGGTGAAGTATAAGGAAGGAACTCAGGTGCAAGTTTTGGTGCAGGTTGCGTCTCTATCACCTAGTCAACGTTGAATTTGTAAGCAATGCTATGTTTGGGCTTAGAAGCAAGGCTCCTAAGCTTTCGGAGTACAAAATGGTTACATATAAGCTAATATTTCTGGTGTTGACTTCTTTCGCATCGCAGCTATGTTGCTTATAAAGCGGATTTCCCTTTCTAGAGGAAAATGTCCCTCCAGAATTATTCACTCTGTCAAGCATTTGCTTCAGTTCCAATCTTTCCACATGTATAGTGCATAGATATGGATGTTCCTTTATTAGTCAAGAGTAAGACCGCATATTTTTAAACCTTTTTATGTTTCTTAATCAGTTAATTTTTTACTGGGTTGAATTTAGTTAAAAATAAGATTACGTACTTTTGGACCATTTCATATCCCTTTATCAGGTTATCTTTATTGAGGACAGATCCTCTATCCCCAAATTTGTGTACCAATTCTATGTCACTAAATCCAAGTCATCTATTTATGTGGGTCTCATATAAATGGATGGCTTGGATTTAGTAGCACAAGATTGGTACACAAATTTGGGAACAACGAATTTCATGTCATCTTTATCTGGGTTGGATTGTTATTGTCCAAGTCATATTAGGATAAATGTTTATCGATCACACCACAATTATTGAGATAAAGCCACAAGAAATCTCTGAAAAGGGCAAAAAGTATTGTTTGTTTTGTACCCTATCGGAGTTCCAATCACGGGAAGAGCAAGTTTTTCTTCCTGAAAGTTGATAGAAACTGATATGTAGGAAACATTAGAAGAGATCTATTACTTTTCACTTGGCTGTATATAACCCATTTGAGTTATTTTCATAACGTGATTGCTATCAAATTCCGGCCCTACAAAGGCATCAACAAAGGTGGCCCCAGTTCAACTCTTGCAACCAACCACTACAACGCAATGATGAGATAAGTTGTTGAACCAAGACAGGAAGGCTACTCATTCATTTGAGTTTGATTATGCCTTAGAAATCATGCTTACTTGAACGAAAATAGAATAAGGAGGAGACAAAGTCTAGCACAAATAAAGGATAGAGTTAGGTAGTGTTATAGTACATGTCGAATGATTAAGTCTTTAGTAGTATTTGGCATTGCAGGAATTGAAGACAAACTTTGCATTGATTTGTCTTTTATGGAGGTGGGACAGTGTTTGTTGGCACGGCAAAGACTTTGGATCATTTGTAAAGTTCAGGTTACAAAATGCCAATGTGAAGCTGACAGATGTCATAAATGGAAGTGGGTAGTTCCAAACTAGGTCATTCTTCCTCTTTTACCCTGCTAATTTTCTTATTAACTAAATGAATAAAGACAAATAGAAAGTAAAAAGACATATTCTTTCCTTCTCTGTTTTTGTTAACAGAGACACTATGACAAGCAAAGTTTGAACCTTTTAAGTTCGCCTTCTCTGTTTTTGATAACAGAGACACTAAATGACGAGCAAAGTTTGAACCTTTAAGTTCGTATACTAAATATCTTATTTAACCAATTATATATATTTAAAAATAGTTATTCCATGAATAAATGCTAAAAGAATGACTTGCTAAGACAAGCGACTGTTATATATGATGTCTCTTTTCAACCCTGGGATGTGAGATCCGAAGTGTGAGTTTAGATTCTTCCAGTGTCCTGATCCGAAGAAATTGGAAAGTCTGAGTCAATTAAATGTCAATGGAGTTCCTGAAGCACCGAAAGAACAAGGCTTAGATTAACGAAAAGTGGGGACCAGTACTGTCCTTAATCAGGAAGACGTGGGGTCACACTTGGCTAAACCAGCTGGTTCTTGCTCATATTCTCTCTCGCCTCACATCAGTAGAGCAAAAGATCTACTTGTATCTCCCTTGCCCAAAGAACCCTCATTTCACCTCTTCTTCTTCATTCCCAGTGTTCTGTTTCTGTAGATTGATACGGAAGGAAAGAAAGAGACCATCTGCGGAATTCGTGTAAAAATAGCCTTTTGAGATCTTCCCACTTCGGTTTGCTTAATTGGTATTGCTGTTTCCCTTTGAATGCATGAGACCCCTTTGAAAGATTACAATTTTCACTCACTTCAATTGGTCGTGGTACATTTCTCTCTATGTTTCCTTTGGATTGTGTTGCATCTGCGTTCAAAATGAGTTCTTTCTTGGTGCATATTGCTTTGAATTATCTGTCGGTGGCTTTAGTGAACCTATCATTTTTCTTATCGTTTGTTTGTTTGCTGAAAATGTGTTGGAAAATGCACAAAAGATGGAAATTCAACACTTTCATTTACCATTTGATTTAATCTTTTTAATGGTAAAATGCTCTCCTGACTCTATTATGCTCGCCGGCCACCAGATTGGTACTTTAACCCAAACTAGGCTAGGTCAACGATTTGACCTTTTCCTTCTCAAATTTCTTTTGTCTCCATGTTTCCATCTCCATTTTTTAGGTTCGTTTGTGGCTATCACGATCATTCTTCTTCTTTTCTCTCTTTGTTTTGTTCTTATTTTATTTTCTCAAGTAATACTGCCTTTAAGGTTGTTTAGTTCTGTTTATTCCACAGTTTTGCCCGACCATAATTTCCTTTCTTTATCCATGATTTGGTGCTCACTGTTTTTCTATCGATAATTTTCTTGTAATTTATAATTATACAATCAAAGTCCAAAACTGATCCCTCGATTTGTTCCAGGAACAGGTTCAAATAGTCAGTAGAAATGGGAAAGAAAGGAAAATGGTTATCTAACATCAAGAAGGCTTTTAGCTCAGAGACCAAAGAGAAAAAAGATGAGGTATTTAAAACCATTTATTTCAATTATTTAAAGTTCATACTTTTCAATTTCGTTGTAATAACCAAAATATTTATACAGAAATCAAAAAAATTGAAGAAAAATTCCTCTCCTGAGCAACAGCAACTGGATTCCAATTCCACTTCTTTGGGAAATGTGGTGGCACCTTCTCCCCCTACTCAATCAGTGGAGGTTAAATTAATTGAAAGCACAAGTGAAGAAGAAAAATATCCTTATGCTGCTCCAGGAGCGATGCCTGCAACATCTGAGTCTGTTTTTAATCTGGCCCAGCCAACCGTGGAGGTGCTGCGAATTGCTAAGGTTCATAAGTTTTCGGTCAAACTAAATGAAGAAGAGGCAGCAATAATGATTCAAACAACATTCAGAGGATACTTGGTATGTTGGGCTATATTATTTATCGATGAGAATCAATGATGATTCATTTTTGGGATGCCCTTTGGTTTGTTTTGAACTATTTCACTATACAAATGTCATATTACAGTAAGCTGTTGGACTTATATCGTGTATGTTTCTCTTGGCACTTCTGACTTATGGAATATAGAGAAAATAAAATCTTATAGAAAAATTCGTTGTCATTACTTGTTCTAATTTGTAAGAAACACAACAGTATTGTAGTTGTAAGATCTGGACAATGTTGTTTTGTATGCAAGATAGTTTATGATGATATTCTGAGTCTATTTGAGTTTTCTTGTTAAAGGTTAATATGCTGACTGCTAAGTCTGATAATTTATTTCTTCTATTGGGACTCTGAAAGTTCAAGCTGTTATCGTTGTATTTGCCGTGATGGATAATGTTATAAAACTATTTTGCATCAATTCTGATTTCTCTTTTCAGGCAAGAAGGGCATTGCGTGCTTTGAGAGGGTTGTTCAGGCTTAAGTCACTAATGGAAGGACCAACTGTCAAACGACAAGCAGTAAATACCCTTCGGTGCATGCAGGCTCTAGCCCGAGTGCAGTCTCAGATTCATACTAGGAGAATCAGAATGTCAGAAGAGAATCAGGCCCTCCAGAGACAGCTCCTGCAGAAGCATGCAAAAGAGCTTGAGAATTTGCGGGTGGGGTTTGCCTTATTAACCGTTTATGATAGCATATTTCTTGATGCATATTATCAGAAATGTAGAATAAATACTATGTCATTATTAAATACAATGCTTGTGTCTCAGAGCTTTGGTGGCAGGTCAATTCTTTTAATTCGGAATAAATGTCACGAAGAATTTCCTGAAATGGCACCAGAAGAATGCCAAATAATTTGTGAAATGTAGTTGTCAACTCTGTGCTTCTAAATGATCTTACAATTACGTTACGTAGACATGAATTTTAATCTAGATGAACAAAATACAGGACTAGCAACTTCATTGACATTCTATTACCAGTGGCTTCTAGGATCAGTTCCTTTAGCTGAGTAGGACTATTTGGTTGTTGTGACAGATGAAAGAGGAATGGGATGACAGCTTACATTCGAAGGAACAGATTGAAGCAAACCTTCTTAGCAAGTACGAGGCTGCAATGAGAAGGGAAAGAGCACTGGCTTATGCATTCTCTCATCAGGTAACCAATCTTTTAAAAGTACTGTATTCTATACTATGTGGAATAATTCAAAATTTTAATTTGCAACAAACTAGTTTAATTTCCAAAAAGTGGGATGTTTGGATAAACCAGCGAGTTCAAACATCTGACTACATTCATTGAGTCATTTGCTTGGTCAAATTTACATGTGCTGATTAAGTAGTTTCATGTATTGGAATACAAGTATTATCTTCATATCCAGAGTGGAGACATGGACTATTCTTATATCCTGGAAGAGAAATACTCAGCCTTCAATATGAGTTCCTTGAGTATTAGCTGGTGTGCTCTCTCTTTTCCTGAGTGTGACACTGCATGAAATTTTCCTCTGTAGAAAACTGGGAAGAATCCTCCAAGATCTGCGAATACATTGTTCATGAATCCAGGCAATCCTACCTGGGGCTGGAGTTGGTTCGAAAGATGGATGGCAGCTCATCCATGGGATAGCCGGAGCATGGCAGAGAAGGAATTTAATGAGCACTCATCTGTAAAGAGTGCAAGCCGTAGCATGGGAGGAGAAATTATGAAGTCCTATGCTCGCTACCAGCTGAATTCTGATTATCTATCACCAAGCGAAAGCGAAAAGCCTAGCCAAACTGTGAACCAGCATTCCCCTTCAACTCCTCTAAAGCCAGCTTCAACTGTTGCCAGAAAATTGAAGTCAGCAAGCCCACGGAGCAGCACTGGGGGTGAAGATGATGATTCCAGAAGCATGGTCAGCATGCAATCTAGACGGCACAGCATTGCAGGGTCAGTAGTTCAAGATAACGATAGTCTGGCGAGTTCTTCAACTGTTCCAAGCTACATGGTACCAACTGAGTCTGCAAGAGCAAAGTCCAGGTTGCAGAGTCCACTGGGGTTAGAGAAGAATGGGACACCAGAAAGGGAAAAGGTGTCGATGGGGCCTGTAAAGAAGCGGCTTTCTTATCCACCCTCACCGGCCAGACTAAGGCGGCATCCCGGTCCACCAAAGATCGAAAGCAACTTCACAGCACAAAACACAATGACCGTTAGAGAAGGCGTTTAAACACTTAAAGCATGAACTGGAGGAGGCAATTACTCGGATCTTCAACAATCCAAGAAAGTTAAGGGAAATAAAAGGATCATTAACTTGGATTCTCAATCACTTTTCTTTCCCTTGTGAAAATGATCGTTTGTTCATTGGGGGTGAAATCTGTTTCTTGGTATTACTTGTGATTGTTTTGTTTTTTTTAAACACTTTTGTCTCCATTCTTCATTTGAATGAGACCTTTAGATTTGTGCTTCCACAAATAATGTCCAAATTGACATTTGAGTATGATGTATTGGAATTATTAAAAATAAAGATTGAAAAATTATGTTAAATACCTACTTTTAAAAAGTTGTTACAATGTATAAGTTTTTCTATTTTGCGAGAGTCAAATAAGAGTCATTAATTACACGTAGCTTTCACTTGCTATAAAGCTGGCCCTCTTAAATATCTACTTTTAATATATTCTTATATTAAGCCTGTGTTTGGTTGAGCGTATATTAGTAGAGTTTTTCTATAGATCTTTTTTCAGAAGAACCTTTCTAATAAGCTAGTTGACTGTCATTTAAAAAAGAGCTTTTTTGAAAGAGCTTCATACAGTAGATTGTTTGGCAGCATAAAAATAAAAAGTACTTTTAATTTTAACTATATTTTATTTTGTAATAAAAACTATTTAGGCATATAAATATTAATTAAAGTATATTAAACAATATGCAAAGCACAATATATTAATCATTATATAATTTTAAACCATAAGAAATATAAATGAAAATATATCTAAACAAATTTGTTATATAGACTATAACATAAGTAAACTAATATCAAAAATAAAAATTTGAGAAGATGGGTTTGCAAGATAAACGTGAAAATGGGTTTGTGAGTATTGTAAGAATTATGTGTAAAATATAAGGGCAAAAGGGACTAAAAATAGGCTCATTAATTGATCTAAAAAATCTATCTAAAAAAGTCATTGGAGAGACTTTTTTTTTTAAGTTCCAAATTTGAGTTTATCAAAAAGCTGTATTTTTGCTGCCAAAAAAGTCATATCTATTAAAGAAGTGATTTTTTATTTTACAGTAAAACACTTATTTTTCTTTTAAAAGGCTTTTGTGGTGAAAAATGTACTTATACGTCCTAAAAGCCCGTCCAAATAGGCACTAAATAATTTATTATCTCTATATTTAAGTCATTTAATTATACTTATTCCTACTTATCATATTTTAAGGGAAATATCATGTTCAATGATCAACTTTAACTCTTCGTACATTTCATAGTATAGTACTTCCAAAGTGGTTAAAAAGATAATAAATAAATATGTAATTAGTTATTAGAAAATTAATCAAAGTATTACATAGATCATTTATTAATTCAATAGATATGCAAATTAATCATATACTCTATTTTAAGATTATTTATTAATAAAATTTCAAAAAAAGATTATTTATTAATTTTAAAAATAAAGCGCCGCCAAGCCCTAACACACTAATTACTTTACTTGCTAGTTACGATAAACAAATAAATATATACACACACAACACTATTACATTAGTGTTCGTATCCTGTTCCTGTGTCATTCAACTGTAGCACATTGGATCAATGGTGAGTTTCCTTCATTTTTCGTTGATCTTTTGTTTTCATGTAGAGAGGGTTGCAGATTGCATGGTGATTTCTCGACTGTTAGGGTTTTGCTTATGTTAGTGTTTCTCCAATTAGGGTTTTCTCCTTCTTTTTAATGTCTGGATTAGGATCTAATAATCATAACTCGCCCGCGATTTGGTTTCAGGGGAAAAAAAAAAACAAACTTCGAATTTTTTCATTTTAGGTTACATGGGTCGAGAACCCTAATCCTTTTGTTGTAACCAGTAAAGCATTTGTGGGTCTCTTGAAACTAACGCCGTTATTTGGATTCTTAGGATTGATAACTTCGATTCCCGTTTGTTTTGTTCGATTCGGTAGTATGTGTTAATAAAAGGTTAATAATTGCTAGCATCTGTTGATTATCGTAGCTACGGACCTTCGTAGTTCGGCTTGCAGTTGCTATATACAAGTTGATTAACTGCACTTTTTTGTTATTAGAAAAATGTCGTTTGTTATACAACCAAGATTATTTCAGTTGATTATTCAATTTCAAAATGCTTAATGTGCATTGGGTAAATGTTGTTCAGGCTACACCGTTTATAGCAGGCGCTGGAATAGCTGCTAGTGCTGTTGCTGCTAGATATGCCATCCAGGCATGGCAGGCATTCAAAGCAAGACCTCCAACTGCTAGATTGCGCAGATTTTACGAAGGTGGGTTTCAACCCATCATGACAAGGAGAGAAGCTGCTTTAATACTTGGAGTCAGGTTTGTTGTCATCTTTTCTGCAATAATACAAAGTTCTATTATAGCATGAGTCAGGTTCTTGAGATGCATTTTGGGTAAAGTGTACAATGTGATAGACTACTTGTTGATATGGTAAATTTCTTCAGCATAGAAACTATGTCATACTGATGTCTGCTAACAGTTCTTAGGAACTACATGGATCATTGGTCACCCTCTTATGTAATACATAAGCAGAGAGAATGATATGAGAACAGTTGACACCTTGAAATTTCTTAAGGGTTGACCTAATGTAATGAGTGTTAAGCGATGTAAGTCCTGACCTTGGTAATGAATGTAGCGAGATAGCTTGATTAAGCATCAAGTAGTTTGTGTTTGCTAAGCATTTAATTACTCACCTATCTAAACAATGATAGAAGATCATATAAAGTTGTTTTGAGCCCTTCCAGATCAGTGATTTCTCGAATGAATGCTTCTACTACTAGAGAACGCTTTGAGCCTGCCTGAAGCCATCTCTTGAAATGAACAACCTGCCAATGCTCCCATAAGTTTAGAAGACATAGTCGCTTATTTTAGTTCCTAGTTCTTGGGTGTTCCTTCTTGACTAGTTGTGAGGCCTTAAGATTCATGTTTAATCCAAATTCATAGTTCCATGATCGTTTGCATGGTCAAAAACAGAGTGAGTTGTCCTGAGAGCATTAAGTAGATGCTTGTATTCATTGCTACCTGATCTATATTCTTGCATTGCATTGTGCATTCATGACCTTCAGTGGAACTTGTGCCTTTCTAAGCCCTTCATTGCTGTAAGTGTTTGAAGTTGTGCACCTTTCAAGGTGCTTTACCTCATCTCATAAATCACTGCTAGTTTATTTTGTTTATTGGGAATCTTTTTTTTTTTTTTGCAGGGAAAGTACTCCAATAGATAAGGTTAAGGAAGCACATAGAAGAGTGATGGTTGCAAACCATCCGGATGCAGGAGGAAGTCATTATCTAGCGTCGAAAATAAATGAAGCAAAAGATATCTTTCTTGGAAAAAAGGGTGGCGGTTCTGCGTTTTAGTGCCATTGACTTGACTATCCTAAACCATTCAACCAATCAAGAATCTGAAAGTGCTTAGTGCCACAAAAGATGATTCTTGAAATTAGTTTTGAAAGAAAAACAGTTGTCCTATCGCTTTTTCAAGCTCCTATTGGTGTACAAAATTTGTAAAACTCCGATATGATTGGTCTGCATTTAGTATACAGGATGGGGTGTTTAAGCCTGTATACTAAATGATTTTTAAAATTTAATCCTCATTCATAGACTGATTTTTATTAAATTTTAAATTTAGTCCTCATAGACTGATTTTTAAAACTCAAGTCCTTTAATTTTAGATTTAATCCATCAGAATGAGTCAATTTGTACAGATATATCCACGACAGAACAAAATTGCGAGAATTAGCTTCTTATTAAGAGTCAAATTGAGCAGGATTGGTTTCTGAAAGGGAGTGACAAGAGATTAGATGATACAATCAACGCTAATTGTCTTTGGTTCAGGTATCATTTCATCTGCCCCAGAAGAAAAACGTAAATCGTAAGACCAATGCAAACCTGCGGTATCAGACAGGAAAGAGGAAATCCATCACCTAAAATTGGTGGCTCTCTATAGTAATTTGCTCTTCGTAAGTGCTTTACCATACAAAAAAGTTGGAACCGCATATGATTCATCTTTCATGCTCCATCTGCTTGGAAGCATTCTGTGCTATTTACATCAGAAGTTGAACCAAAAGAAACGAAGTGTATTATCTGTCTGTCGTGATGGATTATGTCAACGCAGAGCCAGTGAGGCATTATACTGATGAGGATTCAGTAAACAGATGAAACCTCTTTCGTTTCTTCTTCAGATGGTCTGACGACCATTTGTTCCGTCTCTTCAAGAGGCCCTAAAGCATCTCCGAACAGTGTAGAGAATACCTGTCTGTGGCATTCATCACAGAGAAAAAAATACGAAAAGTGGCCTTCATCTGGCAGATTATGCAATATGGAATCAGGTAGAACTCGGCTAATGTAGTCAGTTATTGAAGGCGGCGTTACTTGATCATCCATCCCCTGGAAAATGAAATGCAAATTATAATGACTTAGGTGATAGAATTACTCGGATCAGCTATAAAAGTGTTGTTGATGATAGAGTAAATCACAGCACAAAAAACAGATAGGGAAGGCTACAAACACCTCGTAATGTGGTCTGCAGATTGCTGACATAATGCTTTACACAGCAGCAGAAATCAAGAAGAAAGAATTGTGGATACCTGCCATATGTGTATTGGACCAGGAAAGCCAGTCAACTCGCATTCAGCCTGACTGTACATGGACTTGAGCCATAAAAGGATGCCTTTACTTTGACATTTGTTCTGCACCCGAAGATCTGCTAGGCTGAAACCCCAGTTAGACACCTGCAGCACGGCTTCCTCAATAAAAGGTTTAACACTCCCCTGACGGACAGACTCCTCCACATCCCTGTGCCAAAACTCTTCAAATATTGCCTTATCGGTCAAAACTTTGTCCTGAATATGTCAAGCACAAGTTAAAAATTTCACTAATAACTCAGTAAAACATATAAGCTTTAGTTTATGTGTCTGAAGTTACAAGGCCAATTTAGAAAGGCTGTAAATGGTAATGACAACAAACATGACATAAAAACTAACCTTCCTTCCAAGTGATAGAGCCATCAACTTATCAATCTGACCGTGGTTCCCTGATAGGAAGCTGCGGTGGTAAAAAGAAGAGAGAAATTTAGGAAATCTCCGAGCTAAGAAGTACATCAGTTTCCTTCTGGGCAACCACTGGGCCCATGTTCTACGCATCTCTTCTTTAGTCATGCTTGCATCATATGGATTGACCATTGGAGCAAACATGGCAGCACCTATGATTCATGGGCATCTCAACAAGTTATGTACAGTGAAGAAAGAATCCATTCCGATTAAAATTTCAAGTTTGCTAAAACATTGCTGTGTATGATCCTTTACTCACATCTTCACTAGTCATGCTTGGATCATACAGATAATCATAGGTGTAAACATGGAAAATTTTATATGATGTGGATGACGAGTAGGCATTATGAACAAGATGGGGCTTGATACTTCGATGTATAGAAGATGCAGGTAAGAACCTAGCAATAAACTTCAAAACAAAGCACGATTAAGATACCAGCTATTTGCTCAGGAATGTATTTGAGAGCAGCCCAAGAATGCATGCTTCCACTTGAGTAACCAAGCACCCAAAATTGGCCGTTAATACCAAGGGCATTAGCTAGGTAAAGCATGTCCAGTGCCGATGAATTGAGGTCTCTCTTGTAGTGAGGATCACTTTCTCCAAAACCAGGAAGGTCATATGTAATCAATCGAACACCGAACTCCTCAAGCAGTGATGCTTTGACTCCAGGTATACCTTAAATGTACAAAGACTAAGGAAGTCAGACACAAAAGAAAGTTTCACCATTCAGAATCCCCCAGAGAATGAAAATTTCCTCCTCCGAGTTGTTACCTGCAAGACGAGATGAAAGGAAAGCATGTGGACCAATCATTGAATATCGTGCACTCTCAGCAGCAACGCCTTGCTCGTGATAAGCTACATGTCTACCATCTGGAAGTAGTACGCGACGAGCAACAGGAGGATGTAAACGCACTCTTTTTACTGATGGAAGTGAACTACTTTTTGTGGTATTTACACTTAGTGCTGCAAATAAATTCATAACATCAATAAATCAATGACATAATCCAGGTCAAACAGTCCCCATATACAGATCAAGTTTGGAAGAATTCCGTACTTGAACAAATTTCACATCACTCTCACAAACACACAATGTGGATTTCATAATTGCTACCATAAACATAAGATTCCAGCAATGCAATTCTCCAACTTTCCTAAGAAAAATTGGAGTTGATGATACTTCCATACATAAACAGATCTATCAATTCACACCCATATCCAATAATCAATTAATCAAAACAAAAGACTTGCAAAGAAGGAAAACTAACAAATAAAACCAAACGTCAAATTACTCAAAAAAGAAGCTATCATATACCTGCAAGCGCTAGTATAGAAACAAAGAAGAAAATGGGCCAAGCGTGAACAGGGTCACGATCTTCGGGCAAGAAATCATTCAAAAACTTCAATTTACTCGAGACCTTAGCGACGGGTTTTGCAAGCTTTCGAGCTACAAACGAATCCTCAGTAGCCAAACTCTGTTCAACAATGTCTTTAACTCCTTTCCCTAAATCCAAAAGCATCTCGCCCCACGATTTCAAAAATCCCGTTACTTGCTCTTTGAAACTCTCCGCTTCCACGTCATCAGCCTCCGACTTCTTCGCCAGTCCCATCGGCTCGGCGGCGTAGTACCGAATTCCGGTGTCGTCCATCAGACTCGCGAGCTCGTCGCGCCAAGTGTCCTTTACCCTTACATCCTCCATTTTATCACTCCACCAACTCAACAGCAGTTCTCTCTCCCCCTCTCTCTCTCTCTCTCTCTCTCTCTCATACACACACACACTCACTCACTGAACTTTAAGAACTCCCGCAAAAAGCGAAAAAGCAGAACTGATGCTTTCAAAAGCGTGGAATTCACGTCTCCATTTTTTTGTTTAAAACCCTAACCGACCACTGAACAAAATCCTCGAAAAAGGTTTCGATATCAATTATAAAAGAACAACCATAGACCGCACAAAAGCATCATCAGCTCTGCTGTAGCTATCTTTTCGCTTTCCGACACGTACCACATGACAACGAAACCGTTGGTATCTGACGATAATATGATTCAATTCTCCACTTTTTTGTTCTAATCCTGAAACTGACTGCTTAACTAATCAACGAGTCTTAGCCGTTCATGATCGGGACTTGGGGAAGAGTGTGAGCCGTCTAATGTGTAAGTTAACTGCCAAAAGAGGATGGAAGGTAACCGGCCAGGTCGGTGCGTGCCTGGCGGCCGGGACCTGCTATTCGGAAACAGATACTGTATATAGGCTATATAAATATATAGATAAAATGAATTCCCGGTTGATGCGTACGGCGCCGACGTGTCAGTGAGGAAGATGCGGTGGATGCATGTGCGCAAAAGAATGTTTTTTTTTTTCTCGTCAAAGTCACAACACCAAATCAAGTCCGCACATCGTTGTTGAATGGGAATTCTGATTGTAATCCAACGGTTTAAAATTGGTGAGGAGGTAAAACCTGACGTAGACATACATCCTTGGGGTTTAACAGTAAAAAGATGGAAAGTGGTGGTAATGATGGAGTGTAAAATGTAAGTCTAGTCTGTGCAGTTTTCAACCTTTTTGTTGGTTAGTGGTCCCTGGTTCGTTTTCTCCGGAAATCTGGTTCGTTATAGGGGTTGTCCCTTAAATAATAGGTAAACTGGCGGGTAATTTCGTCCAAATGACTAAAAGGTTACGGATGATATGGAGCGGCGCCGTTTAATAGTTGGGATTTGGCTCGATGCGCATTTTGATTTAGCCTTTTGAGGCGCTTTCCAAGTATAGGTCTAGCCAACAGTCAATCTGCAAATTGTACTCTCTTTAAGGATGACCTGACCCATATGTCAATCTTATCAATTTTTAAAAAATAATTTTTTGAAAATAAAAATATTTTTCATAAAGTCTTTTTTTAATTAAATTTAATTCTGAGTTATCTAAACCTAACCTTATCTAACGCTCAACTTTTCTAATTAAAACTGCTGGTATAATTTGTTTCATATTCTTTTCCATTTTTGTTTTATGCATTTTGGAGAAATAATGACAAGATTCCTAAACTTTATTAGTACTAGATGTACTTTAGTTTCCTAATTTTTATTTTATCAAATTAAATTTTTATTTTATAATTAATTAAATTCATTTTTACGAGTTTATAAAAAATAAAGTAAATGGACAACAACATAATTTTTTCGTTTAATTAAAAAAAAGAAATATAAGAATTCAAGTGTATTTAAGTTACCTTTGATGACAAATTTAAGTTTCTTCAAGATTCAAATCTAAAATGAATGACCAGGAAAAACAATAATGAGGGTTATGGAAGGGTAAAATTATCAAGAATTTAGTAGAAATAACATTAATTATGACATGTTATAATAATGAATTTTTAGCGTCTGTTATTGGTTGTCATTTTATTCTTTTAAATTATTTTATAATTTTGATACTGATATGGTTTGTTAATTAAAGAATTCATTACAAGTGACTATTTAACCAATTATAAGAGGGATTTGATGACAATTATGATAAAACCAACATAAGCAAGAGGGAGCTGAATTGCGTATAAAAAAATTTTACAAGTTAATTCAATTAGTATAATAAACAAATCCTAGTTAACGAATAAAAACAGAAGGAGTTTGCTAGACGATAAAGTCTTTCAAACGACAAGAGCTTGTTAGGTGATAGTAGCCTTTTGTGAGATATGACCCTGCTTAAACGAAAGGAGTCTATTGAATGATAACTCTTGTTAAAATAATTTAAAATAGAAGATGTCTGTTAAAACTGAAAGGAATTTTTTGCAAGTTGAAAACATAATAAGCCTCTTGCTAAAAAGAGCACATACACAATAGAATGCGGAAATTTAAAAGTTAAGAGAAAAGAGATAAGGACACAGTCGATTTATACTGGTTCATCTTACAACTCAAACCTATACTCAGTCTCCAAGTATCCAACTTAAATGTTTTATTATAAAAACCAAGTAGTAATTTAGCGAGCCTCTTCAAGCTCACGAGTACATATTTTTCAAGGTTCTCCAACCTTTCACACTCGAAGTATATAACAAGCTTCTAAAAACTCACAGAAGAAAAAAATGTACAATCAAAAGTAAATTCTCAAATAACAATTTCTCTCTTGATAGAGAGATTTCACTTTATAAGGCACAATAAGAATGATATGACTCTCAAAAAAATAGATACTGCTCAAATGTTTTGAAAGTCTGTGTATGCTCTTTTTTTTCACAAATGTTGTTGCTCTTCTTTAAATAGTCAATTTCTTCAACTAATTGTTGCTTCATCTTAATTCTGAGTTGACTTTGAATTTTTAATATCATCTCTGCTGGAACAAAAATTTTCGAAGCCAATTTTCGAAAAGGTAAGATCCTCCCGAATGTTAACAAGGAAAGTTTGCTAAGAAGGCTCTTACGAGAAAAGAAGTAATTTTTCTATGATTTTATTTCCGTTTTAAAAAATTATCGTTATCTATAAAAGGAAATTAATCCAATTTGAATTTTGAAATATTATAAAGTTATCATCAAAATCATTAAATATAAACTTTGAGCTAACAATCTCCCTCTTTTTTTGATGACAAAGAATATAGAAGAAGATGATTTCGAAAGGCACCTATGACTGTTATATGTTCAGACATAATTAGAAGAAGTCTGTCTTTTAAGAAAATGACATATCGTATATATATCACAAATTTTGACAAGTTCAACAACAGAATCAATCACATATATAATCGAGGTAGCATTGAGAAATATGTATTGAGCAGCATTGAGAAATATATCATCATATATGCAAAAATATATTAACATAAACTCTCCCCCTTTGTTATTATAAAAAATAATAAAAGAGTACAGGGAGGAAGTGAAATAAAACAAATTCGAATAAGCCAGGTCGAGAAGGATAGCAACAAAGTTGATGAAGATATTCAAAGATTTTTCTCAGCTAGATTTGCATGTCAAGAAGCTGATTTTGTATGCTATCTATTTGTTCTCGCATCTATTTTTGGCTGGCTTGAATGTTCTGCAGTTGTTGATGGAGTTTTACACTATTTTCATCCTGAGAAGGGATAAGATTTTGTTGGTCTGGAGCAGAATCTAAGTTTTCTGCTACTATTTCAGATCTATTGTCTATCGAGACATTGTTTTGCAATTTGCATCCAAATTAATAAGAAGTGAAACTTAGCCGAAGCATACCGATTCAGATATGGTTGAAAATCTTGGTGAGCAACATCCTATAAGGTACACAACCGGTGATATTCTTATGATTCCCCTTATCCGCCATGAACCTCAAAATTGCAGCTGTAAGATTCATTTTGTTTCCTTTTAGCAAATTATACGCCATATAAGTGTCCAGCATACTACACCTTTCAACCGAGCTACTCCTGGGAAAAATTGAAGCAGCTAAAAGTGATGCAAGGCATCGTGGTATTAAGTCTAATTGCCTGCTGCATGGTCTCTTGTCTTGGGTGTTCTCAGCATAAAGGCAGATGGATTTGCCAACTATGATTAACTACAGATTATCAACATCCTACTTATAACAAGGAAAATTAATTCTCCCTATATGAGCTACTTTCAATATATCTCCTAAGATTTCTTCAGAAATAAAAATTTCAGATTCATGCACTATGAGACAATGACTAGCTTTCCATTAATTTCTTCCTTCTTTATATGTGTGTAGAATATCTTGACTAGCTCATCGCATACTGTCTCATCTAATTTTAAAAAACTTTCCCAACCAATGGCAACAAAGTAAGGAAAGATGGGTATACCTATGTCATCAAACATTATAGAAGGCAAGATCCACCCAGCAAACACCTTTCTTTTCTTGTACTGTGTTTTATAGCGGACTTCAACTTCCACTGATTCAAACATTTTTGGTGGTATTGATGTCTTGCCTTGCTTGTGTGCAGTTATCTTTATTTTCTTTGTCTTTTTTTCTTTGAGAAATATCTCTTATTAAGATAGCTCTTTTTTATCAATAGTATCTTTAGTTACAGACACTTTGCCTTTCTTTATTTCTTCCTTTTTTCTTTTTCTGGCTTCTTCTTCCTCTTTCTTTTCAGCATCTGTGGTTTCTTTTTTTTTAGAACTTTTCTCGGCTTGTTTTGCAAGATTTCCTCTGGCCTGTTGTCGTCTAATCAACCGAGTAGATTCTTCCTATGAATCATTTTCATTTGTAATCTAGTATACTTTAGGCACTTTCTTCTCTTGAGTTCTAGAAGAGAAAGGTTCAGTAATATGAGCTTCATCAAGGGTAACAAAAGAAGTTGGGGTTTTCTTTTGTCCTTTTAATTTTGTTCTTATCATTGTAGCAGAGCTTAGTGAAGTTTGAGAGAGAAAAACAAGAGGCAATAAGATGCAGAGAACTAGGGTGCAGAGAGAATAAGCATCGCAGATGAGAATGACAGAGATGAGAGAAGTTTGTTTAGGGTATACTAAGTGATTCCTAAGCGTTGATCTTGTGAGAGGATGAGTAGACGTACAAGCCAGAACATGCAGCGTAATCGGTTGTGTATCTTCTGACAGACGCGTACGTAGAGTTATCAGACTGTGCATGTTTATGAAAAAGCTGAAACGATGCCATAAATGACTCCTTATTTTTAGAACATGTGTCACTAGGAATGTCAACCTGAGAGAAGCCTTCTAAAAAGAAGAGGAGACTTCTAATCTAAAAGAAACCTACTATCCTAAAAGGAGGCTTCTAAACTTTAAGGAACGTACTAAACTAAAAGAGGTTTTTAGGGAATCAGAATAGAAAGAGCCTGCCAAACGAAATGCAAAAACAAGCTGCAGAGAATATTCATGCAGAAATAATGCCAGAGAATTTGCACATACCAAGCTCTTTTCTTAACACGCAAAATCTATCTTCAGAGAGTGTCTTGGTGGAAATGTCAGCTACTTGATTCTCAATATTAACATGCAAATGATAAATGGTTCCTTCTAAAACATGATCTCTAAGAAAATGATGTTTGATTTCTATATGCTTAGTCATAGAATGATGCACAGTATTTTTAGAAAGATTTATAGCACTGATATTATCAGGTAATATAGGAATATGAGAAAAGTTTAGAGAAAAATTATGTAGTTGATGTTTCATCCATAAGATTTGAGCATAATAGCTAGCAACTGTTATATATTCTGCTTTAGTCGTTGAAAACGTTGTGCAATTTTGTTTCTTGCATGACCAAGATACTAGACATCCTCCAAGATATTTGACAGTGACCGCTTGTACTTTTTCGATTGACTTTATCACTTGCATAATCTGCATCACAATGGCCCACTATGTCAAATGAATCAGTTTTTGGATACCATAGTCCCAAATCTATAGTTTTGTGGAGATATCAAAAGATTATTTTGACTACTTGAATGTGATTTTATTTTGGATTTGATTGAAAGCGTGCTCAAAGACACACACTAAACATAATGTCTAATCTTGAGCTTGTAAGATATAGTAGTGATCCAATCATTCATCTATACTTCGTTTCATCTGTAGCTTTGCCTTCTTCATCTTTATCAAGTTTAGTTCCAGTGTACATGGGAGTACCCATCGATTTGGCATTCTCAAAATGATATTTCTTGATGATTTCCTTTGTGTATTTGTCTTGGTTAATGAAGATTCCTTTATCTGTTTGTCTGATTTGTAATCCGAGAAAGAATGATAATTCTCCCATCATGCTCATGTCAAACTCCCCCTGCATTAATGCTGAGAATTATTCACATAATGATGGATTAGTAACACTAAATATTATGCATCGACATATATTTTCATTATGAGTAAATCATTCTCCTTTCTCTTAATAAATAAGGTTTTATTGACCTTTCCTCTCTCAAAGTTTTTCTTAAGTAGAAAGCTACTTAACCTCTCATATCATGCTCAAGGAGCCTGCTTTATACCATACAGAGCTTTAGTTAACTTCATCACATAATCCAAATAGTTTTCATCTTCAAAACATGGGGGTTGCTTATCAAATACTTCTTCGATAATGTAGCCATTTAAAAATACACTTTTAACATTCACTTGGAACAACTTGAAGTTTCTATAGCATACAAAGGCAAGTAAAATTGTAATCAATTCCAATTTAGCAACACGTGCATAAGTTTCATTAAAATCAATACCTTCCTGTTGATTGTAATATTGAGTTACAAGTCTAACTTTGTTTCTTACCACCTTACCATTTTCGTCAAATTTGTTTCAAAATACCCACTGAGTCCCAATGATTAACTTGTTTTAAAGATGAGGTACTAGATTCCAGACTTTGTTTTTGTCTAACTGATTCAGTTCGTCTTTCATGACTGAAACCCAATTTTTGTCAGTAAGGGCCCTTCAACGGTCTTTGGTTCTATCAATGAGATGAGAGAAACAAAGTTGTTCTTGAATGATGATCTTGTTCTTAGACTTTCAAAGGGATTTTCCAGAATATACTGATGTGTATCATGACCTCTTTATTCTCTGGGTGTTTTTCGTTGCATAGGCTCCTGCTGAGATGAAGAAGCCTACTCTGTTATAGCTTTTAGAGGGGCCTTCTTGATTTTGTAATTCTAAAGCTATTATAGTTGTAGTTTGATTCTCTGATGTATTTTTAGGTACCAATAGATACTTTTCATCATCTGAGTCAGTTGCTGTTGTCGAAGGTAGTGCTTCATCAAATACCACACGTATTGATTCTTCTATCTTTTTTGTTCTTTGATTATATACTCTGAATCCTTTACTAGCTGTACTATAGCCCAAAAAGATAGCTTCGTCTGATCTTGTATCTTGTCTCATTTAACAAAAATCACACTCAACCTCACAATTAAGGAGGGCGTCATGCTCCTAGAGGAAGAGGGGGTCGTGGTAAAGGAGGACGATGGAATGATGCCAATTGTCTATACTACCATCTATGCCAGAAACCTGGTCATGATGCCCTTAGGTGTTACAAACGTTTTGACCAGTCATGGCATGGAAGTTAGCAATGGAAGCAGCCAAGTTCATCTATACAATATTATACTCAAAACACTGGCCAACATCACACACATAATGGTTTACCACAAGATTTTCTAGCTCATCAAACAAATGTCTGTTCTGAATAACCTAGTGCCTCTACCAGGTATGTAGATTCTGGAGCTACAAATCATGTTACTGCCGACCTTAATAACCTCTCCATTAGCTCAGACTATGCTGGTAATGATCATCTCACAGTAGGTAATGGAAACTCTCTTCATATTGCACATATTGGCTCATCCTTTATTCAATTTCAAGACAATAAATACACACCACTGTATTTACATCAAATGCTACATGTTCCAAGTATCACCAAAAATTTGTTGAGCATTTCCAAAATCACAAAAGATAACAATGTAATTGTGGAATTTTCTGACACAATGTGTTTGTTCAAGGACAAGGACACGGGGAAAATTCTTCTCAAGGGGATGCTTTAGGATGGCCTCTATAGCCTTGATGTTCCACCTCAAACTCAGCTCATTACTCAATCAAAGAACTCTCCACTGCCATCCTCTTCTCCGTGTACTTCTAGCTTAGTTTCTCACCCAAAAACCTTTACTACTCAGCTTTTTACAAGTGATGCCAATGTTTGGCATGCTAACTTGGTCATCCATCATCTAACGTACTTAAGTATGTTCTTAATTCAATGAAAATTCACCTTAATACCAAAGACTTGAAATTATGTGATTCATGCAAACAAAGCAAGCTTCATAAACTACCTTTTCAAACTCATGACATTTCTGCCAAATATCCCTTAGAAATTGTTTATTCAGATATTTGGGGTCCTTGTCCTTTATTATCAACTGAAGGCCATATCTAATATTTGTTGATGCTTGTACTAGATTTACATGGTTTTATCTACTGAAACTCAAATCAGAGGCTCTTGCAACTTTTATTCAATTCAAAACCTTTATTGAGCTTCAACTAAACAGAAAAATCAAAGCCTTACATATAGACATGGGTGGGGAATATAAAGCCTTCTTGCCTTTTCTTACTAAACATGGGATCCAAACACGTTTCAACTACCCATATACCCAACAACAAAATGGCATAGCCGAAAGAAAACATCGTCACATTATTGAAACCGAACTCACACTATTAGCCCATGCCCACCTACCCTTACAGTTTTGGCTTGAGGCCTTCGCCACAGCTGCCTTTCTTATAAACAATCTCCCATCTCCCAAATTACAAAACCTCTCTCCTTTTGAACTCCAATACCACAAAAAGCCAAACTACACCTATCTCAAAACCTTTGGTTGCATATGTTTTCTCTACGTTCGTTTCTATTCCTCTCACAAATTTAATTTCCACACCACCAAATGCATTTTCCTAGGCTATAGTTCTATCCATAAAGGTTACAAATGTCTCAACAGCAAAGGCAAATTGTATATTTCTAGGCATGTTGAGTTTAACGAACTTGAATTTGCTTATCCTACCCTTTTTCTCTCTCACACCTCCATATCCTCTCCTACATCTCTTAGTCTACCATTGTCTGTTTTACACCCTGCAGTATCTTCGCACCAATTTCTTCATCCTAGGCCATCTCTAAGCAACTCCCTTGTGCAAGAATCAACTCCTATGCCTTCCAGCTCCACAGCACAACATTAGGTACTTTCTACATCTCCTGTTCTTCCTTTTACTGCTAATTCTCCATCTTTACTATCTGCCTTACCCACCTCAGATCCCACCCCTAATTTACCAACTCCTCCTCGCACTGTTGTCCATACTGCTCCTCTCTTACCACTTCCTATTGTTCCTCTCACACTTACCTCTACCTATCCTATGCAAACCAGGGCTAAAAGTGGCAATTTTAAACCTAAAATCTATTCTGCCTCTCTCCATTCTTACTCCTCCCTCGAACCAGACACTGTATCCCAAGCCCTTAGTACTCTAATCTAGTATCAAGCAATGTGTGAAGAAATCTTTGCTCTCCAGAAAAACCACACCTAGACCTTAGTACCCTATGATCCTACCATGCACATCCTACGCACTAAATGGGTTTTTTGAACCAAGTAGACTACTGATGGCACTGTGGCAAAGAATAAGGCCCGCCTTATGGCTAAAGGTTTTTCCCAAACCCCTGGCATTGACTTTTCCGACACCTTTTCTCCTGTGGTCAAAGCCTCCACTATCAAGGTTGTCTTATCTTTTGCTGCCTCACATAATTGGAGCATTCAGTAAGTAGATATCAACAATGCTTTTCTAAATGGTGACCTCCATGCCTACATCACTCAGCCTTAGGGTTTTGAAAATCCAAATCTACCTAATCATGTTTGCAGGCTCTCTAAAGCCCTTTATGGCCTGAAGCAGGCCCCAAGGGCCTAGCATCACAAACTATGGTCTGCTCTTCTACAATGGGGTTTTCACAATTCCAAAGCTGATACTTCTATGTTCTATCTCAATACCAAAGGGACAATACTCATTATATTGGTCTACGTGGATAACATTCTAATTACAGGCAACAACTCATCACACATTCAGTCAATCATCACCAAGCTCAGTACTCAATTTGCCCTCAAAACATTGGGCAATTTACACATTTTCTGGGTTTTGAAGTTTACAGAAACACAACCGGGCTATATCTCTCACAAAGTGGCTATATCCAAAACTTATTTGCTCAAGCTAATATGCAACTTTGCAAACCTTGCTCTACTCCAGCTTCCACATAACTCAAGCTCTCTCGCCATGATGGTCAACCTGCTGCCGATCCCTTCCTGTATCGCAACTTGGTTGGTGCTCTATAGTACCTATGCAATACGAGACCCGATATTAGCTTTATCGTAAATAAGCTCAGTCAATTTCTTTCAAATCCTCTCACTCCTCATTGGATCGCCCTAAAAAGAGTTTTCTGTTACCTGAAAGGCACCTCCGATCTAGGGTTGTTATTCCGATCGTCGTCCTCTCGTTCAGCGACTCTGATTGGGTCAGTTCTCCAGATGACCGTAAGTCCACCAGCAGTGGATGTGTCTTCCTCAGCGGCAACCTCGTCTTCTGAAGCTCTAAGAAGCAGATTGTCATGGTGCGATCCAGCACTGAGGCTAAATACAGGGCTCTCCCTCAGCTCTCTACTGAAGTCCTCTAGTTGACCTCTCTTCTCTCCGAACTTGGGTTCAAGCCTTCCCGATTTCCTATTCTCTGGTGTGATAACAACGGTGCACGTTCTCTCTCCTAAAATCCTGTCTTTCATGCTCGCACCAAGCATATAGAGATTGATGTCCACTTTGTGCGGGACAAAATAGCCGACGGCCTCCTGGAGGTGAGGTATGTGCCCACTGCTGATCAACTCGTCGATTTACTCACTAAGTGTTGGACCCCACACCCCACCCTTCGGTGTTTGCAGGTTATATTGCGGCGTGTGTTTGCGGGTTATACCGCGGCATCCAACACAAATCAGTATTGTCCTCTTTGATCATGGGTGGAATCCACGATTCGAACCCATGACCTCAAGGTTTTGTTTCACTTTAAGTGAACGCCTCTCACATGGGTTCTTCCGCAGAAAACAAGCAACTACTACTCAAGACTACCACAACTCATTCTACACCTGCTACTACCGAAAGCAATCCTTCCCAACAAACTACCAGCTGTAAATAACTAATTCTGTTATGTCAGTAGAATAAAATGTATTCCATGAATAGTCTAGAACCTCACATACATTCTGTGTATATTGCTCTCGTAGCAAATAAAATAAACAAGCAGAAAGGTTTTATATATCATATTCTTCTTACTTCATTTCTCTTCAGGGTGCTGTGTAAAATGTATAAAAATCGGGGGAACTATAACAGAGATGAATCGGAATAGATGTCAGATCAAGAAGATTTACCAGAATCTGCTCGTGATAATCAACGGGTCGTGAAGGAACCGGGAGCTTCTTGTCAATCGCAACCTAAAAATAATGATCATGAGACCACAGACGATTATGAATTGAGTTTAGATTGGATAGATAATTGGTGATCGAAGTATTATGGTTCAAACAATACGATTGAAGAATTAATTGAATGAAAATACTTTTAGAAAGTGTTTGTGCATAGTGTAGATGAAATTGATAAGATGCTTACTAAATATAACATGTAATAAAATTTACTTATATTTACTACGTTTTTTCGTTTAATAACATATTGATTATAAAATATCAAACTTTATTTAATTTTATAACTATAACAAGGAATTAAAAAAGTGATAATTAAATATTTAAATTTTTATTTTAGTTTTTCAATTCTAACCCGACGTTAGTATTTCTGTTAAAGTTGCTGACGTGGTTTGCCATATAAGATGGAAACTTTAAACAATTATACATGTCAGACTTAATTAAGTTTAACTAAACTACGTTGTTTTGAGATTGAAATCTCTAAATCAAACTCATTGCCTAAATTGTTAGAATTGAAAATCCTAAATCATTTTGTTCTCACATAGAAACAAAGAGATTCTAAGTGGTAAATTGAGATTTCATTCAGGTTGTTACAAACTGTGTCGTTGTCATCTTGTATTAGCATGATAGTGTCGTTGTCGTATCGTACCAACATGATAAAGTTTAATTTAAAATTTTCAATCACAAAACAACACAATTTAGTTAAACTTAATTTAGTTTGAAAGTGTTTATGATTTCTATTTTATGCGGTAAGCGACGTTAACAATGTTAATGGGAATACTAACGTCAGGTTAGAATTAAAAAGTTAAAAGTTTGAGTATTTATTGGTCAATTTTTTAAGTTCGAGCTATAATTGCAAAATTGAGTAAAGTTTAAGATTTTTTTTAAGAAAAATGAATTGTTTTTATTTAATTTTACAATTTTACAAATATTTAAATAATTTTATACAAAAATTAATATCATTATGAACATAATTATAAACTTTTAATTTTAAAAATAAATATGAATTATAATTCTCTTAAAACTATATTTGATGTATTTAATAATATTTTTTAAAATTGACAATAAATTGAGCGATGTTTAAATAATTATTTTTTTATGTTAATTTAAATAGCTTCACCCATATCTAATTCAAATAATAAAAAATTGAAATTTAATTAAAATTTAAGTGAAAATAATATTATTTTTAATCTTTTAAGTAAATTAATTCAAATAATTAAAAATAGGTACCAAGCTGGGTTCGGGCTCAAGCTACTCAAGTTCAGCCTAATCTAAGACTAACTCTTATAAGCAAAACGACTTCGTTTTCCTGAAAGTGACATTGTTTCTATTTTTAATTTTTTTAAAAAATTGGACATAAGTTAGAATGAGCTCGAGTTTAGCCCGCCTCAGGCTCAATTGGGCTAAGACTTCGGTTTCGATGACCGAACCCAACCCAACTAATTGACATCCTATTCAAACGGCACCAACAATCAGAATTCAAAGACAGACGTTACATTTATGCAGGGTCACACACGGAATCTCCTCCCGAAGTTTTATTTACTTTTTTTTGAACCGCCGCTTCACTATAATTCAAACATCGTTCTTCCCTCGCTAATTGAAGAAAAACAAATTACCGAAAGGCGAAAACGCAATTCCACAATTTTCATTCACTTGCTTATCACTCTCTAGGTTAGTTCTATAATCTTAAGGTGTAGCCTTCGAATTTCGATTGTAACTACTCGTTTGGCTGCTATAATTCTCGGGAAGAATGAATGAATCGGTGGAGAACTTCGGTTTCGATATTGGCAGAAGGCTGAGTCTCATTGATGTCTCCTTTGAGGACGATTGCCTTCTTTATGCTTCTCCTTCTCCTGATCTTCAGATTCACCAAGTTTCAGGTTCTCTTTTGATGTCTTTCCCTCTCAGTTTGACGCTTATCGCTGTAAATGAACCTTGGAATATGTTTTCTTTCTTGTTTCTGAACAAGCTTTCTTTGTGACGTTCACTTATCTCTCTTGTTTAAAGGAAGTATTTTAAGATCAAGATTATGATGTTTAATGGAAGAAATGAGACGCAGATCAGTAAAAGTTTATAGGATTGCAGTTTTGGAAGTTTTGAAATAGTTCCTCTGTCTAAAATTGCCATTGAAAAAAGTGAGTACTGGTGAATTAAATTTAATTCTTTAATTGGAATCGTGTGATTGTTGTGGTCAGATACGCCCACTGAAGTTGGGAAAGAAGTATGCAAACCGGTCCAATCGTCCGAAGCAGAAGGAACTGCAAAAAGTGGAAGATACAACTTGAGAAAAAGCCTAGCCTGGGACAATGCATTCTTCACAAGTGCAGGTATTCTTCGAGAGCCTGTGAAAGTTTGAGTTTCTCTTTTCGACTTCCAGTTCGTCTAAAAGAATCAATGAATTCATATTCGGTCTCTACACGTGGTAGTTTTAATGCTGTTTCTTGTCTCCATTTTGTATGAATTATAGTATTCTAGTTAGATAATATTCTGGTGTAATTAGGTGTTCTGGAACCAGAGGAGTTGTCTACCATGATTACAGGGAATGAGAAAGGTAGAAAACATATGCTGCCTGGAATTGAAGAGGATGTGCAGAAATCTAGCGAGTCCGTATCTACATTAGCAAGTGACAATTTGACGATTGATTCTCCTGATGCTGACTTGTTTGGAGATATTAGAGCTTCTATACAGAAGTCCAGTAGAGCGCTGAATCTGGTGAATTCAACCAATGAAGTGCAAAGTGGAATAAAAGATAACCGAACTGCCAAGTGTATGTATGCATTTTTTGTAAACACGGCATAGAAAGTACAGTGTCCATTTTGCATACCCATATCATCAAACTTCTGCCACCATGGGAAATCAATCCTACTTATAGGACCATTGTTATTTCATCATCAATCATTTTCTACCCACCTTGTTCCTATTCATTATATTCTATTCTCCATCACTCTGACCTGATACTTCTACTTCAATTCCACTCTAGCCACCAGTATGCTGCTGGTTTTTATAGCTCTGTCAGATTCTAGTGTCGGACAAACTTGATCAACAGAATGAAATTTGAATTCTTGAGGCAGATATGTGGTGGAGATAATGTTGTATTGCTCCAGTCGTACTCTTAGGGAAATTATCTTATATTCTATAAAGTGTACAATTAGGTTAAGAATGGTGTACTGGCTACTTGTTATACTCTACGTAATGGGTTAATGTGATATAGGATTTTACTCTTTTTTTAGTTTCTTTTCACATACAAAGAAACTGAAATTTTATTGAGAGCTTAGTTCTTCATTCTAAGATTATATTCTTTTTGGTTCCAAGTCCAGATTTGTCGGATGCTCTGTTCACTAATCACTAGGTTGGGAGATCTAACTTAATTTATGATGTGCAAATTTGCTTATTGAGGTCACTTTTTAACTGAGAACTCTATTTCAGCTGCAGAAAAAGAGGATGCTACATCTCAAATCAAGGTAAGTTTTATGGTTGGTATCCTAAAGTCATCATTAACTAGTTTCCGTGGCTTAGACTACGTGATTGTCAATCTCAGCTAAATACTAAAGCTGCTCTGGAGAAGCCAAACGTTATGCAGGGATCTGGGAAAACATTAAAGCAGGTCTCTGTCTGTCTCAATAAATTCAAGAGAATTTGTTGATTATATGCTGCTTTTAAAGGAATATTATTTAATTAGAGTCCATTTAATTGAAAAATAGAGAGTATGCATTATATAATGTGTTTCATTATACATAAAGATTTGACAAATGATATACTGTTAAAATAATGCTGCTTCAATACGTTCTGTTGCTGTAAATGGACAGTCAACTTCATTCATAAATAAACCACCAAAGGTTGTTGGAAGAGTCGGTCCAACCTCGACGTCAGCATCCAAGAGAATTTCACTGGGTGCAAACCGTAATATGGAGAACGGCATTGCAAATGTATCACCTGTAACTTCAAACAATGAGAAAAAAGCAACTGGTAATTCAGATCATGCAAAAGTTCCAATTGGTAACTGAACATTGTGTCTTTAGATTTTCGACCTTCGCATCAATGATAATGCTTGACGTCACATTGTTGCAGGTAGGTCTGTGAAATTTTCAGCTTCGGGCAGTTCAAGGAATAATGCATCTAGGTCCAAGCTACCTTCGAAACCTTCTTCTTGTTCTTCAGCGGCAACAAAGACGCAGATAATAACGCCTGCTTCCTCTGTGGACAGCTCCGAAAAATTGTCATCAGACGATATTAATGGTGTGTCATCAGATTCTATGAAAAGAAAAGTCTATACCAAAGCTGGGAAGGATCATGCTACCCCTGGTTCAACCACAAAAAGAGCAGTAAGAATCTTATCAAGGAATGGCCATCAGTCAACCAATTCAAATATCTCACCTTGTTTGGAACATACAAACAAGCTCCCTTCTCGCATATCGCCTGCCAGCTCTGTCAGCGAATGGTCTGCAGAGTCGCTCTCGCCCACTTCTACGCTCAACAAAGGCTCTAACCACGCAAGTCCTAGCTTTGATACTTCGGAAGATGGTGATGCCAACCAAGTTCTGGATTCTCAGAACTATTCTCATGAAAATTGGTCAACCGGACATTGTTCTCAACGTATTGGATCCACGGGTGAAGCTGTAAAGAAAGTTCAAAGAGGGACAATAGGTATAAGTGCACCTTTGGGTACAGAATCCGTTAAACGTTCAGGGCTTCGGAAGCCATCACCAAAAATTGGTTTCTTTGATGGGGTGAGTGATAATTTCTACTATATTACTATTGTGCCTAGTTACCAAATGATTTTAAGGAAGTTTTAATACGAAGTAGGTACTTGATGACATATTGGAACCGGTAGATTAAGATATTTATCTATTCAGCCTATTTAATCAAAAGCATCTCTTTTATTTCCACTTGTATAAAATTTTGGTCATGCTGGGCTAGTATACGCTAACGCTTACTTTGATGATGTGTAGGTGAGAACAGCAGCTACAGGATCTCCTAATGAAAGTACACAATCTCGTCTAGCTTTACCGAATGCCTTACCTAAAACTAGAGCTGGAACTGGAAGTGTTAGCCCACAAGAGTCACAATTACCAAGCTTTGGAAAGTCTCAACCTGCTGGAGAATCATTTAGTTGTGTTGGAAAACAAAGGACCCCATCTGTTTTGAAGGATAAAGTAAGTGATGATACTGGTACTGTTAAAGGAACAAAGATTGATCCCTCTTAACACACCTCAAAGTGCTCTTAGCTCAAGTACCAGTAACAATGTTGAAAAATCAGATTCGTCAGAAGTGGCAAAAATCACGTCAGAAGTGCTTTGAATTCTTCTAATTTCCATGAAACGGGAAAGACTACTTCTGAAGTAGTAGTAGTTGGTATGATCCAACAATTTGGGTTTCAAAACATTCATGAGGAGGTGAATAGCGCAACTGTTGGTGAATCCCTTCTTTCATTCCATTACCATCAGCAGAGAACTGCACTACAGTAAGGAACTATAGTATCAACGTAGAAGCAGATGTCTGATAAATATTCACGTGCCAAATATTCGGTATAGGTTAACCGAGGATTGATAATGATGTTCACTATGGTGTGATTAAACCGATTTTAAAGTGCTGTGTGGTATTTATTAGAAAAAAACTGTTTTCTTTTAATGTTTACTGAGATAATTAAGGCTTGTACGTATAGAAAGCATGGATTTACCACAATACAACTCATTTTAGTACCAGTTCCATTCGGAATGGTATTAAAAACGCTGCCCAGTACACGATACATTCATCGAGTAAGAATTCTAAACAAGAGCAATATCAACACCATTTATTTTTATCTACCATGACTTTATGCTCGAAATTGTTCCCAAATACCATGATTGTATCAATCGGCATTATACACTGTTGCAATCTTATGGTCAGCCTCAAGCATGGCAAGTAGTTGAAGTCATCTAGGTTTCTTATAAGCTATCAATCAAAACTAAAATAACCCAAGTGAGAATTTGAATCCAAAATTTCAACATGATAACTAGTGAAAAAAAAAAGAGACTGTTGCATAGATCCACTCAACAAAAATGGTAAATCCAAAATCTTTAGGAAGATTAACAAATGAAGTATAAAAGAGACAATTAGCTCCCCATCCAAAATTAAGATCTTGGCTTCTCCTTTTTCTCCTTGAAAAGTGCCAGGAGGGAGACACCAGAAACCTTCACAACCTTGAATCTAACACCAGGAATATCACCAACAGCATGGCCCTTACGTCCAAATCCAGCAATCAACACTTCGTCCTGCAACCATACACCAATTTCCATTATCGCTTAATGCAATGCATAACAAAACAATGAATACCAACACAAATAACCTACACAAGCTGATCACTCACGTTCTCTTCAATGTAGTTCAAGCAACCATCATTAGGAACAAAGGCAGCAATCTTCTTCCCATTTTTAATTAGCTGAACCCTAGCACATTTACGAATAGCAGAGTTTGGCTGCTTGGCCTCAATACCTCTGCATAAGAAGATTACCAATTAAATCTCTGTTTAATGCCGTAAGGACGATAGCATAAAGAATATAAGAATTTACTAATCATCATGTACTGTCTTACATCTTCTCAAGAACAATTCCTTTGGCATGGGAAGATCCTTGAAATGGCTTTTTCCATTCATTCCCAAGATGGGATTTCTTGTATGACTTGTCAGCCCACCTTTGCCTTCTTCGGTGGGACTTCAGCTTGCGACCAGCTCCCATACCGCGTGTCTTCCTACAGGATCGTAGGCATCGTTAATTACATTCAACACAGATAATGACCATATCTGATATCTCCTGTTAAACGAACTTAACAGAGAACAAATAACAGCTTGGTAGCTGAACGACATAGATAAGCAGGTTATAAGTCCATATACAGCATAGCACAATCAACAAATGGAAAACGAACCCAAAAGGAATTGTTTCTTTTAAGAAATGCAAACCCATATCGGAGGTTGAATGAAAACGGCAATTTAATAGTCAATTTTTTAACTTCTCAAAGCAGCTTAATCTACCCCAAGCAAATATTCAAGATTCCTGTGTTATTGACAAGCTAACAAGCTAATATCTTCAGTGTTCAAACAAAAGCTAACCTAACCCATAAACGAGAGTGTTATGTAGAAAGAGAAATCCCAGTCAAAACAAAGATAGCAGCAACTTAGCACGGTACCGCCATGGAAAGACAGTATTATCTAACAGGCGAACTTTCGGTAACTTTCATGCATCAATAGCTTTCGTATCAAACAACCAACAAAAAGAAAACCAAACAAAGTCTTAAACAACAGAAAGAGGGAAGAGGAGAGAGAGAAAGTACCCCATGGTTGCAAACGTAAAACCCTTCGACGGCTACGAGAGATTGGAGACGAAGAGTATAGCCCTACCCTGAAAGGCTGAAACAATGCTTATTTATAAATATATGCAAAGTGGGATGGCCCAATAGAAAGTCTTGTTGGGTCGGGTTAGACAAACCAAAAATTATATTTTAAATTCGAACTTTTTTCTAAATTTAATTGTTGTTAAAATAAAAATATTAATAAAATATTAAAAATTTCAATTTATCACAATGTAACTAAAATACTACACATTAATTTTTTTACAAATAAGTTATTATTTTTAACTAATAATAATTGATTAATAATAATAAATAAAAATTAACTTGTCATATATTTTTAAAAAATATAAATTCTATGCTAACAAAATTAATCATAGGAATTGACAATAAAAAATTAAATTATTTAAAAATTTAACTAGAAATTTTCAATCATATGCTTTGAATATAATTTCAACCATTCGTCACAACAAATAATTAAATATCAATTATTAAACATGTGAATATAGATTTTCTATTTCTTGAAATTTTATTATTGTCGGTTAAAAAGACTTTTTGCATATAAAAAAACTTTTTAATTATTAAATTTGAATTTCAATGCTTATCTTATATATAAAAATTTCAACTTATAACTTAAAAGACAATTAACCTATAGCTTTCACTAACACATTTGTTTGATTGAAAGTTTGTTACCAGAAGAGCATATTGTCATACAAATTTTGGAATTATACAATAAATTGATTCTTACATAACTGTTTCATATTTGTAATGCCTTTAATATAGAAAGATGGCCGTTCTTGAGTTGAACATGAAAGAGAAGAAACGAAAAAATGCGAAAAATATCTGATTTCGGTTCTGTGATTTCATATGCACTTTTCGAAATTGAAACGAGCACGAATCCATTAAGGCCTTCACGAGAGTCGATCCATGAGATGTCGTTAAGGCCTTTCTATATCTTTCCTAGCACGTAAACCTCCGAATGGGCCAGAGTATCCGTATATTCACAATTTGCTTAAGCAGCTATAGGAGACCTTAACTTTATATACATAATATCCATATTGTGTCTCTCCATCACAAGCTTAATACAAGTTCAGTCCACACTTACTGAGGTTTATTTTCCCCACCAAACTTTAGCCCACTAATCTAGATCCTTTATTGA
>JAOSBP010000005.1:35476713-35487600 GCA_027563825.1 Erythroxylum mucronatum
ATACAAGTTCAGTCCACACTTACTGAGGTTTATTTTCCCCACCAAACTTTAGCCCACTAATCTAGATCCTTTATTGAACCAATTTATTATCTTTCTCCGGATCAAACTCAATTAGCTTAATCGATAATTTATTAAAACCATTAAAATGTAATTAATTGTTGTCTACCCTATAGGAAAATATCTAACATGCTCCCCTTTTGACAATAGTTAATTGCAGTAGTTGTTGCAAATGTAAAAATAGTTTAAAATACGGTTAAACCAATCACTGTATAGGTAGATCAAGTTTAAAAATCCATTTGATCCAAAGATAATAAAAGTTCATCATTCTGTCCCGTAAGGCTTTTAATATTGAAAAATATCAAATACATGTGTCATGTGTGACACAAATTTAATACAATCATGCATATCTAATACCTCATTAATATGAATGAGAAAATGGAGTGTAACAAACTATGATAATACTTGTATGATCTGAAATGTATCATCTTTCCGTTTGTCAGTCTTAATTTCTTTGAACTTTATGTTAAATTGTACTAAAGAAATTTGTTTTCTCTCACTAAATGCTAAACTACATTAGAGAAATCTTTATTTTCTCCCACTAAATGTTAAACTGCATTAGAGAAAACCTTTATGGGATTAAACACTTATATACCCCTATGTCATGTCAAAATCCATGGATATACATATACATTTATATGTGTCCTGATGACATAGACTCAAGGTCGTGGGGACTATGCCACAATCGTTCCCTTCTTCTTTTTTCATCACACATAGTAACATCATTAACAATCTTAATCTATCCCTGATCGATCACAATAAGTACTTTCATGCATTACTCTAATTCATCTTAGACTTTGAATTATGGGACTATGGCTAACAAATATTCATGTATCATAGATTGCTTCCTATATCATCTCCACGCATATAATACTTATGTGCTTGATTCTCACACTTGTCATGATGATCCCATTATTAAATATGTGCTCACAAAATAACAAATTAACTTAACCGTGACAACTGTGATATATATCGCTATCATTGTCCCCTCTTCCAATTATCATTATATCGTCATACATACGTATGTTCACTATCAATTCGGAATTATAGATACATAATCATCCTAAAATTCTAATCTTAATTCCACTAACATATTCTTATAGTGGATCATAATTCTTGTCACATTAATCAACAGCCAGTTCAGCTCCAAGTTCATCTTCCTAGGATCATAATAATTTTTGTTTCCATTTCATTATGCTTAGATACTTTATTCTTATCATTTCCACTTATTTATCTATTTTCCTCAATCAAACCACGATAATGTATTCACATCTATATCACATTCAGGGATATATTACCACAGTACAATATTGATGTCGTATTCCATAATACATCCACCAATACAATTGCATTAAATCATTATTTGTCATATTTAACCATATCCTATTTCCCATTTCTACATATCCACAAACTTTCATTTTCTTGCATTCATGCATATCATTATTCTTCCCACTACTTCCATCAGTTCAAACTCTTAACAAATGCTCATGTATGTGACTCATACACATGCAACTCAGACTAGGGATCAGTTGCTACTGCCTGTCATGACATGGCTAAATGCATGTAACTTAACACATATTTCAAAAAACGCCCATGTAAGATACTAAATTTGGGCTCTGACCAAAATGTAGCACCCTACCCTCGAAAGACACATACCTGACATCCAAGGTAATATCTGAGTACGTACTCCGCAAGGGTGGCATGCTAGAACAATCATTCAGTCAAAATTCATTACAAAATCTTTGTTTCTTTAAAACAATGTACAACTATGCAAAAATCATTAATCAAAACGGGCTCACTTTATTAAAAAACATTTCTATTCACAAGTTACAATTATTACAAACATTAGTATTTAACAGCCACTTGGGCCCATTTTAGATACATAACATTTGCAATCATAATGTCATTTCATTACCAAATCATTCACATACACTTTGTACAATTCCTGAGGAACATAATTCAAAAACAAAATCACTAAAGACATATGCAGGTGAAAACTGATCCCGACCCTTAATCCATATCTCGGTGGCTATATTCCAGTTAGCCTAACTGAATAATTCCTCGGAACCTGAAAAATCACGTTACAATTTTTATGAGTTTTGTGAACTTAATAAGTGAACAATAATTGATGATTTTACCAGATTCACATACACAAGTCACATATTTTGCAATTATTTATACAGAACATGTATATGCCAAATACTCACACTGTCGTGGCACATCATTTAATCATTGTGAATCAGATCATATATAAACAAATACAGATAGATATGAGACTCCACATTCGTTATTATTGTTGTGACCAAGTGCCTATCACATATGCAAATACTGCCCCATTGGGCTCAGTCAGAAACATATATCACAGAGCATAGCTCTACGAGCAGAATCATATATCACGGAGCAAAGCTCTACGTGCAAGCGCTTTCATACTGGCTACTCCGGTCACAACGCCTTTATCTAAGCATTCATTTTATGAAATGCATCAATTCATAATTTACCATGTATCACAATCATTTATAAAGCACAGTCAGAATTTCATAATCATCGGTCCTAAGTCCGGCATTCAACTTTTGTTGAGAATTCACATAGCATAATACAATCAAAATTACCAAATAAATCAGAGCACTTCTAATACAGTCCCAAATATATACTCCTTGGACTTTAAGTCTGGAATTCAGAAACAATCGCAAGCACAAATGTATAAGTATTCCTTTATGCACATGTACTTATATAAAATATACACAATGCATGTTCAATGACAATTTCAGGTATCGTATTGTAATTCTCATCATCAAATCGATCATATGTCAAAGTCCTCATTAATATCATTTGTACTTATAATTTGGGCCAAAATAAAACAATATAAAATCAATTTCATAACCTAATTGACCACTTCAGATTTTCTACCCACATGATTTCGGCTCAACTTTGCATAATTAATCTGATAGGGTAAATGACAAAATTAGGCAACACTTTCTTCTGGAAAATTATTCACCCAAGTCTTAAGTTTCTAATGACTTCAAGATCTTCTAATTTGATTCAGTATTCTATGAGTTATGCTCACAATATCACAGACTGTGTATATTTAAACATTTGGCTAGTACATGATCATACCCTCGAATTGTACAACTCATATCTTTCAACTTAGATATCCAAAAATTACAAACTTAGTACCAATTGAAAGCTAAGAGAATACCATTGTCTGATTCAATCTACATAAATACAGTTTATTCAATAACTACAAGATATGATTTTTGTCCTTGGTAGTGCTACTGCCTAAGCCAAGACTCAATTTCAAGACCCTTAAGGACAGAATTCAAATTCAATTTCTTCTTAACATTTTTATAAAAATGTCTCTAGTTCAATTTAAATTAAGAATCATTTCATTTGGAAATCTACAGATCAAAATATAGCAAAAATACTAAAGCATGTTCAGTAAAAACATTCTGGTTATTAAATTCCAGCACACCTCAGCATTTTTATCCTAGCACCCTCTTTCGGTATAACTTTGCATGATCATTATGATAAGGAAAATGGTGTATTTCAGTAACACTTTCTTCTAGACAATTTTTTCACTATGTTTCCAGTTTCTAATAACACCAAAAGCATACAAGTTAATGCAGTATACTGAAAATTATACCCAAAACAGTTCAGACTTTTTTTAAACTGTAACAAAACTTCTAACTCTACTTCCAACCATATTTTGAAATGCTTAGAGATAGAATTAACATTCGACTTCTTCAAGAAAGTTGTAGACATATGTCTCTAATTTATTCTAAATCAAGAATCAACGTATTTAGAAAAATACAGTTCAAGATGTAATCAAAATGCCGAAGTCTATTCAATGAAAATTCTCCAGTTCATAATATTCCAGCACACTTTCTCATCAACAACTTATACAATCTTTCCTAATTCCATCATCATAATCTCATGCCTTAAAGATCAGATTTCTACTTACTTGTTAAGATCAAAATCTCCTTTAAAACCTCAAGCTAATCTAGCCCTCCAAGCTTGCAAGATTTTCACAAAGTAAAGGTAAAAACAAGTTGATTTTCAGCTAGGACAAAGAACAACAAAAATCTGGTTCTTTGACTATCTTGTAAAGGTTAAACATATGACGTTGATGTGGTTATTTAGGAAGGTTGAAACCAAACTATAGAGATGTGTGTTAGCGGCAACTTTCGGTGGAGAAAGGAGAAGAAGATGGTTGATTCTTCCAGCAGCAACTTAGCTTAATTCAACTAGGTGCAAGGTGTCTCCAAACTACCTTAACATGTGTCATTTGGCATGTAAGCTATTTATCTCCTCCTTAAGCTGCCACATGTCTCCTAATTACTAGTTCATTTGTCATTCACTCATGTTGCCATTTGTCAACTAATTAAGCAGTCCACATGTCACAAAATAATTAGTCCATATTTTTACATTTTTAATCCAAAAATACTCCAAATTTTCAGAATGTTCCCCAAAATTCACCAAAAACTGAAATAATCTAAATGTTCTGCAAATAAATTTTCAGCTCAAATAATTCACAATTCACAATTCACAATTCACATTTTAATTACATTTTTAACAATCAATTATACCCGAAAATGTCAATGAATGCATGTACAAATAATTGTAATGTGCAAAATCAATAATATCGTACGTGTGTATGTCACATTAAGCATAAGCATAAATTATGCTTCCTAATTTCTCATTAATCTTGAATAAACACCATTTTAACCTTAATTCAAGTGACAGAATGTTACATAAACCACCATTTACAACTAACGAGTTTGCAATATTGAGGCAAATCAACTGGCTCTCATGCCTTGTTATGCTTTATGGATTGCATCTTGTCATTCGTTGCATCCCACTACAAATATGCATGGGGCCAAGAAATAACTTCTGAAAATATAACTAGATCTGCAACATGTCCACTATCGTAGTCCTATTCACTCAAATAGACTATGTAATAAGATGAAATATAAGGTCGCCTCACTCTAGTGGATATTCGCAACTGCATTGGTTCTTGTACCTTAGGAACCTCTGTTTATACAGTTACGGGTTCATATACTTGTGCTGGCATGGTACTAAGACCTTGATGTACTAGACTTAATTGTGTGAGTCGCGGATACGAAATAACTGTAGTATCCATCCTGCTGTCATCTAAAGGGTGTGAAGGACCACCCTCATCACAAATATAATATTCTAGAAACTTAGTTTTTTGCGATTCCACAATTCTAGACCCACATTCTCTATAGTAAAATCTGTAGCCTTTAGAGTGGTTGTGATATCATTAATGAGTAGAACGAGCATGCAATTTAATTTCATAAGGATTATATAAGCGTACCTCAGCAGGGCAATCTCGTACACGAATATGTGCAAGGCTAGGTTTCCACCCTTTCCAGATCTTAAAAGACATCTTCGACATTGACTTGCTCGGGACTCTGTTAAGTATATACAATGTTGTCTCGATGGCTTCACCCCAAAGAAAATCAGGTAAGTTAGTCCTACTCTGGATTAACCTCATAATGTCCTTAGGGTGTGGATATATCTTTTGGTCACATCATGTTGCTCGGGACTACCTGACATAGTGAGATCCAATATGTATAAGGTCCACTAATATATGTATGTATGAGATCCAATAAGCCAGATACTCGAGTTGACTCCTTTTCCTTTATTTTGGTCAACTTATCTCCGCAATAGTCAACACATATTTCCAGACCTTCAAAATCTAAAGTTAGGAGAATGTTCTCCTTTATCAATCCCTTAACTCTCTCTTTAAAAATGTGACATAATCTTTAATGTCACAACATGTAAGTCTTTTCCTCATTCCAAGAACTCTTCTAAGTAACCTATTCAGCAATATATGAAGAAGCATACATTTCATGAGGGGTAAGACACATTCTATATAATTTATGTGACAAGAGGCAATACCAATGTGTTTTGCATTGAAGGACAACTGTACAACAGAAGCATCAATGGCAATGCGATAACCTTCTTTGTCAAACACTGATACAGAGATCAGATTCTAAAAGAAGACGGTATATAAAATGTGTTCTGTAATACAAGCACAAACCTCGTATTGAGGTTTAAACATACATCCCCCACATACATTATAGTAACTTCTTCATTGTTGCCAACCATCAGTTTCTCCTTCCTTTTATTTGGCTTTTTCTGGATATGAACCCCTATATCGTAGAGGCAACATGATTAGATGCTCCACTATCTAGCCACCAAGAACTAGATATGGCTATAGCAAGATTAGATTCATGAATCATATAAGTCAAGGAGTTACCTGATAGTTCCTATTTTTTCTTCTAGGCTTTATACTTATGGCAATCGGACTTTTTATGTGCCTTATTTTTACAGAAGAAGCACCTCATATTCTTCACATCTTGTGGACCTTTAGCAATATTGGACTGACCAATATGCACATGTGGAGAAGATTTGGATTTCTTACCTTTATACCTTTGGGCCTTGACCTTTCCCTTTCCTTAATTACAAACAAAGTTGTATGAGGAGTGTTCTTCAGCTTCTCCTCCTCTGCAACATAACGGGCAATCAAAGTATTGATATCCCAAGCGTCATCCTACGAATTATATGTAGTGACCGGAGTACCAAACCCTAAAGGGAGAGTGTTTAGAGGTTGGTGCACTACTGAGGCATCAAGAATCGAAGCATCAAGAATTGAAATATTTAGTGCCTTCAGCTTCCTCTAAAGGTGGACCATCCTGATTATGTATTCCTGCACTTCCCCTTCTCTTGTATACCTCATGGAGAATAATTCCTTAATAAAGGTACTTATCTTTGCATTGGATGAGATCCTGTAACTCTGGGAGACATTATCCAATAATTCTTTTGCCATGTTCGTGTTCAGAAGTTTGCTAAGCAGATGGTCCAGGATTGTTCTCTTAATGGTCAAATAACACATCTTGTTTGACCTCTCCCAGGTTGCAAATGTTGCTCTATCAGCCTCCGAGTTGATAGGCATAAGTGGAGATGGCTTATCTATTAACAAGACCATGTTAATATCTGTCATCTCGAATGCAAATTCCACATCTTGTTTCCACTTTTTAAAATTGAAACTAGTCAAGGTTTCAATGGTGACACTGTTGTTGTTAACAGAAAAGGTGACTGCAAAATGACAATGTAATGATCAGCACAAATGCAGGATAACAGCGATACTCAAAGCCATAAAACAGTATCTGTACCGAGAATCTCATCATATGTCACAAAACACTTATGGGCTAAATACATAATACATGCAAATAATGCCTTCACATGAAGGCAATTAGAGTACACACCACCAACTCTTTTGACACTACCACCTGTGAGTGAATAAATTACTCAAGCAATGACTTTCTTCCATCTAATGCCTTTATGCGCATCTCAAAATCTCATGTAAAGCTAACACTTGAGGGCAGAATAACCAAACATAAGACCAGAGACATCTCCTAACATGCAAGCAGAACAATTCAAATACTAACTTGAAAGGCTATTGTGGTGACTGCATTCTCATAAGTACTAAAAAAGATCCATAAACACAAGGGATACATATGTATGTTATTGTCACATTCTGTATAGGCATACAATATGTAACAATGTTCATTATTAAATGCAAAATCTGGGTGCACATTCTCATTATCACATATTAGTTTTGAAAACATTATCAGTCAACTTTGTTTGAGACTTTTGTCACAAAAAAATCTCAATCTGAATGACTATCATGTGATACCAAACACTGAACTTACCATATAAGACACGAAACCTCAAGTATCTCCCTCATGTCAAATTTGAAGCGTGAAAATTTACTTTAAAAACGACTTTAGAATTAATGTTATAAATACCATACCGATATTGATACTAGATTTAGTACTGCTACGATACTATACCGGTACCGATACCGGTCAATACTGGGTACCGTTTCAAGTAATATTTAAATTTATAAAATAGTCCTTGAATTTTTTTACAATTGCAAAATAGTCCTTTAATATATTATATTGCATAGTTTATAATTTTACACAAACTTTATCTCTAAAAATCATAATAATAGAAATTTAAAATAATAATTATTTATTTATTTTTCTTAATATTTTTTTACATATTCCACATAAATAATAACCATAATTATTACCTAAAGAAAAATTTTAAAGTAAAATTTATTATTAGAATCAAATGGATACTAAATATAATAATCTAAATCATATAAATTAAAATATTTTCATTAACAAAATATAATAATTACAATTGAATATGTTCATTAACAAAATATAATAATTACAATTGAATTAAAAGTAGTATAGACCATAAAAATTCTATTATAAAAATTCTTAATTTTGATAATAAAAATAATATTAACATAATTATAATTAAAAATTAAAAAGATAAATAACTTTTGACCACTTAATTATATTTTATAAATTAATTAAGTAATAATATATTAAATTTTACAATATACAATATATTTTTAATTTTACAAAATTTTAAAAAATAAATAATGAAAAGAAATCTTTATCTATAAACCTAAACAATAAAACGTTAAAATATTTGCGGGATATAAAATCCTCTCCATATGGTATTCAGTTAAAATTCGTAATTGCTCATTTTGTGAAGCTGAGTTTTTCTTTTTTTAAAGTTGAAATTAATAAATTATACATTGCCTCTGTAATGTACTTACATCGTGGTCTTTAAGTTGGGCAAAAATGTAACTTCTTACGTTCAATGAAAGCCTGAAAAGGATATGTTGAGATTTTTTTTTGAAAACGTTTGCGCAGTGCTCAACACATATTATTCATATCAAAAGAGAGAACGTCATACAGAAAAGATGGGGGGCATACCTCCCACTCAAGACCAGACATAGAATCAGCCGCCCTAGCTATCGAATGAGCAACCTGATTCGCTGATCGTTTAACAAAAGCAGTGGAAATAAACTGATGCTCTCTAAGAAGAGCTTTACAATCCTCAATGATCATCGAAAGATAGGAAGGAAACGTCTGTGTGGCGTTCAAAAATTGGGTAATGATTAGACAATCCGTTTCCACACAAATAGGACCAAAAGAGAGGCTTTTGAGCCAACTCAGAGCTTCCCGAAAACATAACGCTTCACCTAGAAGAGGATCCTGCCATCCTGGTAAAAGTAGTAGCTTGCCCGCACAATTGAGCCCGTTGCAATCCCGAATCACCATTCCTAAGCCATAACGACCAGAAGGAAGAAGTGCCACGTCGACATTACATTTAAAATGATCCGGTGGTGGAGCTTGCCATATGGAGAGATGGCTGGTGTGAACGTGGGCTGAAGGGGGGTTTTTGTTGAGTTGAGCAGTCTTCCAATCTAATAAGGCGGTGGTGGCGCGTTGAAAAATAGAGGAGGGGGCCCGGGTTTTTTGCTGCCATACAACTTCGTTACGATAGGTCCATAAACTCCATAGAATCATACAAGTTTGTTCCTATTGTGCAGCTGAACCACTAAGCAGAAGTGAGGCCAGCCAATGGGTGAATGTGCTGGTATGAAATGCCTGCCAAGTCACATTGAAAAAACGCCAAACAGCAATAGCAAAATCACAGGTAAGAAATAAATGATGTTCGGACTCTATAGCTCCAGCACATATTGGGCAAGAGGCAATAATGTCGATATGTCTACGGCGTAGATTGGCCCGGCATGGGAGTGTATTCCGCAAAATTCGCCAGAGAAACAGTTTAACTTTACCTGGAATGTGAAGTTTCCAAAGGTTGTCCCATGGAAAATCTGTTATTCGAAAGTCAACATTGACAGTCTCCATAGCCAGCCTATAACCTTCTTTGACCTTATACTCACCATGGTTGTTAAGGATCCACAGCCAACCATCTTTGGACCGAGAAAGACTAAGGGGAATCTGTAATATCAACTCAGCATCACGGGGATCGAAAATTTGTCTGATGCATGATTCATTCCATCAGGTGTCCTGGATGAGGTCAGCAACAAATTCAACTTGGGCAGTATAGGCCGATTGTATAAATGGATTCCCAGCGTCCATTAACCAAGGGTCCTTCCAAATATGAATATCATGTCCATCCCCAACCCTTCGCCGACAACCCCGAAGCAGCAAGGATTTAGCCTGATAGATACTTCGCCAAATCTGGCTTGGGTTATTGCCCAAAGTGGCAGAAAAAAAATCAGTCGTAGGGAAGTACCTGGCTTTGAGAATGGTGGCTGCCAGTGAGGTCGGGAACTTCAGTAAACGCCAGCCCTGCTTTGCCAAAAGAGCGAGGTTAAAGTGCCGCAAATCACGGTAGCCCAATCCCCCATAAATTTTTGGTAAGGCAAGCTTCTTCCACTGTAACCAACGTAAACCTTTGCTGTCGCGACCGCTAGAATGCCAGAAAAAACCGTTCATTAAGATTTCCAGCTCTTTACAAGTATCCAGGGGGAGTAAAAAAAGGGACATGAGATAATTGGGCATAGCCTGGGCAACAGTCCTCAATAATATGTCTTTCCCTGCTTTAGATAACACCTTGGCTTTCCATCCCTGCAGTCGCTTAGTAAGTTTTTCGAGCACATACTGAAAAACATGGCGTTTGCCTCTGCCAATGATAGAAGGCATACCCAAATAGGTAGTAATCCGCGCTGTCTCCTCAACCCCCAATGCTTGGCAAATCAAGTCCTTCACTGGAGAGGGAGTATTTGGAGTAAAAGATATACCTGATTTAAGAAGGTTGACTTGTTGACCTGACGCGGTCTCATAAAGTCGCAAAATAGTTTGCAAGTGTAGCGCTTCTGCCACCGTAGCTCGTGTAAAAAAGACAGCATCGTCTGCAAAGAACAGATGAGACACTGGAGGGGCGCCTCGGGCGACTATCGTCCCATGG
>JAOSBP010000005.1:35502375-35518200 GCA_027563825.1 Erythroxylum mucronatum
AACGTGCCAGGGCCAGAGCAATCCCAGGATGGGTAACCTCCTGGGAAGTTCTGTGGAAAAGCAAAACCGTGAGGGTGTGAGGCCCGAGAGGCCGAGGCCCAAAGCGGACAATATTTGCAAGCGGGTGGGCGCGAGGCCCTAGAGGCCGAGGCCCTCCAGAGGGACGCGAGGCCCGAGAGGCCGAGGTCCTACAGATTGGTATTAGAGACAGACCCGGACCGCTGTACCAGCGAGGACGTTGGGCCTCCTAAGGGAAGTGGAATGTGACATCCCACATCGATTGGGAAGATGAACAAAACACCCCTTATAAGGGTGTGGACGTTCAAAAAGAAAAGATGCAGCCTTTGGGATTGAATTCACTTGAATTATACCGCCAATTGAATTTACAAAGAGAATGGGTTTTAAACCCAAGTGTAAATTCAATTCATGACTTTTTTTTTGGGTTCCAGACAGGTGAATTAATTGAATTCAATTCACCATCTTCCAAACAGCTAATTAAAAGGTAAAATAAATTTAAGATTTAAATGTTTCAATTGGTATTAAATCGTTATAAAATATATTACAGATTAAATAAAATTAAAGAACTTGAAATATGATTGAAAAATATTATCTTTACTTATAATTTAAAGTTAATTAAAAAAGAAATTATTAAATAAAAATTTATTTATTTATTTTAATTTATAAGAACTTATTAATTGATTTTTAACAATAATAAATCAAACTGAAAAGTTGAAAACTAAATTGAAAAGTTAGAATATTTAAGATATTTATGATTAAACCGAGCTATTTTTTTTAATCAAATATTTATTCAAAGAATAACAGTCGTGGGTTTTGGATAATTATAATATACAGCTCTACGTACCTTCGTCTGGTCTTCACCAGCTGTTGTGCTAGACAAAGTATACTCGTGCATCTTCCATATAGTTTTGGTTTCATCAGGGTGTTTTCCTTCATAATAATTCAGCGATTTCCTGTAGCCTATAGGAATGGCTCTGTCACATGGAATAGACATGTCAATCCCAGTAGATATCCAGTATCCATCGCCAGCTGGTCGATATGGTGGGTTCCCATCAGGGTGCAATCGATATCTGGATGTGAAGAAGAACCAGTCAAGCTCTCTTACCCTTTTATACATATCTGCTCATAGTAACATGCACTAAGTTATGTAAATGAGGAGACTTGGAACTTTAAATAGTGGTGGTATGTATAAACCTGTTAGTTCTTGAGGATGAAAACGGTAGAGATCAACCTCGTGGATTCTATGGAAGGGCATTGGTATGATATTGACCTGTTTATACAAGAAATCAAGCAACTCTTCGTCGGTAGGAAGCCACCGATAACCAGGTGGTAACTTTGTGAGGTCCTGACCAGTGTGGTCATTGCTCATGTTATTCCTGTTGATGATGCTATTAGATAGGAGGTTATTATTTTCCATCGTCGTCAAAGAGAAATTGACTGGAGGAGTTAGATCAGTTCATGAGATTCTTGAAGAACGTTTACATAATGAATTAGGATTCCTTAATCCGAGTAGAACTAGGATTCTTTAATCGGATAAGAGTTGGCATTTCCTTGATCCGATTAGAATTATCATTCTTTAAAACGTGTTGTTTTGAAAGAAAAGTTCAAAGTATTGTATGTCTTATCAAATCAAATTCCAAACTTATTCTGTTTTGTTCTTATGATAGAAAAAGGTAACCCATATAAGCAAATTTGTAGGAGCAGAAACATACAAAAATCCGAAAATTTATTATCAGAAAAGCAGCTTACAGTCCGGCTGCTCCATGACAATTTTTCATCTGATACGGATGACTGAAAGATTAGGACTTGATAGTAACAAATTTCATTTCCTGCAAACAAAATAGAATTCTTATAACTTGCCAAGTCCATACCCTAACATTACATAAGATCAAAATTTTACGTAACTATTCATTCCTATCCTTTGTGCAAACTATATCTAGTCAAACTACTCGTGTTGTTTCTCTCTAGACATAAATCTAAAACAGGACGGGGCAGACAAGATAGAGTACTGACGGGACTTTCGGTATTCAAATCCGTAAGAGTTCACCATTAAGTTGCATTTGCTGCATCTTTTCTGCTTTGCATTGAAGGCATATACTTCAGGCGGTAACTCACCAGTGAAGGTCCAAATATTCTGTATTTACCAGCACTGCTGAAAGCTGCTTCTGCATCAGCCTGTTTCCGGAAAACTACTTTAGCCCGACTGCTCTTCTTCAGCACTTCTGTTTCTGATTCCATGAGAAGTCCAAAACGGCTAAATATCTTGTTCAAGTTAGTTTTTGAAGGGACGGAATCCAAGTTTGTGAACTTCAATATCAAAGCTGTTGGAGTCGAATCGAAATCGCTATCTTCTTCCAAGTCATATACCGTGTCCAGTGCTTCCATATCAGGAGACTCAACATCACTTTGCTGTTCTATATCCAAGTTGGTACCACATTGAGCAACTGATTCTGGCTCAGCAGAGGGGTCTTTTTCAATGGCATTATTGGGCAGAATCTCTACGGTCTCTTTTTCATTCTTAAGGGAAGATAATTCTCCAGGATTGTTTTGGACAACCGTATCTGCCAAATAGGAATCTTTCGTAGGCTCAGACACATTTGTTTCCGTTTCAAGCTTCACTGATTCTTTCTCAGAATCATCATCAAGTCTACGTTCCATTATAGGCTCTGTAAGCTGCTGCTCGCTGAGATGATCCGGGCAAACAGAAGTTCTGAATGCAGTAAAGAAGCTCGTCATCGGTTCAAAGGAACTAAATCCCTTCATGGGATCCTTGGCAGCAAGGGAAAGACGTAAGACCATGTCCTCAGTTGAAGAATCCTCCATGGAGAACAGCTTCTGGCCTTGAGATTTTACACAGATAGACTTATCTTTGCTTTCGCTCTGTGCTGACAGTTTTTTGGAGGTTCCTTTATCTGATTTTAGTATTGCTGTCTGCCCATTCATTTGAGATGCGACCCTGAGGATGCTATCCCCGACTCTATAGGTTTTCTTCAGCTGGGAATAATTTGAGTCAACACCAGATGTTGAAGAACTTTCGGGCTGGTAATGATTTGTGTCAAGACCTGATGTTGAAGAACTTTTGCTGTGTTCTACAGCTGATGGATCAGAAGAATCAACACCCTTTCGTTTCTTACCATAGGACACACAAACTGACTTCTTTTTACCTTTACCAACCAACCCACTTTTACCATTAGGAAGAAATGATCGTCTCTCGGCCATCAGGTCAGCCAAACTTTTCTCTTTCTTGACAGAATGATCACCAAGTCCAAAGAAATGCTTACGTTTCTTAGACAGGCTATATTGACTCTTTGATTTACCCTTTCCAGACAACACAAAATCAACCATTTTAACTTCCAAAACTTCATTTTCACTCACATTAGAATCAAGCATTACTTCTTCACTATCATCCGTTACTTCTTCAAATGATGGGACCTCTGTATCGCTCTCCAATATGGCTCCAAGGATTTGCAATTGAGGCGGATCAGAATAACCTCTCCAATGGTTGAATGCCAGAAGTTGGGCTTCTACAGACAAAAGTTCAAGTCTCTCCACTCCACCAAAAGGCAACTGGCCAAATGCTTTGACATACTCAACAAAAGTCTTAGGTTCAAAAGTATCTGCAGTAGAGAAACCATCCCCTCCATCCTTTCTACTATATTCTTCCCGTACTCCAGCATTGATAATAGACTGTGTTTTGATCTTGCTATAGTTAGGCATGCAAGGACAGGCTAATCCATACTCCACCCGTCTAGCAACCTCATCCAAAGCACACTCAACAGCATAAGAAAAATCCTCAGTATTACTCTGTTTTTCCATTTGAGAAAAATGGGACCTGAAAGGCTTTATCATAGACTCGTCATTCCAAGCAAAGGTTTGGTCCCCAAAATATGCGATTAAATAGCCATCCCTTTTGAAATACTTCTTCGCTTGATCTGAACAAGTAGAAGGATCAATTATTTGGCCAGGCCACCAAGGATGGCTCCTTACTTTGCCCCATACCAGATCACCAACACCTACCTCCATCTTTGAGATTGCTGCCTTTTCAATTATAGCCCCTGTAATATTACTGTCTCTTCTGCTCCCATTATTGTCACTTCTCCCATAAATCATTTCATCAATAACATCATCACCATTGATTTCAACTTTATTGGTCTTGGCTTCATCAATTTCCATTTCACGAACCTCATTCCCATGTGAAACTACCTCCACCTCGACCCGATCACAATCTCTTTGATCCTGAAAATCACTACCACTAGCTAATTTCACTTCCACATCGACAATGCCAGGCACCAAACCAGAAGAACCCGCGTCCCCTAGATGGCTTCCATCACCAAGCACGGACCTTGAACTCTCAGCAACATCACCATCCTCCATTCTCATTTCTGCCACACCAACAGCTCCAGTTTCGGCTTCATTCCCGCAAATTTTCTCGTTTAAATTAACCTTTTCTCCATTAACCCCTCCAACGTTGCCATCAACAGACTCCCGAGTTTGACCTTTAACATTAACAGGATTGATTAGGGTTTTAGATCCACAGGTATCAACCCCACTAACATCATTCCCTTGTTCAGCCGGAGCGGCGTCGGAATTAAGATCGATTTGGTCAAAATTCATAGACATGAATCAACCCTAGAAACACATACATATGTATCATCAAAACATTGATAATTTACCCCCAAAAAAAGGGTAACTCCTGCCAAATAAACCGTATTCAATTCCAATAAATCAGAAACAGAGAACGGAAAAATACCTTTTTATTACTATATTGAAAACGATTTCTCTAGAGAGAGAGCTAGTTGAGGGAGTGATGAGAAATGTATAGGATTAAGAGTGATTAGAGCGTTGAGGAGTTTTAAGCGGAGTACTGTGTCGTATGGAAATTGGTTTCCAGTTCAGATAATGACGTGTACGGCCAGATATCAGTATTTGGTTTCCAGTTCAGATAATGACGTGTACGGCCAGATATCAGTAATTACACGTGGATTGCATCCGACGGCTCACTCCTCAAACCAGTTGTAATGTTGTGATCTGTTAGGTCTCCAAGTGTTTTCCTCTTCAAACGATGTCGTTCGCGTTTTGATTGCCTCCTCTCTCCCGCCAAAACCAGAAGGATTAAATAGAGGGAAGTGAAAATTAAAAATTCTGGAGAATGGAAACGATGAAGTACCACAGTCCGATGACCGTCGGCACCGATGTGGTGAAGATTTTGGAGACATACTTCCCAGAAAACGACTTCGTCGTCGATGAGTACAAGCTTATGCTTACGTCGCATTTGATTAACTTCTTCTCTACTCCCCCTGGCGGAGATTTCTGTTCTCAGGTTTCGTCTTTGCTTCTCTAGTTAGGGCATGACTTTCTGAGCAATCGATTTGTTTCTTTTTTAATGTTTAGTTTCGAAATATTTAGCCTTATGCTTTTTATGAGATGATTTAGAGAGGGATTGATCTGAGAGAGGTAACAATTATTATATGATTAGGTGAAGCGTGAGAGTAGCATATTCGTTTTGCCGGTGGACTTTCAACAGTTTCGGAAAGTGTGTGATGTTGATGAATTTTATGCGGCTTTAGCAGACAAGCCTAAAATGACTCTTTCTTGCATGGGTGCTGCAGTTCACAAGGTACAGAGCAGAAATGATGGAATGTTTAGTTGAAATTTTGTTTCTGTTGCCTTTTTTTAAGTAAAGGAAATGAATTAGTTAGAATTGGAACAGGTGCTTTTGATGCAATGGAATGATAACATATTGGATGAAGGGATGAAGATTAATGTTCGTCTTCACAACTACCCTGAGTCTATGATTGCTTTGAAGAATCTTAAAGCGGCCTATATTGGTATCACATCTTTAATCTAAAAATTTCCTGCCTTTTCTGGCCTAAGAATTTAGATTTTGGATGTATCTTTGCATTCCGGTTTGTTTCATGTTGAGGGATTGCTATGAATCACATGATTTCCTGTCACTGACAGAAAAGCTTGTTTCTGTGCGGGGAACCGTTGTGAAAGTGACCACCGTCAAGCCACTGGTTGTCAAGATGACTTTTGACTGTGAAAAATGTAAATCCAACATAGTTCGGATTTTTCCCGATGGAAAGTTTTCACCACCATTTGCTTGCAATTTAAATGGGTGCAGGAGCAGAACTTTCAAGCCTATTCGATCTTCTGCAGTAGCCATAGATTTTCAGAAAATAAGGTTGTCTCTGTATGTCTTATACAAATCAAAACTTCAATCTTTCTAAAGCATAATTTGGTCCAGATGTGGGGATAGGTTTTCTTGCAAGCACATGATATAAGGCAGCATTTGCTGATTTTCTTTTATATCTTTCTGGCACTTACATATTGCCCTGTCAATGTAATCTGTCCAGAATACAGGAGTTACTGAGGCCCGAAGATCATGAAGATGGGAGGGTACCTAGAACTGTGGAATGTGAACTAACTGAAGATCTTGTTGATGCGTGTATCCCTGGTGACGTGGTGACTGTTACTGGAATCATAAGAAGTATCAATAATTACATGGACATAGGAGGAGGTACATATAGCATATTCTCTTTGTACACAAATTGCTTCATTATCTTAGGCATAATTTTGATAGAATTCCGAAAAATAGGTATGGAAATATGTAGTTTGCTATAGATTTTTGTAGAAAACGAATACAAAATACTCTGGTTTCGAGGACCAGAAACCTCCAGCCTTAGGCTCAAACACTCACACAATCAGTATATTCAAATTAGCTACTCTCTCCTCATGCCTCTCCCTTATTTATACTACGAATCTGTTAGGAATAACAGATTCGGTTAGCCCTCCCCGTAACAAACATCATATATGTATATATTTATATATTTACTAAATCTGTGAATATTCTGGAGTTGTCGTGGGTCTATCAAATTTATGTGGGTATTTCGGGTCAATGTATCTTCCCTGCCTTTCTAAAACTGGTTCATCAACCAGAACCCATGTGCTATGCATTTAGTGCTCTATTTTCTAAATGAAAAGAATTACCACGATAGGCCAAAAAAGTTTTCCATATGACAATGTCTACCATGTTAATGTGTTATTCTTGTTGAATTTTCACCCTTAGACTTCATTCTGATGCCTGATACCACCTGTGACTACAAATGGAATGAATGGTCTTGGAAGTTGGGAAGTTGATAGTTTAGAACTTTTTAGGCCCTTTATGTTTCTATGAGTAACAAGAAACTATCCGAGAAATGTTGTATGTACGGCATTCATCATTGACATTTTGAGGCTATTAAACCATTGCTTAGCACATTTATCTGGACTCTCTATACTTGCAGGAAAATCAAAAAGCAAAAACCAAGGATTTTATTTTTTGTATCTTGAAGTAATTTCCATAAAAAATTCCAAGTCCCAATCAACATCTGAAGATATGCAAGATTCTACATCCAGTAACAGAGCCACAAAATTGTCTGATTTATATTCATTCTCACCAAGGGATTTGGAATTCATTGTGAAGTTTTCAGAAGAACATGGTTCAGATATCTTCCGCCAGATACTTCAATCAATATGTCCATCAATCTATGGACATGAACTTGTTAAAGGTAAATCTTTCTCTTGAGGGCTTCCAAGGCTTTTTTCTAATTAAAACTTTACGCTATTTCCACTGCATCTTTCATTTAGTTGGCAAGCAAGGATGTTCAGATCTTTATTTATCAATTTATAGTCACACGATGCGGCTGGAAATATACAACAATGATCCATGTGATACTAAATTTGCCAACATTTGAAATATAGTGCCTGACCAGTTGCCCATGGTATTCTAATTCTCTATTTCTTTCACTCATAGTAGTAAACTTTCTAATTGGCATTTGGAATACCTTTTGAATACTACATGGATGGTAATGAATAAGCTACCTTTCTCGAATTGTTTATAGCTTATTTGTTGTGATCGTATTTTATATTTGTTTAAGCATTTGGTGCCCAATTCATGTTCTTTTAACAGCTGGGATGACGTTAGCATTGTTTGGAGGTGTGCGGAAGTATTCAATGGACCAGGACAAGGTTCCTGTCAGAGGAGACATCCATGTAATAATTGTTGGTACTTTCCAAATCTTTCTATCATTCTATTGTTGCCATAGTGGAATATACATGCTGCATTGCTGCACTAGCAACTTTTTTTGTTTTCTCCTATTTTGGGGACAAATGAGAGCAGAAAGTAACTTAATACTTTTCCAGGTGATCCTGGACTAGGCAAGAGCCAGTTACTGCAGGCTGCAGCAGCTGTTTCCCCTCGTGGCATCTATGTGTGTGGCAATGCCACAACCAATGCCGGCCTTACTGTGGCTGTAGTCAAGGATGCTGTAACAAGTGATTATGCATTTGAGGCTGGTATTCATCTTCCTATTAGCTTTTTAGAGCATGCTGCATTGATTGTCTTATTATAAGCTGGTAACAGTTTTGCAAAATGAGTGTTCACCTGTAGAATTGATCATGGATGGATGAGCAAAATTTGACTGCTAACTGTTCTCCCGTGCTTGGGAGAAACCATAATGTGACCTTAAAAGCTTCCATCTTATTGTTGATTGCAATAGTTCAGTGGTCAGTGGAGATCCGTATTTGACAGACTGGTAATGATAACAGAAAATACAGATAAAAGAATTGAAGACATAATTACTTAGGTAATTTCAGACAAGGAACTTATCAGTGTGGTTCGCATGGTCACTAGCTCGTCTATTAATGAAAACTTTGGTTCTTGTAGCTCAATCTAAGGTTCCTACATATTATCTTTGCAGCTTATAAATATTCAGAGAGAGATTATTAATGATGAGTTTATTTCCAATAGGTGCAATGGTTCTGGCTGATGGTGGATTATGTTGTATCGACGAATTTGATAAAATGTCTGCAGAACATCAGGTTTAACCTGACTGGTAACAAATTCTTTTATTTGTTTAATCAAGCTGCCTCAGCTGACAATGGGACTACCACAGGCGCTTCTGGAAGCCATGGAACAACAGTGCGTATCTGTTGCAAAGGCTGGTCTGCTAGCAAGTTTATCAGCACGAACTTCTATCTTAGCAGCAGCAAACCCCGTTGGTGGCCATTACAAGTAATTTCTGAATTTGATTTATATGTGTTTCTTTCCTGTAATGCTGCCTGATAATAATAAATAATAGGTGAAATTCATAGATTTGGTTTCAAGGAGCTTGTCCCTGACAGCTATGTGAGCTGACTAAATGTCCGATGTCGGTCAAAACATGGACTGGCAGATATCAATCATTTCCTACAGTTGATAATTTTGAAATCTCAAATAGTTATTCTCTAAATATAAAATTTGATTTTAGGCTGTATGAAATCTAAATTGCAGCCGTGCGAAGACAGTAAACGAAAATTTGAAAATGAGTGCTGCTCTGCTCACGAGATTTGATTTGGTTTTTATATTACTTGATAAACCTGATGAAGTACTGGATAAAAGAGTCTCAGACCACATAATGTCCGTAAGTTCTTCTGTCTGATATTTACGTATTGGGACATTTGTTCTCAGGAATAACAAGGTATTGACGGATAAATATTTATGATAACCTTGCAGCTTCATGCTGGATACGGAGAACAGTCATCAGCAGCTAAAAAGCAACGTATAGGTAGCCAACCGCCCCCTTTTGTTTTATTTCCTCTTGGAAAGCGGAATTAACGAAGCATTATGGCAAACTAATACATGTTATTAGGAATTTCAGTTTTTCCTGTGAATAATTGTGTTTTGATTACACAAAATGCAGCTTCACAAAATGATGGAGGCATAGATACAGCCAAAGGTTGTTCTTTAGTTTCAAGGTTGAGACTTGACCCAAGGAAGGATTCTGATTTTTCTCCATTGCCAAGTCCACTTCTCCGCAAATATATTGCTTATGCAAGAAATTACATCTTTCCCAGGTAATTCTGATATCTTTGGCATTTCGCATAATCTCCACCTTGTAACTACCATTACTGATAAGGAGACTTGAGTGGTTTTGTTGATAAGGATGTCTAGACCAGCGGCAGAAGTACTTCAAAAGTTTTATTTAAGACTTAGAGACCGCAATACATCAGCCGATGGTACACCAATAACAGCAAGGCAATTGGAAAGTTTGGTAAGGTTGGCGGAAGCTAGAGCTCGCATTGAGTTAAGAGAAGAAATAACAGCCCAAGATGCAATGGTTAGTGAACCTTGAAGTTTTTGACACTTAACCATCCTCCTGGATTGTACTTTGGAAGAGCGCTGCTTCCGATCTATATATAACGTGACTTCTGGTTTCGAACATGCGCTGTTTGCAGGAGGTCGTTGAAATAATGAAAGAATCACTTTATGATAAGTATGTTGATGAGCATGGTTGCGTGGATTTTGGCCGGAGTGGTGGAATGAGTCAACAGAAAGAGGCAAAAAGGTTCCTAAGTGCTCTTAATAAGCAGTCGGAGTTGCAGCAGAAAGATACCTTTTCAATCGCTGTAGGCGAAATTTTTTTTCCCTCCATTTCTGCCCACTAGTAATACCTCCTAATATGAAGCTCTCCATAAATCCCCATTCATTTTCGTATTCCAGGAAATTTACAGTTTGGCGGACAGGATTGATCTGAGAGTGCCTGATATTGATACATTTGTGGATAACTTGAATAGTGTCGGATATCTTCTTAAGAAGGGACCGAAAACATTTCAGGTACTGAAATGCACTCTACAGATCCTGTGCCCTAAAGAGTCAGACATACTGTTTTATCTTCCACAAACGACCTGCTCTTTCGCTTCAAATCCTTGACCAGGGATATATTGACAATCCTGGACAATTCCTTTGCTTGCATGAATAACTTCCTAAACTATGACCACAGCTTGGTAAGATTAGCCAATAGCCAACAATTTTAGTTAACTAGTGTCCTCTTCATGCAGGTACTAACATCATCTTACACACGAAGTCAATCGTCAAGGTCAAAGGGTTGAAGCTCTTGGAAACACTTTGATAATCCTGGTTGTGATCATTGTGGTCAATCGGCTGTCAGCATGCAGAACCTGGATTCATTTTTCGGGAGGAGGGTCAAAGTCCACAAGAAACGGTCATATCCTTCCACTTACACAGCAATTACATGCATTTCCTCATATTTCTCATTAATTACACAAAGATCCACTTATGCTTCACTTGGCTCTGTACAGTTAATATTACATCGTGAACTCCAGCTATATGACTTAACATACTTCAATCTCAGTGATATAGTATACAAGTACAGATCAGATTATAGTAAATACCAGCCATATATATCTCTAGCAATCGAGTCTAACTGCCACTCGAGGAAGCCTCGGCTGGCTTCTTTCTTTCTCTCCTGTCCTATCTGACCTTAGAAGCATGCTTACAGGTACACATCCTTGAATGCATATATCTTCTTATACTTGGGTTCATTTGGTGGTATCCCATTCTGTTCTGGAAAAATCTGAAAAGGTGGTAGTTTTACAAACTTTTCAATTTTACTGTAGGCGTTTCTAGCATAAACGAAAACAAAAACAAAAACAAATGAAATAACAAATAATACCAGAAATTTGGTAACTTAATTCGGCATGTCTTGATTACGGGTTTTTCATTTAGCTTAATTACTTTTATCGAAGTACAAAACTTTATTGAGTCGATACTACTCAACTCTTGACATTATCTTTTAATTTTACTTTTCGTGAAAGAATTTCATATTCAATAACACGACTGACTCGTGTTAAATTTAACAGAGGATTTTTTCAACCGTATTTGATAGTAAAGATACGAAATAAACAACTCAAGTGATCAATTAATTAAGAACAAAATAATAATACACTTGAGATAAAAGAAAAGAACAACTTTTCGAAAGATTTAGTTCTACTGAAATAAATTTGAAAGTCGTTGAAACAACACTGAGTTGATTCATATAAACATTAACACAAAGCTACAACTCACTTTTGTTCTTGTTTCCCCTTAAGCGTGTTGGTTACTTGTTTTTCTTTTACCTCGTTTTTTACTCGAGACTTAACTTGGTTTTTTAGAAAAACAATTTCAATGCTTCAAATCTACAAACCACCAAAAGCGAAGCAACCCCACCACCATAGTTTCACTAGTGAAATTTGGAAAAATGTGTGGACGGTGATGCCCTCCATCGCTACAGCACATACTTTAACTATATATTTTTTAGAAATCAATTTACGCCTACTATACCCTTTATTAAGCTAACACCGAATTCATCTCTACTACACCACTTCAGTTGTGTTTTTATTTTAAATCTTCAATTTATGCCCACTGCATTAAATCACATTGTATATGTGAAAACATAACACCCATACCACAAAAGCTGCATTTTTCAAGTATGTAAATACTGTTGATTGCAAGACTTCCACGCAGGATACACTTCTTCTGTGGATAGAGACATACACGATATTCACTAGCAAGAGCCTTTTTTCAACATGCAACATCCACTTCACTTTTTCTTCTATCCATAAAATTTACAAAATTCAGCAGTAAAATAATTTATTTACCCATGTGATAATAGACTTTAATATAGTGTAGGATCCTTTCACAACTACAAATGTAACAACCACATCTATTTGAATCCCACTATAATTAATATCTTATATTTTTAATTAATAAATAATGCCAAAATTATTTACTTAGATATATAACACATATCCTAATAATCTCTTTCTTTTTGGCATTGTTTGTCACAAATATGAAATTTCCCCTAAATAACATAATTAGATATATAAGTATCAAATTCACAATTCATATGACAAATACTTCCCCTTAATCAAACATCAAGTTTCAAAGAACATTACAATTATTCAAATTTCTCCTTCTTGGGACAAAAAGATGCTAAAAAGCAAGATTAATAATCAAGGAGATACCTTAAAATCTCCTCCTAAATAGAACATTCAACATAAACAATATGATGTCTTCCTCTTGGAACAAAACATTGTTAAAATTGAGAGTGCCTTCAAAACAATCAATCTTAGTGAATAAAGAAACATAAAAATTAGTAGTAGGTTCAGCGGAAAAATTATAAGCACGCCAAGATGACAATTTACCACCAGTTAATACACATGCCAACATATCACTACTTACTTCAATTCCATCTTCATAAGACTGATCAAATTCATAAACCCAAGCAAATAAAGATGAGCATTGCTAGTGTAGTGAGAGACAGAGATACCCAAGAGAGAGACCCATACTGATGAAAGAGTTGAGGAGTCTTCGGTCGAGCTAAATAGAAGTCACAATGCAAACTACTAAAAAAATGGGACGACAATGGCAATAGAAAAACTAAAGAACTAAAGAAGATTTTTTTTTATGTTTCCTTTTTTTTAAATAGCACAAAACAATACTTCAAAAATGTAAAGCACACAGTCCCTTTGCCTCTCGAAGAAATTAAAACCTGGTCTTTTTCTTTGGCTCGAATGAAGATGCACAACACAAGTAGCCTACAAGTTCTTGATAATCAACCATTTTTCTTTCTCTTGTTTTTCTTCTTTCGCTGACATCTCCAATGACGTTTTCTACTGGATGATTTCTTCGGATTCGAGATAAAGAATCTTGGTTCAAATAAGCTTATAATGTTTTAGGTGATTCATCATCTGAAGTAACCAAAAGTTCTTCAGTTCGTGCAGTTACTTCCTCAGAACAACCAACTGTAGATCAGTTCCTACAGTTACTTCCTTAGCAACAACTAACTGCAGATCTGGGCAATTCTTCAATTTCATCTCTTTACTTGTTTGGGCTGATTCGGATGGTCGGTTACGTTGATTTTCTTCTACCACTTGACCATTCAACAAAGATACATCATCTATCACAACATTTATTGACTCTTGCACTTTCTTCGTTCTTTGATTATATACTCGGTAAGCTTTACTGTGAGTTAAATAGCCAATAAAAATTCCTTCATCACTTTTTCTCTCGAATTTTCCAAGCTATTTTCCCATTTGACACACACCAAGCCTTTGATGCCATAAATCAATGTCATTCTCATGAGTAGCTGACTTACACATAGTCATGACTTTCGACATGTAGTAATTGTCGGCTGATCGCTTGCCACTCACGATACATTCTCCTTGTTTGGTAAGTACCCTACATTCATCACTTGTAAATTTAACTAGCAAACCATCATTACAAAGTTGGCTTATATTTACCAAATTTGCTTTTAATCCATCGACACGGAGCACATTCTTGAGAGGAGGTAAACCATTCACACATAATGTTCCTCTACTGATCACAGAAGCTTTCTTTCCATCTTCGAAAGACACACGACCATCCATACAATTCTGATAATAAGTTAAGTAAGTCTTTTCCCCCATCATATGGCGTGAACATCCACTATCAAAATACCAACCATGTTGCAAAGTTGTCTTCATTAATGTATGAACTATGAGAGCTTGCAATTCACTTCTTTTTATCCAAGTAGATTTCGGTACTGAAGGTTGATGTTGAAATTTTTGTGGAGGATGTATACTTTTTCTACTTTGTCTTCTTTGAAACAACATATGTAGTAACTGATAACATCTTGGCCTTATATACCCAATGACTCTACAAAAATGACATGTGGGTATAAATCTTCGACTTTTTTCGATGCTTCTACCTCTTGGGCTGATCTGAACATATCAAAATTTTCTTCTTTCACTTTCGAGCACTCACCTTTGTAGCCTATGCCTTCAAAATTTCCTTTAATCTTACCAGTTTCTATCAACTTATCTAGTATTTTCGTGCCTCCGTTCAACATCCTCAATCCCTTTTTAGTACTTATCAATTTCATTATAGCTTCACCAAGCTCATTCGACGTTAACATCAACTTCTTTTCTAACTCCTGTATGATGTTCTTCATGGAAAAATTCTCTTCCTTTAATCTTTCATTCTTTCTACGTGTTTTACCCATTTTTCATACATAGCTTTGTAATCCTCGTAAATATTCCCTTTTTTATTATCTAGGTGTTACTATCGTTGTCATAATCTGATATTGGACCTTGAGTTGGATTGTTTTCGAAATTTTCTGATTTTTCCTCTTTTCGACCTTCAGTTACTTCCTTCTCAATTACTATCAAGCAAGTAACTGGACTTTTGCTATGTAAAGCAACCAACGCAGCACCATTCACTATTTCTTCTTCGCTACCATATTCACTCTCGGAATCATTTTCACTCCAGGTACTTGTGAAGGACTTTCCTTTTTTTTCTTCACAGTATTGGCACATTCGGATTGAATGTGTCCGACACCTTGACATTCATGACATTAGATTCTCCTTGCCTTCCGTTCACCCTTTTGTGTCTTGAGTTGTTGTCTTGAATTGTTACTCGATGAACTTCCTCCATATTATCTAAGGTCGGATCTGTCCTTCTTTATTCTTTTCATCCATTTACCAAAATTTCATGTGAGTAGTACCAAGTCTTCGTTTTCATCTGATTCATCTTCCACATCATTTACACTTTTTCCAGTTTCCACCTGTAGTGCCTCTCTTGTAACCATGTTCGTAAAACTAGGATCTATACCAACCTGCTACCAAGTTCTGAATCAGCGACCTTGCTCTGATACCAATTGAAAAATCATAGGGGTAGTAGTTTCGCAAACTTTCCGATTCGTTTCTAGCAAATAAAAAATTCGTAAAAATTAAGAGAACAAAAAATAATCAACACCGAAAATTTGGTAATGCAGTTCGACATACCTTGCCTACGTCTGTAGGGCCCTCACCTAGCTTAATACTTTCACTGAAGTACAATAGATTTATCCAAGGCTTTACTGAGCCGACACCTGATGTGATTCCGCAAGTTCACGTGTCTCAAGTAGTACAGTATAATATCGTCCCATAGGGAGTAATTGTGTAACTACCAGGCTTGGATCACTCAAT
>JAOSBP010000005.1:35534328-35552411 GCA_027563825.1 Erythroxylum mucronatum
GGAATCTTATTCCACGTGCGAGATGGACGGCAGATCAGAAATCAAGATTCCAACTTAATTCAAAGGCAAAGTTCTTCCTGAGTTGTGCCCTGAGCAGAAGCGAGTACGATAAAGTGCACGGATGCGATACAGCAAAGGAGCTGTGGGACACTTTATCTATTGCGCATGAAGGCACAAATCAAACATTGTTTGTCATCTGAATTTGAGATGAAAGACATGGGTGAAGCTATATATATATATTCTTGGGGATAAGTTTCACGAGATCGTTCAAAAAGATTATTATCACATTCTAAAGTGACTTATACTCAAAAGATTTTAGAGTGATTTCGTATGTAAGATTGAAAGCCAACAGATACTCTTATTGTTAAAGGCGAAGGACCCAACAAAAAGTTTTGCCCACCTATGCCATAAGAAAGGGGAAAAATGAAAAAAATTCCATACTCTAATACAATTGGAAGTCTTGTGTATGTTATGATGTGAACATGGCCAGATATTTGTTACATTGTTAAGATGATGAGAAGATATAAGTCAAATCTAGGACAAGCACATTGAAAGGCAATAAAGAGAATATTAAGGTATCTAAAAGTTACTATTTATTATGTGTTGTGTTTTCAAGGTAACAATGAAAGTACACAGGGCACAAAATGCAGATTGGGTGGGATATTTAGATGAGAGAAAATCCACCTCCAAATTTATTTTTTACTTAACAATGATGTTATATCATGAAAAAGTAAATAAAAAAACAATCATGTGTTGCTTTATCCACAACGGAAGTTAAATTTATAGTATTTTCAGCATCAGTACAAGAATTCGTGTGACAAATGATTCTTGGTTAGTTTGGGGGTCACTTAAAGTGAAACTAATCCAATAATAATCAATTATAATAGTAAACATCAATCACATATACTAAAGACCTTAAATTTTAAAATCAAACATTTAGATACTAAGTATAATTATATGAAAAATATAGTTACAACAAGAGAAGTGAATATAAAGTATATATCGATAGAGATATGGAGGCAGAGCCAATATCAAAACCAATTTCCTAAGATATATACATTGGGCATATGAAGTCACTAAGAGTGTATAGATATTGAAATGTATTTGAATAATATTTCTCCATATATATTCATTCAATGTATTGTCATGCTTAAATATGATGAGTTGATATTGTTTGTTAAGTAATAAACATTGTGTACTACTTGATTATGAAATATGTTTATTTTATTTGATACATTTTACATTTGAATCAAAGAGTATGTTAGACAAATAAAAGATTAGCCTTCTCATATAGGTAGTCAACTATAATATTTGTGATGACTGGAAATGAGGCAAGTGCTAAGTTTATTATCAATGTAATAATTGAGAGCTAGCGTAAGAAACTTAAACCACAAATGCTAGCTTAAAAGTTAATTCAAAAGAAAATTGGTTTAAAGCAATCATATGGTCATTATATCTGTCTTATGTTGTTAGATAAAAGTTTAGAAAAATAAAGTTAGGAGTAGAAAAGTAAATTCAGATTTAACATTAAGTATGTTTAAACCAACACATGTACGATATTGCATTAAACAAAAACATATGCTATAAATTAACAGGAGTTAATACTGTAGCATATGACTCTTATTATGTATGCATAAATGATCATAAAAATGGATTAACATAAGTTATAGGATCTCAACTTATATTATGTGAGATCTTAGAGATTAAATTATCATCATAATATAGCCTTGAAACTCTTATATAATTTTTAAGAATTAAATTTAACGTTTCTACTTTAGAATGTTACCAAAAGATTATATTTAATACTGTAATAGCCCGTTTTTCATACTAACAGTTAGAAGCCTAAAATATTACATATGGCCATATCATTGAGAATTCATGAATTGTATTTCATTCACATGCATATCATTAGCATACACACATGAATTATGAATTAGTACACATTGCAAAGATAATATATGCACTCAATTGACATATTCTAGGATATGAAAGGTTTAAAATGATCATGATGTGAATTGTATATTGTTTATGTCTTGAATTTTGGTTTGGTGAACTATAATTAGTAAACTTGGAACTTATTGTTACAATTGGAAAATTGATTAATCAAAATGTACATTTGATCTAGGAAAAAATACCAAGTGGTAACACAAATTGACACATGAAAAACTAGGTTGACTAAGCCTATGAATTAGTGACATTTGGTATGAAAAATTAAGTGACAAATGACATAGCTAATTAATTGACAAATGGTAGCAATAGTTGTGTGACAAATGGACTAAGTAACTAAGTGACATAAGGCAGCATATATACATGACAAATGGAGTACTTGCCTAAGGAAAAATGTTAAAAATGACACCTTGCATTTAGTGGAATTAAGCAAATCCTGGAAAAGTTTCTGTTGAGTTCATTTCTCTTCTTTTTTCACTCTCTCCACCAAAACTTGCTCCTATCTCACATCTCTGTATTTTGGCTAAAGTCTTGTTAAATTACTACACCAAATGCATGCTTTTACCTTCACAAGATAGTCATAGAACCAAAAAAATTGTTGTTCTTATTATGGTCTTTTATCCTAGCTGAAAACCAATATATTTCTACCTTGAATTCATGATGATTTTTACTTGCATGGAGAGCTGAATTAGCTTGATCTTTGAGCTGGAATTTGAGGTAGACAAGTAAGTAAAAGATTGGCATTTATGGCATATTATAATAAAGAATTTATGATGATGAAATTGGGATGGATTGTATATGATGTTAATGTTGAAGATGTGCTGAAAAATGGAGAATGAATGGGTAGTTTTCTGTTTTGTTTTTACATGTGCAGAAATAGTAGAAGTTTATAGGTTGTTGTATGGATGATTTAAGTTGGAATTTGAAGTATAATTGATGAGGAATTCGTGCTAAAGATAGGTGTTATTAAGGTATTTTTGAATATGGAAATATTAGAGTTGTAGGTGTGTTTGTAAAAAGTGAATATTAATGATATAAGTGAGCAGAATTTTGTAAGCCTTAGGGTAACCAATATAGAAGTTAAATTAACTTGAAATGAAGTAACCTTAAAGGACATGAAATCTGGAAATTTTCAGGTATTAGCGATGTCTTTAAGCTTGTAAAATTCGTGAAGTATTGAAGGTAGTAAAGTTACACACATTGATGTTGATGACAAATTCTGGAATTTTAATTTCAGCATTGCGTACATGTCGAACCAGCTGAGAAATTTCACTCTTAATCGGTATATTTGGATTTGATCAAGGCTAGGAATGAGCCTAGATTGTTGCTTGATTAGTTGGTTAAGAGCTTGATAAGTTTTTGTAGTTAATTAATGTCATAACCTAAAAAATGGACTGTTTCGATATGGTTAAGATCAAATATGAAAATTTTGGTTTATTAAAGGATAAATGAGTTATTTTAATGCAAACATGATCTTAAGGACATGAGTAATGTGTATAAGGTATGGATGAATGAGCATTGAAGAACATGAGGTAATTATGAATGAGGATTGGGTAAATATATGAATATATATTGCTGGAAAAAGTTTGGTGAATATATAGATCTAGCTTGCTGAAATTCTAGATTTAAAATAACAATTGTGTGTGGATTATGAGAGGCTTTTTGATCTTGAAAATGTTCAAAGATAGGTGTAAAGTATGGATGATGAATTTGGAGTAAATCAAGCTAATTGAAAGGTACAAACCTGATTGCAAAATGTTAGCAACAAAATATGATGTTTGAATGGTCTTAGGGTGTATAAGCATAAATTAAATAGTTAAGATCTATGTATAAAAATACATACCCGGGAAAGTCAATTGAGCATGCATTGAACATAACACATATACGTGTGTATGATTGAGTAGTTATTTGATTAAACAAGTTAGTAATGTGTACATATGTGTTTATTGCATGATTTAGAAGCACAAATTGATAGACAACTTCCAGACATTGCTAGCTCGTCAAGGCAATAGCTATCTGGAATATGCTGTCAGTTAACCTAGATGTTTACTCGCTATATTTGAATTGTTCTTAATTAACTGTTATATATTGAACTATTACTGATATGATTGTGTTAATTCCGGACATTGATGGTCCAAGGAGTTTGATATTCAGGACTATATTGGAAGTGTTTGCAAATTGAATGTAAATATGATAATTGTGTTCTCAACTATATATTGAATGTCAGACTTAGATCTGATAAATGTGCTATATGACTGTGCACACTGAATGAGAGTTATTGATAGCATAATATGTGATTTGATGCATTTTCATTACATTGATATGCATGATCAGATAAAGGAGTTGTGATTGGAGTGACCAACGTGAAAAAAGCTTAAAGCTTAAAAATGTGCACATAGAGTCACAGGCTCAACAATTAATGAGCTCGATATTCACAATGGGTACAGGATAGTATCTTAAATGAGTTCGATATCCATAATGGATATAGGATAGTTAAACAGGCGCTCAGTCATAACAAAATAAAATAAAAGTGGAGTCTTATGTGCATTGCATATATATCTTTACATGTATCCTGTGAATCATTGTAAAGAATGAATAAATTGAGTTGATATAATGTTATGCTATGTTTGTGTACATGTGAATGATTGAAAAAAAGAATTACTGAATTTTGTTGATATAGTGATCTGCAATACTTGTATAAATGTTGATGATATGAATTATTGAGGTGAAAGATTGGATTGTTCTGAAAAGATTATAGGACGTGTTTGTATTATAATGTGCTTATTGAGATATGATATATAGTGTGATTTGGTATACAAAACTGTATGGAAATTGATTCAAACTAATGTGATATACTTGTGAATTTGGTTGTATCCTTGTGATGTTGTGTTTTGACTCGAGTGAGCATATCGATGATGGTTTACTCACTGATTTCGCAAAATTCACCAAAATTGTAACGTTATTTTTCAGGTATTGAGGAGACCTAGCTTCTAAGGTAATCTAATAGCAGTTTAGTATTGTCAATTTTGGAATCAGGAATGACCCAAAGGTCTAGTCAGTTGATGTCTGAAGAGTTTAGATAGATTGTTTCTATTAGCATCTCATTTCATATTAGATATTTTGCAAAGCACAGTAAACTCTCAGATGTTTTTGTAATGTACACATATAGATTATGAGATGTACTGACAATGTAAATGATGTTTGTGAAATGAAATGAGAAATGTTGAACTTATGATCACTTATGTTCTGTATGATATCATAATAGTGAATTTGATTGCTCTAACATGTCATTCTCATAGTTTGAATTTAGTGATCATAATGGTTCGAATTTAAGTTGATAGAGACTTGGATTAAGTTTGAATTTAGGTATAATAAATTAAATAATGTAATTTATTAATTTAATTTTTAATTTTAATTTATTAATTAACCTTTTAAAACTTGTATAGTGTCACCACCAAATATCACGTAAACGTGTATCTATTAGTTAAATCAATAAAAACAATATTTTGACCTGATCCATACAAAATTTGAGAAGTTAGATACTAAATTGAAAATTTTGGAAAGTTTGACACTAAATTGAAAATTTTTCAAAAGATTACACTTTTGGATATGTTATCTCTTAAATTTAAGAAACAAACTTGGTTTAACCTCAAAGACTTGAATCAATCTTAGTCGGATTGACCCGATCTAAAAGAATTGAATTCACTCGAATAAGATTGTCAATATAATATTATATTAATTAAATAATATTATTTTAATTTATAAACCTATTGTCGACTTAACTCAGAGGGTTCATAGGCTAAGTCACAGAAACAATCTCTTTATAAAAATACAAACTCAGACTCCCGTAAAATAGAGAACCTTGTGCACCGGATATGTTAACTTTATTGTCATCTTAACTCAACTTATTGTCTAGCTTCTAAATATATTTAATTAAAAATATTTTTAGATGTGAATTATAATTTAGAGTATTGATCAATTTTTAACAAAAATTGGACTAACTTAAGTCCTTATTTGTGTTAAAATTATAGCATAATATTTTTAATTTGCCTTATTTCATATAGATACAATTTTTTAATGTCCAGTCGCCTTTAACCTTTTGTTCATGGTTTGAAAAAATTCAGGAGTGCTTAGATAGCAGACATTGGACAATCCTTCATTGCTTCAACATCAATATTTTATGAGTGATGGAAGCATTTTCCAAGATAGTGATAGGCGGGACCACTATGGAGAAAATTGTGTGTAATGTCTAATCCAATCTTTGCAAGCATTATTGGCGGCTCTTGTTTGAAAAGACAAGACCAATAATCTGGTAAATATGGTCACCAACAATCAGAAACTATAATCTTGACTATTGACCTAATGCCCTGTTTTTGCCATGTCTTGTAAAGAAGGAACATGGTAAGTGAGCTATGCCTGACCAGATTGGACCAACGCAGGCAAAGTCACATGGTTGTTAGTTCTTAGCAGTAAAAGATATGGCGGTCCATTGGCACCTGTAGCTACTGAGTCCATTGATGTCTGCTTCCTATTTCAAGCTCTTGAAGTTTCGAAAGGAGCTTGATGTTCAGAGGTGGATAGGAACCAGATAGAACTCTAGAGATTGAACTTGTCATGTAAATAAATGGCTCAGGAAGTGCTCTTCCAGAGAGTTTACAGTTTCATTTTTCTTTTCTTGTGATTCACAAGCTAAACAACATCAGAATCCTGTCATTCAAAATTTACACCACCATGGAATATAAATAATAATGTGCAAGCTCAAATTTTTTACAAGTTTCATAAAAATCTTTCTTCTTTTGTGACCCGCACAATGCAAAACTGGATTTCAATATTCCAGCACCTGAAGCCAAAAATAAGTCTAAAATGGAGAACCAAAATTTGGAACTTTTTAACTGTCAACTGGTGCAATTTACTATCTCGCTGTTGGACCTGCTATGGACTCATCCAGGGCCAAGTAATTGTCAGTCGCACCCAAGGAACCCAAGTTTAGTGAAGAATTCATGGAGTTCCTTGAAAGCTCATCTGAGTTGCCTTCCTTGACAGCTGTGGCCTCTCTTTCGATCAAGATAGCATCTTGGATCTCTTTCAGAACTTCTGACATTGATGGCCTCATGTGCCCGTGTGGCTGAACACACATCAAAGCTTTCTCTGCTATCTTCCACATTGACTGTATGTCATACTCGTGACGCAAAGAAGGGTCAATGATTCTCTGGATATCCCCACTCTCAATATGCATCTTCGCCTGGAATGCCATTGCAGTGATACTTTTCAGCGAGTTTATGCAGAAAAGATTTGGAGATTTTCAATGCAGTGACAGAAAATATTTATGTGTCGAGCAACTAGTTATTGTTGAAAAATGAGCACGATATTCACTTCCAGTGTTTGAACCACGATCATGTAGAAAGTCGAAAGAGAAATAAAAAATGACAATGCATTGAACTAATTTGAATTTCTTGAAAGTTGAAACTGAGAAAGACTCATCACTATCAAAGGTCAGAATATTGTGGTACTGTCAAATGCTCATAGTTGGGTATCATTATGTAATTAACCAACTTACCCATTGAACAATATTGCGACAATTGACGCCGAAATTTTCATTTGATATGGCTTCTTGACCAGACATCAGCTCAAGGAGAATCACACCAAAACTATAGACGTCACTCTTATCTGTTAACTGCTGAGAGATATAATACCTGTGCATCATGAGAAAGAAAACCATTTACACACTTAAAACATATTGCGTCAGCCACTATCAAGGTGTGGTGTGTGAAGAATTTTTGCGATTTGCAAGTCCACATGTCCCAAGAAGCTTCAAATAAACAATACAATCAACAAACTGAGATTGTTTATTTGATTTAGGTGGAAAATTAAAAGACAAGCACAATAGAATGTTCTTACTCAGGATCCAGATATCCCACGGTACCACGAACTATGCTTGAGACGTGTGAAGCTCCATCTACAGCCGATTTTGAGAGACCAAAATCTGAGACCTTTGCTCGCATGTATTGGTCAAGAAGAATATTGCTGGTTTTTAAATCCCTATGGATGATGGCTGGAACACAGCCAGTGTGAAGATACTCTATCCCTGCATAAGCATAAAAATTTGAAGTCGGTTTAAGTTACTCTTCTGTGCTTCATTCTAACAACAAACAGAAAAGCCTGTTTCCAAGAAAAGCATAAATTGAAACCATTAAAGAACAAGTTGTTTATAAACCTTTTGCAGCATCTTCAGCAATCTCAAGACGCTTGATCCAGCTAATATTTCTCCCATGTGTTAGTGGGCCTATCAAAGTCAATACAAATGTTACCATATGAAGTGATAATTAAACACTTAATATCACACACAATTACCATAAAGATGCTCCTTGAGAGTTCCATAATGCATGTACTCGTAAACAAGCATTGATCTCCCCTCTTCTTGACAATAACCAAGAAACTGTACCAGGTTCCTATGATGTATCCTTGACAGAAGAGTCACCTAATCCAGAGAAAAATAGCAGTGAATTCACACGTGTCAGCTCTAAGAACACAAAATTGCAGCAGCTACCAACTTCAATTACAGAAGATAACTATCCAGCATAGAGATCTATTGCATGCTATAGATCAAAGAAAAGTGTCAAACCAGCCACCAACTATCATAATTCAAATCATATTACAACATTCACATCTCACTGCAGAAAGTTACCTCGTTTGAAAATTCTCTTTTTCCCTGGTAGGAATTACTAGTCAGAACTTTGACTGCAATTTCTTTTCCATCTTTCAATTTCCCATAGTAAACAACTCCAAAACCTCCAGAACCTATTTTCCTCTCAAACTTCTTGGTAGCATCTTGAATTTCAGTAAGTGTGAAGCAATGTGCAGCTTCTGCAGGGGCATTACCACTTATGGTAGAAACTGGTCTTTGAACAAGCATGGATTCTCGAAATTGTTCTGAAACAGTTTAATGACAGTTAAGCATGCTTTTCCACATGTCTGAAGGAAAAAAAAAACTTGAATAAGTTTTTCACACCTTGATCATGATTTTTTCCCTTCAACCTTTTCAGATGTAGGCAAGATATTACTGTAACTATCAGCAAAACAGCAGCTCCAACCAATGAACCAATAATTATAGAAATGTGCTTCCCTCTTCCACTAGCTTCATGAAGATCAATGTTTCCAGAGTATCTGCACTTGAACAAGATGAGTCAAAGTATTTAATTTGTTAACAATCAGAAGATAGAACTCTAAAATTAGGATTACAATGCAACTGCATAAGACTCAACACTCCAATTGATCTTTGATGAAAGTAGGTTATCTTACCAATGTTTGCAAAAACAAGAAGCAATTCTTGATTAATTATGAATACTAAGGATACAAGACTTAGGATTATTCATTCAGGATACGTGCGTGCGTGCGTGTGTGTAGACAGTAGTTGGTATCTTCATTATTGTCTGAAACATGCACACAAGTGAGAGAGAGAGATCATATATTGATTTGCCTCTATTGTAGATTTAATCAGACCAGTCCCATTATATACTTCTTGTCTCGATCAATTTATTCCTTGATAGAAAAAAGATTAGTCACGTTTTTGCCACACCAAAGGGCAAGAATTTCACGGAAATTGCTAAAAGAAACTGAAGTTTTGAACGAGGAAACTAAAGAATGTAGAAGATAAGAATTGATGTCTGTTCTTTAGCTTGTGGCATTTACTACATTTAGAAATAATACTCACTTCAAAATAATATTTTTATCAAGTCCAGCTGGTACTTTTCCAGATAGCTTATTATTTTGTACATACCTGCAATCAAATGCATCAAACATGTCATTTTGTTGGGTAAGCTAAAAAACATATCTTTATTATTGAAAGCAGTAAGGATGAGCAGTCTTCAAACAAGGCATCAACGTCAATTCAATTGAAAAGCATTCCCAAGATTCTATGGAAATGCATAAAAGTCCCTCGTATCACTAGCACCAATAACTCATATCGCCAGTTTCAATAACTTACAGTTCCCTCAAATTGGGTAGATTTGTCAGAAATGAAGGCAGGTCACCAGTCAACTGATTATTCTCTAAATGACTGAAACAGATATGGACCTTTGTGAGTTAAACATTCCATAGAAGATGGATTTAAACATTATGATTGAAAACAAATCATAGGTAATTACATGATCTTCAATTCTGTACATCTACTAAAATCAGGTATTGGACCGGTCAGATCATTGTCATCAAGCCATCTGCAGCCAAAAGACATGTAGACAAATGGTAATCTAAGGGTTGATGACCAGAACATGCATCGATATAAGGTAAGAGACGAAAGCAGCTCCCAACATACAATTCAACCAAGCCAGTCAACTTTGTCAAGTCTGTAGGAATGTTACCCGTCAAATTTTTGCTAGATAAGGTGCTGCAAAAGACAAGATGTGGAAGAGTTATGGTAACCAAATAAATTATTCTCATGCATGGAATAGCACTAAGACTCAGACAAAACAGGATCAAGGTTTATCCACATTACATCAAACAGAAAGAGATAGATCTTTACATTGTTATCACCCTTGGTTGGGCATCTGAGTTGCACTGTATCCAAGACCATGAAACAGGTAGACAAGGATCACCACCTTCTTGTGCCCAATCTGCTGAGGAGTAGGGCAAAATTATGCCAGCAACAATGTCTCCTGCATCTCATGAAAATCCACGATCAGATACGCACAATCATGGTTCAAAAGAAAGCAATACAATCTAGGAAGCAAAATGTGTAAGATAAATGAAATTGAAAACTACCTACTTGGCAGTTCAAAAGAATCCAGAATTCAAGCCTAATTATATTTGAATATGCGAACTTATGAAGTACAGTTTACTTACCATCTGGCGAACCGTCATTTTTCTCTAGATACTTGTTTATCTCGATAGCATTCAAGAGGGGTCCCCTGGAAGAATCAGAAGTCTTTCCAAATCTAAAAGACAGCACAAAGGGCAGTGATATGTTGGGGAAGCCTGGTTCATAGACACGATATTTTCCTTGAGCATTTTCTTGGATGTTAACAATGGCTTTACTGATTTCAGGATGGTCTGGAAGCACTAGCCTAAATTTTCTGGACTCACTGGCACTCAGATCTTCAATTTCTGCAAAGTATGTGAAGGCCCATCCAAAGCCAGGAAAGCCATCCAAGTTCAAACGATAGGTTAACGACCCATTGGTTCCAACAACAGCTGTCTGCATTACTTTCTGGGGAGGCCTGTCATTCCTACTAATGTCAATTGGCATGTCAGTTGACACTTTTCTAGTACCAGCAGCAACATCAACAAGATAATTTGCTTTCTTCACTAGATCAGATTCCCATATTCTATCAAATGGGTCATCGGGATACCTGAAGAAAACAAAGAGAGCTTAGTCAATTCAAGATTGCTTGAAGAGTAGTCAGGACAATATTAATGCATTCCACATAATTCCTCCTCCAATTTCCATCATAACTGTTTCATAAATAGGATGGGAGGCACTTATAAATATCAAATAATGTTTCATGAGCCACTTACAAATATCAAAACATGTTTCAAACAGCTAAGCCTATCACATATTTCCAATGGAATCCTAATTCAATTAAAAGTTTAAAACTTTCTCGTCAAGTTATCAAATTCTTAAAACTACTTGATCTTTTTCCCCTTCGCCGACCCCACCATCTCTTGCTCTCTATCTCTAATATACACAGATTTTGATGCACATCATAAGAACAAGCCTCAACACAAGCACAAATGAAGAACTAGATCACAATGAATTCTCAATTATTTAGTTTACCTTACAGGAGCTTCACTGTCTGCGCCAAAATTAATTCTTGCAGAGACACTGAGATAAAACTGGCTCTCAAATTCAGTATAATAAATTGAGCCATTGAATTGTCGGAGTTCAAGGGTGGAAATAAAAGGCTGTCCAGTTGTGGCATTGGATAAACACACACTGATTGTAGGGCTTGAGGCCAGAAATATAAGTTCAATGGATTCTATGGTATTAGCATCAGAAATAACAATAGTTGACCAAGGAGTAGCTCCAATGGATACATCAAATTTCGGATATACATTGTTGTTGTCGAAATTACCGTACAGGAATGTTGCTCTTACAAGATACCTAGTCCTGCTTACGACATTCAGAGTGTAACAATACTTTCTGGAATCTTCAGGGAAATGTCTTAGTGTCATGTACTGTTTCCTCGTCTCATTTGCCACTGCAATATTTGCGGTTTCGCCAAAACTAAATTTATCATCAGGGGTCCATTGTAGTCCAAGTTCATCTGTAAAATTTTGTTTACCCCCACAGTCCAAACTCACAAAACCTGTTTTAAAGGAACGAATAAAGTTAGAAAGAATATCCAGATCCCCTGATAGTTGATCAGAATTTTGTGTTACATACTTTATCAATCACCAGCATCTCCGTAAAGAAGATGCCATAAAACGCTAGCACCATGTGTACCCAAATCCAAAATAACTCATACAGTTGGCAAAACATCTTTACGACAACACAAGAAAACACCACGAGTAAAGAAACATATCTCAGGATTCAACATGAAAAACAAACAAGAAGAAAAAGAAACTATCACTGAGCAATTAAAAGTTCAAATCTTTTCATGGCTAACATCATTTCCCACCAAGAGAGACACCCAGAAAAAGATTTTGAGCCTTGGTCGAAACGACGTGGAGAGACACATTGAAAATACCATTCCTCTGACCCTGGTAATCATAAAGGACATGAACAAGAGCTAACAACAGCCGCCAACCCGGCACAAGAAAAAATACTGTATCAACACACATAAACAAGAACAAAGATATATATATATATATAAATATATAAAAAGCAGACAACTTTCCTCTATACGAATTTATATACGTAGGTTTACAGAGAGACGAGTAAAGAAGGTCCATACCAGGCATCTGGGCTGAGGAGTCATCTAAGAGGAGAGCGACAACAAGAGAGACAAGGGAAAAACATAGGAGAAGCTTAGTCTCCATCTCGTGTGCGAAGATAGCAACTGATGAAAACAGACCATAAAAATGGTTGAGAAAGGAATCAATCAAGCAAAGCCAAAGACAAGAAAAAAAAGGAGCTCGGTGAGCTTAGCTAAGGCACTGTTTTGTACAGAGAAAAAGTGAAGCTCATTGGCTTAAGTATAGACCCATTTTAAACATAAAGAGCTTATCTAATTAACGATCTCCTAATCTAAGTATCCAATACTGTTTAGATGCTACGGAGAGGATTGAGTGTAATGCTGCTGCATGTGGCCATCTCATGGATATGCGTCGCACAATCGTTTCTGTAGATGTTTGTAGTTGTAGTTGTACTCATTCTGTACCGTCTGATATTTCCCTGATCAAAACCTGAAAGCTGATTGCCAGCAAAGCGAAAGGCGAAGATTCTCACCGTGGGCCCCACATCCCATGATCTTTTACCACGTCAAAAGCTTATATCTTCGTCATCAATTACATATAAGTTCATTAACTCTCGGGTACGATGTTTCCCCACGCGCAGCTAAGAAACTGAGAAGTATGCGCCGCGGTGGTGCACGCATAACAAGTATCCTCTTGTCTCAAAGAGAGTACTGAAATTCACGCGCTGTGAGAGAGTGGGCTGAGTTCTGATATCCGCTTTACTCCCAAGTCAGTTTACACTCCCCGTTCCTACCAGTTTTACTCGCAGCTATGTTCTTGTCATTGGTTCGGTTGTTCTTATCACTCCGACATTCCAATTTATTAAATTATTGCAAATTAGTTACAAATGTAGTCAAATGTTGGTGTCTTATAATAGTGATATAGTACATTAGGTCTTCAAATTAGTTATCTCGGTTGTTTTAATTAACCAAATAGAAACAAAACTAGCATTAGGAATCCAATGCAGAGATATGATAATTTTTCTCTCGCTGAAAATCAATACTACAAGGCTTATTCAGACTTCACGTGTCAGTAAAATTTTTATTAAGTTGTTATTATTATTGTTGTTGTTGTTTATTTTAATTTCTAGTTTAATCTAAGCATATTTTAAGACCGTACAAAATTATTATACAAAATATTTGTATTTTACCGTTTTTGTTCTGAAATAGCTTCTCTAATAATTGAGAGTAAAGTTATGTATTACTGAAACTTTCTAGACTCTATGAAATTTTTATTTGTGTCTATATTTTAATGTTTATTTTTGAGTAAAAACATAAACTTCTTATTTTAAAAACTATATTTTATAACTAATAAGTTTTGTTTAAAAATTATTAAAAATTTCAAGATTGAATTATTATATAATTGACAATTATGGATATAATAGCATTGTAGCAATTAATTACACGAAGGCCATTAAAAATAACTTAATAAATAGTTACAAGAAGGTACATTTTTACGTCTATTATACTATTTTTTTAGCAATTTAAAACAATAAAAAAATTAGAAGATGTTTGTCTTTAAAATCATAAAAAGCATATTATATTCTTATCACTTAATATTTTTTCTCATAAAATTTAAAAAAATTGTCATCTCTAATTCAATTGGTTGATGGTAACACAAAAAGTCTACTTTGTATGGCTCTCCTGTACTATATTAAGACATGGAAATAATAAAAAAAAATAACATATCGATTTTTTAATTTTTTAATTTGACCCCTAATAATAATAAACAATGACTCGAGTCGCCTCCGAGTAGAAGCGTGCGGTACACGGGCGTGCGTTATTTGAAATGACCCAACCCCAGCATCTTACTAGGCCAAACTCATTGGAATCAACAACTTGACTCTGTGTTCTGGGTCTTCTTCAAGCTCTAACTACGAGGATCTTAGCCGAAGATTTTTTAGTTCTAGTTTTGGAATTTGGAGTACCAAACACTATCTTTTGTTTTTCTCTCTAACTTTCAAGTGTCATTGTTCCTTAACTATTGACTCGATTCAATCCTTAATTGAGATTAATTTAAAGTGATTTGAGTTTAATATTAAAATTTAAATAATATCATTTTTATTCAAATAAAAAAAATTTCACATCGAATTAAATTATTCAACTTATTATAAACCTAATTTTTTAAATTGAAATTTTATTAACTAAAAAATGTATTCATCTTTGTTAGAAAGTGCAATATTATTATTATTATTATTATTTTATTTTATTTATATAATTAATAGGTTATATATTTATTTATTATTTTCTTTCAACCATTTTTTAAAAATTGTAATTTTTTAAATTTTGCATCTCGGCAATATTGTTATTATTGTTGTTGTTGTTAGAAATGCCTGACTCATCCCCAAAAGCTAGTTCAAGAGGAAGAGTTTGCACACTATTATAAATTCTTGAATGTTTTCATAGTTGTCTGAAGTGGGATTCCTGACACGCCCCCCTCAGTTCAGAGCATGACTGGACATCTAATGGACATGTTGAACAAAAAGACATAACCGGGCACCGCCCTAAACTATCGAGACAAACTGACTCTGATACCATGTTAGAAATGTCTAACTCACCCCTAAAAGCTAGCTCAAGAGGGTTCGGTTTGTACACTATTATAAATTCTTGAATGATCTCATAATTGTTCAATTTGAGATTCCTAACTGTTGTTATTGACCGGTAAATTTAAAAATTGATAAAGCTTTGAATAAAGTTAAAGTGAATGGTAAAATTCTTGTTTGTAATTTATGATGGGTCAAATTAAATCGGTAAAATTGGAATACTTACCACGATCATTTTTGTGAAGATCAAGGCCAACACTTTTTGAGGAATTGGTTGGCTTTTTGTGCGCCAACTTTATGAAAGGCAGTTTTATATCTGCAGAGCAAATTGCTTAATGCTTTCACTTTGGCCTTAAAGTTACACGTATACATGAGCCCTTTCTAACTTTTCAACTTTCCTTAGTATCCAAGGAATTGAAGAACAGACAACCATTACAAGTCAGCCATTCCCAGCTCTGTAGCTCGTGTGTGTTAAGACAGCTATTTCAGTTTGTCACATTGCAGGAACAATCTGGTAGCAATAATGAGTTCAGATTCTCTTACAATTACTCTATTTTAATCTTATTTTATTAAAAAATGACATATTTTTGTATCTTTTACTCATAAAACGATGTTATTTTAACTTTTAAGACAAAAATAAGGTTAAAACAGCATAATTAAGCACAACATCTGAAGCCAGCAATAATATCCTATAAATCCACTGTTCTTTAAAAATAATAATAATCAGCAAGTCCTATTTGATGAGCTTAAATTATAAACAGAATTTTGGATATATCATATATTATTAAAAAGTCACTTAATAATATAAATACCAATAATAAAAAAACTCAACTACTTCGAGAGGTTTAACCATAAAAATTTTGAATCGTCCAATTTTTCGATTTAGTTTTAAATTTTTTAGTTCGATTTATTTTAATACTTTTTATTACTCAAAATTGATCAGTTTATTGAATAATAAGTTCTTATAAATTAAAATAAATCAATTAATTTTTATTTAATAATATTTTTTAATTGAACTTCAAATTATTTTATAGATAAGGATAATCCCTTTAAATCTTATTTTAAATTCTTTAACTTAATTTAATCGTCTAATACCGATTTAATCTTTTAAACTTTGAACATCTTACTTTATTGATTTAGCATTTGGTTCCATTTTTAAAACATTAATAAATACAAATATCATAAGAACTATGTCAAATACCCATCAAATAATTAATAACAAAAGTTTACGGCCATTTCTTGAACTTGTTCTCTATGTTTAGTTTAATTCAGAAATGATATAGCTTAATGGAAGAATCCTAATCACTAATTAAAAAATATGTTTGAAATGTTGTTTAAATTCCAATGTATTACAATTCAGAAGAATTGTCTTTTAGATTAGTAAATCTTGTGTTACGTTAATTTGAAAATAGCAAGCACCAATTTGATTTTGGAGTGGTTATATTTTTTTTATTTAAAGGCATCTAAACTTATTTATTAGAATTATACATAAAAGATAAGAAGAGCAATTCCAATTTGACTTTACATGAATTAAAAAAGAGATAAGGTAACTCAAGGGGTGTGATTGAATGGCAGGGACTCATCCATCCTTAACCAAAGGTCAGGGGTTCGATCCTTAACCAAAGGTCAGGGGTTCGATCCTTGACTTTGGGTATGGAGCAACCTTAAATTCTTGAGCCAGCTGTCCCACCCTGTGAGGTGCCTACAAATCAGCGAGGGGATTAGTCATTGGGTCCGCCGATAGATACCCTGGTCTAAGACAAAAAAAGAGATAAGGTAAGAAAAATTAATTGGACCTAATATCGTCTTTTTTAATTGGACCTATACGTAAGCTGCTAAGGCCCATATCAGCTCAAGACTCAATTCTTCTAAACAAAATGATATTTTAATTGGACCTATACCTAAGCAGCTAAGACCTATATCAGCTCAAAACCTAATTCTTCTAAATAAAACGATATCTAAACCTAAACTGCTAAGGCTCATATTAGCCCAAGATAAAACTCTTCTAAATAAAACGATATTGTTTGTTTAGAATAATTGAATTTCGGCTGATGTAAATCTGGAAAATATTAGCTCAAGCCCAATTGAAAACACTTGACTCTCAGCTCAATTTTTACCCCTATTTTCAAAGACTTCCCAAGTAGTATTGTCGAAGCTTTGAAGACATCAAATAGTAAGCACTTAAATTGCACTTAAATTTATTTGTGACTTAAATGATATAAGTTTAAGTTTCCAGAAACAATAATAACAACTCGTAGAAGTCCTATTAAACGTGAGGTTTAGAGAGGTTTAGTGTAAATAACCTTATTTTTAACTAGTAAAAAGGCTGTTTTCAAGCATTAATTACAAATTTTTTATTTTCATTCCATCATTTGGCATTTGGGAAGCTATTTCTTAGAATCTTAGGGAGCGGTTGGTTCGTACAGGGGAATGATAATAAAAATGGGAATAAATATAATAAGAAATGGAAATAGATATTATCATTATAATTATGATAGTTAGTTAAGAGAAAGTAATGATTATCATTACCATTAATAGTGGTTGGTTTGTAAAAATACTAAGAAATAAAAATTTATTATAATTAATTTATTATAATTTAATTAATTATGTTGTAACTAATTAATAACATTTTAATTACAATATTTTAATTAATGAATAATTATATTTTAATTACTTATATTGTAACTAATTAATAATATTTTAA
>JAOSBP010000005.1:35574938-35596623 GCA_027563825.1 Erythroxylum mucronatum
ACTAAATATAGTAATTATCTTAGTTTTGAAAATACCGCCAAACCTGAGATTTCGACTTTTGAGTTTTGACTAAAAAGTAAAACGTCCTTAATTAATTATATATATATTGGTATACATATACGCCAATAATATATATATATATATATATGTCATCGTCGTCATCGTCGTCACACCTAGATCGAAATCTCGCATTAAAGCAAGGTTTGGTAAACGTCTGATAATACGTAGCCTTACCCTTATATTGTAGAGAGATTATTTACCGTAGACCTACATGTAGATGTGATAATAAAAAAATGATGCAGAATAAAAGAGTAAATAAATAAAAACTGACACTCTACAACAATCAGTAAATAAAGACAAGATCGGCTAGTACCTTACACACTGCAAAGATTGACTTTTCTTATCGCTAGTTACGCTAGGAGTCTTAACTGTGAGACCTTGAGAATATGACAATCTTACGGTAGTTTTATATATATATATTTATGCGGGCCGCGTGAGAATTTTTTATATTTATGAGCTCTTTAGAAAAAAGCATAAATTTTACTAATATGCAGAATTTAGAAAAATCCGGTAACATGCAACCTTACCCCTAATTAGTTGACAAAGTTATTAGATGCTTTCACATAATTCTATGATGGTATTGTTTTATTACAAAAATGAAAATTATTTATTCTTAGTTGACTTTGAAAAAGTTAAAGTCAAACTTAAAAGGTTATATATTCTTGTAGTAAACTACAATTATATGAAAAGATAAGAGATGTGATTAGATATTATTCTTGAAGTAAACTACAATTGTATGAAAAAGATGAGAGATGTCATTCTCATAAATAACATGCCCTTTGATTAAGGACTGTAAGCATGACCAAGATCAGTTCTTGATGTAATCAATTTAACTCTTATTAATTGAAATAATCAACAAGACTGATGTCAAATTCAAGGATCTATTAAGGGAAAGTTGGCTACAGTCTTGTTGTTGTAAGAAAATAAAAATTAATCCCATTTTTAACCTTATATAGAGACATATCTTGTCTGTGTAAATTAAATTAAATTTATATATATTTTTTAGAATTTTTGACCCGATATTATATTTAAAAATTTACTTGACGATAAATTATTAAAATATTTCTTATTAATTTTAAAGTGATCGATTTTTTTATAAAAATTTCAATTCAATGTCTAAGATTTTAAAATTTTCAAATCAAGTGATCAATTTTTAAAATTTTTTAAGAGTTCATTGAAAATATTAGTTTCGTTTGTAATTTACTGTTATGGCTGACATAACCTTTGTTGTTCATGAAATGTAGATATTCATATGGAAAAATAGTAGCTATAGTTAGAGTAGAGCAAAGAGAATATTTCCGATAGACCCCCAACAATAAAGATTCAAGGTTTGAGAAGGTTTAGTAATACGTAGTCTTACCTTTAACTAATAAAGAGATTGTTCCAAATGATTCACACGAATGAAAAATTAATAAATAATAAATAATAAACAGTAAATGATAAATAAATAATGATAATGAAAAATATGAATTAAAAATGATAATAAAAATTTAAAAATTAAATGGTTAAAAATTAAAAATAAATAAATACAAATAATAATAATAAATAAAGATACTATTCACTAAATTAACAAATTTTTAATAAAACTAACCTTTTAAACTGAATTGTTAAATTTTAAAAAAATAATTCCTCAATTAAAAATTTGGATATTAAGTTAAAAAATGTTTAAAAGATTGAGCAATTTTAAATTCTTAAGAAATAAGAATAGTATTGTAATGAGGTATATTTTGATTGGAGCATGTCCATGTCCAAATATGTCCCGGAAGTTGGGAAACTGTTCACAATGTCTATGGTTTTTTTTTTATATTTTATTTTCAAAAGGAAACTACAAAACTAAATCCTTGCTTTGGGGTACACTGCACCTTGCGCATCTCGGCGGAGAAGCTCTTGCACTCCAATAGGGGGCTCCTGAAGGATATGAAGGCCTGGGTTGAAAATGCCAGCTAGCTGAGCAATGCTGTCGATGCACTAGTTCCCTTCTCTAAAAACATGCTAGAGCTGAACCGTCCACTCCCGTTGCAAAAGCTGCTGGATTCTTGTCACTAAAAAAAAAACCTCTGTTAGTACTATGGGTGGAGCAGAGGGAATATATTAACTTCAAGTGAGTCTACTTTGACCACAACTTAGCGATAACCTAAGTCCCTGGGCAGCTTGAATTCGGAGAGCACTCCTATAGCTCAACAGGCGAGCCCCTGTCGAGGTTCTGTTGAAACCTCCTTACCAATCCCCATTCCAATCGCGAATCAGACCCGAGGAAGTCTTTGTGGAGCCTGGTTGCCCTGCTCCATCAGAATCACAATGTCTATGTTAATAATGAATAACGAGGAGGATTGTCTGGTTAGGGTTTAGGAATAAATGAAAATAAGGAACAATGTTGGCTTTATCATGTCTCTTAATGAATCTTATAAAATGCAAATTCCATCCCCGTCGAAAAACCCAAAGCTTGCTGTACAATCATATGCTAATTTTATCATAATTATCATCAACACTCAATTAAAATCTTGTTAAAACATAAAATTTAAATTTTTTTAATAATACACAACTTTATTCTTACTTAATAAAGAGACTGTTTTCAATAAAAATTTGCTAATTCTACCGTCATGTGCTAATTTTACAAATTTGTTATTTTAATATAACTTTCTTTTGTATGAGTAGTACAATATCACCTCTTCTAACAACAAAGGTTTAAGACTCATAATTGATTAAAAAATGGCATTAATGATAATTTAAATGTAGTTTGATTTTATTTTTATTTTAATTGTAGTTTTGGATTTTTATTTCCTTTTTCAGTTTATATTTTTTAATAAAAACAAAATTTTATTTAGTTGTTAATATAAATGTAGACATTTTTATTACGAACTAATATTTTATAATTTTAAACTTAAATTATATTTACTAAATAATTATTAAATTAAGAATATTTTATTTTAAAAATAAGATTTAAAGTAAAAATAAAATAAAATAAAAAGTTAATTAGTAATTAATAAAATTTATTTCATTTTAATTTTAATGTTATATAATAGTTTAATAGAAGAATGTAAATTATCAATTTAGTGACCTTTTCATTTCAAATCTTATATATATATATATATAATTCACTCATTCCTTTCATTTTGGGCCAAGAGCAATGAAACAAATGCAAAATCCGCATCAAAACAGACGACTGTCAAGCAAACAGACTCGGTAATAACATAAGTGCAAATATGTTTAATTATGGTTCTATTCTTAAAATAAATACTTAAATCTAACCAAATGCCAAGAAAGAAAAATCCAACTCTATATTCAAAGTCCTTCTGCTCATGTCCAACAGTAAAACAAACAAAAAGATGATCTTGAACAAAAAGAATACTTCAAATTCACTACTGAGATACGCCAAGCCATTTTGAGAAGTTCTCAAACTCTGTGTAGTCACCATCTGAGATCATAGTTTGGTACCATCCTTTCCCTGCGGCCTTAATTGCTGATGCCTCCTCCTGAAAGGTTAAGGGCAGTAAAATGAAACACACAACAACAGTCAGGCAAATCAGTGTGTACAACTACATTGATCAAGACTTAAGATTCAAGAAGAAATTCAAGTCGGTAGTTGTCAACCTTATGACAACTGCTCGAAATGTGAAAATGAGGACAGATTTCAAATGAAATGATGCCGTGGAATCAATACAAGCATGCATCATTCGTCACGAGAAGATATTAAACAACAGCCATTATCAAACTAGCACTTGATACTCATAACATTACAACATTCCATAAAAACATCCATTCAAGGGTTGAAGTAGAAATTTTAAGATCACAACTCTTCAAATTCCAAAACTTTCAAAGAAAAGTCACCTAATCGAAACATATACCACATCTAACTGAAGTTTAAACCTGAGGAACAATCGCAAAAACCCAATATAAAGCACAAAATGCATAATTTCTACCTTCACATGTTTCTTCACAAAAGCATATACAAAGGGCAACACCACATTTGAGCAAACACTATTCTAAACCAAATATCAAACATTAAGAACAGCCAAATGTTATGACATGAATAAGAATCAAATTGATCAATTAGAGACTTATATACCTTGGTAATGGGCTTTCTCTTCTTGTCAAGCTTTTCCTTCTTGGCCTTAACACGCTCAGCCTCGGATAAGAGCGCCATCCTCCTAGCAGTCTTAGCATAAGGATTCAACTTCAGCATCACATTCAAGTTCTTCAATGGATTCTTCTTGAGTGTGGCCCTCTTAATCTCCTTCTTAATAGGCCTTACAACGGACTGCACCTCATCAGAGTTGATGATACGTGAGAGGTCAGCATTCACCATCTTAGCCCTGGGCAAAACATACCCTTTCTTCTTCTCTGAAACCTTGTCGAAGGTTCCATAGATCGAGTCAAGCTTCTCGAACGCCGATTTCGTCCATATCACAAAGCGACCCAAGTGCCCTCCCGGAGCCAATTTCAGCAGATTGAGTCTATCCACGTTCGCCACTTCAACTCCTGGAATGTTCCTGAAGGCCCTCACAAGCTTCGCTCCTTCGGTTCCGTACACAATCAGGGGGCCTTTGCGAGAAATGTAGCGGCGGTTCCTCATCTTTCCCTTCCCTGGACGGATCGCGTGGCTGTCCTTGGCCTTCTCGGCGTCGGCGTACGCACCGACTTCCTTTAGCACCTTGATTGCGGCGGAGGTCTTCTCGACACTCTCGGCGCTGTCGTTGATAACCAGAGGCATTTCGGGAACGGATTCAATTCTATGGCCGCGGGCCATCACCAGGGAGGGGATCGCAGTGGCGGCGATGGCAGAAGCTACAGCGTAACGTTTCTGGTTGACGTTGATTTTCCTGTGCCAGCGGCGCCAGATCTTGGTCGGAGCGAACATGCGTCCGCCACGACACATGTTTCCGAAAGCTCCCTGGCCGGCGCGGTGTGTACCACCGCCGGGGACACGGGGGATACGAGACACAGCTCGGCCTGTTCCCCAGGACTCTGCGGAGGTCTGGTGGCCGGCGCGCTTGGATACGGCGTAGGGCTGGCGGCTGTTCTTGGAAATGTTGGAGTGGACGAAGTTGACGATGTCGGGGCGGATAGAGGCCTTCATTACGTCGGGGAGAACGACGGTTGCGGCGGAGTCCGTCGCCATGTCGTTCAGTACGGGTAGCTGCTGCACGGTCACGAGCGGGCGAACGGCGGCGGTGGCCATTTGGTGGATTTCAGCTGGAATGGTGAGTGTGAGCTATCTAGGGGCTATCTATGGTTTTGGGGTTGAGAGAGACCTGTTCGTCAAAACCTTACATTATATACGTATGAGATAGGTCTAGGGTTGGAAGATGGGGTATGTTTGGCCACTCGAATTAGTATATCCTTCTCCAGAATAAAATGGTACTCTTAAAAGTAAGCCCATGTCATTGTTGGGCCTGCGTAATAAGCCCAATCTAAAAATGTAACAGATTCAAAGGGCTAATTAGTACTTTACATATAGCCAGAAACCCTAAATCTCAGTGACATAGCAACTCACCAACTCCAAGAAGCGAGTCGTTGTTCGCGTCGGCGGTCTCCGGCGAATCCACCGTCTAAGGTATGTTGCTCCTGTTTTTCTGATCCGGCTCTTTTTGATAGTTCATATAGAAGAAGGAAATTGTTTCTTCTTTGTTCTGTTATGTTGTTATATTGAGATTTGATGCTAGATACGACGATGCTTGCTAAAGACTTGTTATTGCATGTGATATAACCTGTTATCTGTTGTTATGATTCTGCAGGAAGGTGAAAGTCTTTGAACTATCACTTGCAATCAAAATGGCAGCGTAAGTTTCTGTTATTTCGTTCAAAAGTTATTTTTTATGATTGTCCTTCTCTTGATTCAGTGGAAACATTGTTTCCTCCGTTGTTTTTAACTTGTATGAATTCCATTGATGATGGGGGAGTCGTTGATTCCTTATATGAAATTAGATGCTTGATTATGTTTTATATTACATAGTTTATTTTCCGAATTCCATAGGACGGGAACCGGGTTTTGATAGTCTCTTTATTTGGTGAGACTCTTGATGGGCAACATTACATGTTACAGTGATCGCTAGCTCTTTGGCTTAAGTTTAATGAACCTAACATTCTTGGTTTTGAACTCGGAGGGTTCACTGTAGTTCACGTTGTCGTGTTAAAAGGAAGAGATTGCTTCTTGTCTTTTCAGTGAAGAAGGTGCAGTCCCTGTCGAAACATCTGCTCAGCCTCTTGGTGAGCCCATGGATTTGATGACAGCATTGCAACTTGTGCTGAGAAAATCTCTGGCTCACGGAGGCCTTTCCAAAGGCCTTCATGAAGGTGCCAAAGTGATTGAGAAGCATGCTGCACAGTTGTGTGTCTTGGCAGAGGACTGCAATCAGCCTGACTATGTCAAATTGATTAAAGCACTTTGTGCTGACCATGGCGTAAGCCTGTTGACGGTTCCTAGTGCCAAGACCCTCGGCGAGTGGGCTGGTGTAAGTATTATTTTTAAACTGAAATTGCTCTTACATGTTGTAACTCTGAACTGTGAGTTATAAAATGGTTTTGTTATTGCCGATCTTTTTAATTGTATTCTTGTCAACCGTGATATAGTTATGTAAGATCGATTCTGAGGGCAAGGCGAGGAAGGTAGTGGGTTGCTCTTGCGTAGTTGTGAAGGTATGCCCTGTACATGCTGGTGTTCCTTGTTTGTTTTGGCTTGTTTTCTGTGGTTCTGATGGCATTTCGTCTTGAGTTTTTCAGGATTATGGAGAGGAGAGTGAAGGTCTTAATGTTGTTCAGCAACACATCAAATCTCACTAAGTAGCAGAGAAGGATCTTATCAGATCCAATTGTTCATGGAGGCCTTGCTTCTTTTCAATGAGCTCATCCAATGTGATTTTTGATCTTTTCTTAGCCGCTTGTCTTTATAGTATTTGGATTGGATTTTGAGTAGAAAGAACTCTTAGCAGTCTTATTCTTATGGCCCTTGCACAGTGTTTCCTCGTCGAGCTAATATGTAATTGGCATCCATTATAATTGAAGCAACTGGTGTTGAAGTCATTATATTATAGGAATTTATGAAAGGAAAGGAAATCGTGCTGTGATCGTCAGGAAATCCTTCTCCAACGCTATTCCTCATAGACAACAGATTGAGAGATAGAAAGAAAGATAAAAAGAGAGCAGGAATAACATATTTATAGTAGGGCCTGTACTTCAACTAGGCAAAGAAATAGAACTGGTGGTGCTATGCTTACATAAAAGAACAAGATGCTTGAAGGTATTGGCCAAAAAATATAAGTGATTTTGGCAAAACAAATTACCTACATTCCCTAGCTTAGCTTGACGGAGACAGGATTCTTATTACTTTTCCCTATTAACAAGATCTCTATTAAGTTACACCTCCTAGACCTGAAAACCTTCGATCGGAAAAGAAACCCTTTTGGAGTTACATTTCCTTAACAAATATACACACTAGTTTGGTTTGGTCAGTAAAGGATTTGACAGAACAGTACAAGTCAGTCAACTGCTCTCCAAATGGGGCATTTGAAAACTTTCTCTCCTTCCTCCATTTTTGTACAGCTTCACCTGACTCTGCCTGTTACTGTCTCTAGTTAGTATCCAACACTTACACTGCAAGAAACAAGAGGGACAGAGGTTACGGGGATCTAATGGAACATTGTTCAGGTTCTTGAGCAATTTGGAAGAAACTGAAACACAGTAGAAGGCAGACACTTACAAGTTGGCATACCTGGGAGTAGCAAAAACAAACTCAACACGCAACGTCGTTGATGAGGGTTTTTGCAGCTACTCCTCCGACCGTTTTGGTGTTCATGTCATTTGATGACAAGGCTTTCCTCTGAATCAATTAAAAATATCAATTACAGAACAAAAACTCCAGTTGGCAGTGTACATGGATCAATCAAATGTTGTCAATATGACATTCAAATCAACTCTTAAGTTCGATCAGAGAATTGTTTTTATAATTTTAAAGATTATGAATTTAAAAACATTATTGAATCACTAAAAGCATAGCACAAAGTTAATTGTCTTAAACCAGTGTCTCCCAAAGTGGTAAAATTAGATCCATAAAAAACATCTGCACTTACAATTGGCTCAAAATCGGGGCTAGACAGGTTAACAGTAAGGTTCCCCATCAATAACAAAACCTGCAGTGGTTAATTGGAAATTGTAAGATAACACATTTGCAACTCAAAACAAGCAAATCATGCAACTATTCTGAAAAAATCTGGAAAGGCAAGTTTGACCATTTGCTTTCTTCAATACTTCATAACCAGAAATTTTACATATCAATGCACATGAGAGGTTATTTCCAAAGACTTCAATAGCTTACAGTTTCATAATTTATGGGATCCATTTCCTTGAGCTTTTTCACATGACCATTGGCGTCTGGATCAAATACACTCCCAATGAAGCTATATACTTCAGCAAAATCTGGAAGACCTGGAAGTCAAAAACATAATATCAAATTAAGCTCTTCCCTCTCCTTTTTCAGGTTTAAGATGAACAAATGCAGTATAGAGTATTACCATGAAGAATAGGCGCTTGTCTCCCCTGCTTTGGCACCTCAGTTCCTTGGAGACTTGGAAATTCATCTTGTGATAACATAACGTTACTGGTTGCGGTATTTATTAGCATAGGAGTGTCGTCCCAAGGTGCATATCCAGGTACAATGGCGTTCATAGAGGAAGGATAAGCCATGGGTGCCGCCATTGGCACTAAAACTGATATGAGGTATACCATGTAATGGTAAGTCAAAGCTTCAATTCAATCTCTCAAAATTAGTAAATGGAAGTAACATACACACACCATTTTTGGATGCCTTCTGAGGGTAAGGATGAGCAGCTTTGCGCTTAGGGCGAGGCGGCGGCACATGCGCAATTGTACCGTTCTTTTGAACCTTCAGAAAGTATTTCTGTGCATGACTACGGATCTGAAAAAGCAAAATGATAGGTAAAAAACAGAACAAAGAATTGAAGTACATGTACACACGAACTCAGAACGATAGTACAGAATATGAACCTGGATCACCGTCTTAGAACCCACAAAATCTTCGATCTTTTTCCAGTCCCGATCAAACCTGAATTAATGAAGAAGATTAAAAGGACACCAAAGTCAAGATTTGCCTCCGTAACAGCTTCCTAAAAAGGTCCTCAGTTTTCTCAAAGGAAAGACAAGAACTCAGGAATATAAAGGGGAGCAAGGCCACACAAGTTCATATTAGCAAGACAGTAACTGTTGGAATCAAAATTGAAGTACTGCTAACTGTACTAAGCCAGTATTTCTAGGCTATAACATCTGTCGACCAATAGATCCACAAGATCAAACTTCTCCAAGCAAAACCCATATACTATATATGCACGCAACTGCACAATAATTTCGAAATCACTTCAACTCTAAACAGGAATCAGAAACTAACCACCAACCAACCAGACACGACCAACCACTTCCTCCTGTTACCACTACTGCTCATCCATTCTCCATTAGAGGGCTTTCCAAGGAAGGAAGAATTAAGTCATCATAAAATGAGAAGAGAAGACAACGTACAGTTGGAGAGCTTCGAGGAACTTGTCATGTTCTTCTTCGGTCCAGCTCTCGCGAGACTTGGTGATGGTGTATGGTTTCCTGACCTTCTTGCCAGACCCATCACAGTTGCTAGGCGTAGTAGTCGAAGACGGGGTAGCCGTCGACGGTGGAGGGCCGGGGTTCGTCGGAGAGGAGGAGCTGACGTTCATTTGAAGAAAGGAGTCTAACAAACCAAATCCAGACACATGGGGTGGGAAGAGAGATGTTCAGGTGTTGGATTTACGTAGAGAAACAAACAGAGAGAGAGATTGCGCGTGAAGAAACAGAAAAGCTTATGGCTTTCTGTGTGGGTGTGTACTGTGTGAATGGCGTTGGAATGGTGCGTTCAAGAAGAGAGTCGTCTTGGACCTTTCAATTAATCGTCGCTTTTTGTTCGTGGTCTGTATTGATTTAAATCCTCAATCATGCACGTGCCTATTCCCATGTGGAGGCCTCCACAGTGTCGTTCTGTACACCAATTGAGGACTTGGACTTAACTACCCTATCTAAATTCTAAAGTCAAACACCTCTATTTATTTTTTAAAATTTTAGAATTGTTAAATACTTTTTATCCATATTCTTAATTCTCGTAATTATTAAATTAATTTATTACAACCATTTATCTCATTTTGCCTAAAATTATTGACATAAAATTATAAATAATAGAAATACTTACTTAAATGATAATTATTGATCAAAATTACGTTAAATTTTGTATCAAAGTAATATTTTTTAATGTTTTAATTGAATTAGTTTGGATTGTTTGAACCATAAGTTTTTATTCATTTATTTGCATATGTAATAATAATCATCATCATTATCATCACGCAGGTTATTTGAAAGCACTCTCTCTATTAGTTAGGAATAAGATTGCATATTATTGACCTTCTTCAAATTTTTTTATTGTTGTTTTTGTTTATTTGGAACTAGCTGGACTCAACATACAAGTTAGAATTGATAAAAATATTTAATCCACGACTAATGTTAAGTATAATAAAATTTGAAATTTTAAACAGAAAAGTAAAAAAAAAGTATCGAACAACAAAAAAACAAAAACAACAATATTTAGTAAAAATTCGCTGACATGCAAAATTTAAGAAGATTTAATAGTACACAATTTCACTGTAAAAAGTATTTAACACTTAGACAAGGTATATATTCATTCATTGTTAGTACTTCCCACTTTCCAACTTTTTAACTTTTGTTTACTGAGTAGTCACATGGTTTCTTTCAAGCTAAATGCCAAGAAACCTTTCCAATACCTAATTTATGTTTCATCCAATAAAGGGTTATGTGACAAATCAAATCCCTAATTAATAGGCATAAACCACATTAGACAAATTCCCAATTCATATACCTAAAAAACATATTACATGCAACTTTAGCATGCAATGCCTTAAACTTACTTTTCAAAGAAGATATTATGCCCTCCTTGATGGAATTTATTTAGTACATAGAATAGAACAGATAAGAGCCTGTAATGCAGAGATCTGGTGACTTTGCTGTTTCTTCATAGCGCCGCCGATGTTTTGAAACCTAAAACAGCCGATTAATCGCCAATCCTAATAGAAAGAGTGGGACATAGGCGACAGCTACGTGTGACTTCGTTTAGTCCACTCATGTCCAGACCCTACCTGTTACCGGTCACTTCGAGATGTGTCGTTTCGATGTTTCGATTTTTGTCAACAATAACGTACAATTATTAAAAAATGTAATCGATTAATTTTTTCAATTTTCAATTTAATTAATTTTATTATTAAAAATTAATTATTCAATTTTATAAAATAATTAATTTTATTTGTAAAATTAATTCAATTAAATTTTTATTTACATTTTTAATTTTTATTCAATTTTTAAATATTAAAAACATATTCAATATAATTGGATTAAATCGAATCATTTCTGTAAAAAATTATAAAGATATGTTATAATAAAATGACATTAATGGTTCAAATTAAAATTAAACAAAAAATACGATATAATTTGTTATTATTTCTATTCTTAGTTCATAAAATTATAATTATAATTTAAAATTTAAATAAATAAATATTATTAACTATGTAATTAAATTTTTATTTAATATTAGTTGGGTCGGTCGTGCTAGGCTCATGCTCAGGCGTAGAACGGCATGTGGGCCGATCGGCCTATTCATATATGGTGGCCTAAATTTGGCAAGTATTCACTATATAAGTTCACTACTTCTTCATAACGCAGGTATAACACCAAAACCCTAATATTCCCTATTCACAGTTATCAGAATCCTTACAAAAATACTAACTTGAGCGTTAGATGGGCCTACCGGCAATCAACCTCCGTTGGGCCTTCTACTGTTTTGCAAGTATTTCCTAGCTAAGGTCAACTAAACTTATGGATCCAAATAATAGCGCCCAACCTCAACAAAATCACACAGAACCAAATATTTATCTCAAAAATAATAATTATAAAGATATAAAAAAAAAATTCAATGGCCTAGAATATAACCCGCCAAAATCCGGCGGTTGTTAGATTTATTAAGAAAAGGTGTAAATGTGGACCCACTTATAACAAGAAAACTTTTTGACAATCAACAGGTGAAGGACACGTGGTGGTCTGATCTCCAAGGTTTTCTGTTTGACGCCAACCTTGCCGACCACGATCAATTTCGAACATCAGATGTGGACACGCATACACACAAAATTTAGGCGCGCTTCAGGTAGGGACCAATCAACCAGTAGAAATGGGTCCCAGAAGATAGGAATGAATGAGATGACGTGGACTGTTGTGAGCCTGAGGCTGAGTGTAGTGGAACACTAGAGGATAAGGAGTTTGAGGGGTGCCTGTGTGTAGGTTAGAAAAACAGTAGAATCTTTATGGTTTGGGTCTGAATGGATATTCAAATTGTTGTCGGAACCGTTACAGCTACTGCAAGAACGACACGTCGGGGCTTCTTGTCGGCGATATACAAATTCACACCTTCTTCTTCTTCTTCGTTTTCGCTTTCTCGTCATCATTTCTCATCTACAGTTCCAAGGACTATATGTTCTTCTCAAGAACCACCCAATCGAAACGGAGACTCAAATAGTATGTGTATGTTTGTCGTGGAGTCATTTGTGTTCTTGGATGTTTTTAGTATATTCATAGTTGAATCGGTTAATGTTCTGATCTCAGATGATAAGTTTTCGACGGACTGGGACAAGGCATGGACAAAGTTCAAGAAGAAAGGGAAAAAGGGTATCTTATCTCAGTTTTCTCCGAACAAGTATGTTACCTGGAACCCTCGTAACTCCAACTTCCCGTTGTCTGAAGAAGTTGATCCCATCAAAAGAACAGAGAGGTCGAACCTCAGGGTATGGAACAGTTCACAGTTTACTCTAGTGGGTGCCATCGTAATTGTTTTGTTTCTTTTGCTGTATACAATTCTTGCACCAGTCAAGTGATTATAATTGGTTTCTGCTCCGATCCCACAATTTTTTGGTGGAACCTGTTAGGGAATGAGTAAAAGCTAAGTAAATGTTGTTTTCAACTGTTATTTCCACCTTCGGTTCACTGAGTTCATCTCATGATCAGCCGCCTTGTTTCATACTCGAACTCTATAATTTGTATGTTAGCTGACAACTAGAGTGATTTACATTTCGATTTCATAATCGTAACGCGAGGAAAGAAATTAAAGATCACCATAGAATTGCATGTGGAGTCATGTCCTGATCAGTCTTGCTGTTCTTGTTTCATTTACTGTCTCCTTGATAATCGTGTGGCTTAGGTTATGTGCAAGAATTGAGAATAAGCGTAGCAATGAGTTGTCTGGGTCTACACCCCTTAAAACCTAAACTGGGCCTGATATTCGAGTTCAGTCGGCAGATCAAAAGCTCTGTTTTTAGTTTAGAATCAGATTGAAATCTTGCATTAAAAGTTTTATGTAATTCAGAATTCAATTAAATCAAAATTTATTTATTAATAAGACCGATATAGACTATTTAAATATGATTAAATTAATATTCTCAAATTTAGGAATGGCTATAAGCCGGTCGGGCAATTTTTTTAAAATAAAAAATATAAAATAATATATTTTTTAATTAGATCTAAGTCTGAGCTATCCAGACCTAGACCCGTTGTGTTTTTAAAAGAGTTGGATCTCAAGTTGATCTGGGCTTGAGTAATCTATGGGTCGGTTTAATTGAAAACATCTAAGTCTGAGCTTATAGACCAGCCCATTTTTATCCTTACTAAAATTTAAACTTGATTCAAAATCTGATCAATTCGATTTTAACATGCTTCTATTCTGGCTGAATGATTCTTTGCGGGAGTTTCAATGGTTATTGCAAAGAGCAGCAAAAACAACTTCTTTTCTTTTTTGAAGAAAAAGTATTTATTTATTGAGAGGAAACAATATCACAATTTAGAGTGTCTAACAAAAAAATAGATGACGTGTCCCAACTCAGCCTATTGGGATATCTAGTAGCTGATTTAGATAACAAGTGGGCTACAATATTTACATGCCATGGAATCCGTTTAAACGTAAATGATTGAAAACACATGCTGTTAATTTGCATTCTTCCAGTATCACTCCCAACTCATTGATGTCAGTTCTTGATCCATGGAACCTCTGCAGCAACTTAAGACAATTTGTTTCCACCTCAACAAACGTGAAGCCAGATTGTATCAACCAAGATAAGGCTTCTTTGAATGCGATAGCTTCAGCAATAAGATGATTATAATTTAATATAGAAAAATCTAAGAGACATTTAACAAACTAACCTCTCTCTCCTCTTATTACTAAGCCATATGACATAGTCCCCTGACCATATTGAATTGCTGCATCAAAATTGCACTTTACAACTTCAGCATTTGGGCCTGACCAACAGACAGCAGGTCCATTAGCACTTGTTGTTAGTCCAGAATTTCTACTCTTAAATTGGGCATGTTGCCACTCTTCAAGAAATCTGGTTGAAGAAGCCACTCTTCAAGAAATCTGGTTAAAGAAGCAACAATAGCTCTGAGATCTAATCTTCTATTATGTCACATTAACGAATTTTGAGCATTCCACAAATGCCACATAAGTACATAAGCCCAACTCACCACATCTATCTGGCCAGTCAAGTGATCTTGCAAAAAGTTATTAAAATTTGGAGCAACAAGATATAAATTGAATAAAGCCCAACATGCACAAGCTTGATCACATTCTAGCAATGTATGAGAAATTGTTTCAGCCTCATCACAATAAGGACAATTTTCCTCAATTGTCATTCCGCTTCTTTTTAAGGCCACTCTTATTGGAATAATCCCTCTACATGCTCTCCAAAGAAATTCCTTCGTTTTAGGAGGAATTGGTAGATGCCACAACTTCTTCCAAGGGCCAGCAATCTCTTTAAAAACTGTGGTGCTTAAAAATTTAATGGCTGCTCTATAACCAGATCGAACTGAGTAGAAGCCATCTTTAGTAAAATGCAAAATCAACTAATCTTGGTGGTTTATCGTATGCAAAGGAATTGACATTATTTTCTCCACATCCATATTACAGAAAAGGCCTTGTATTAATTGTAGATCCCATTGCTTTTCATCTTCTAGCATTAATTCATTCACTTGCAAATATTCAAAATGTCTACAACGGGTGACTGTACAAAAAAATTAGCATCTCCCTGTAACCAAGGATCATTCCATACTGAGATGGAATCTCCATTTCCGATTCTCCTCCGTTTGCCAATAACTAGCAAATCTCTAGCTTGTAACATACTCCTCCAAATAAAACTTGGATTATATCAGTTCGTTGCTTCTAGGAAAGAGTTATTGGGAAAGTATTTAGCTTTGAGAATTTGTGCTGGAAGAAAAGAAGGGTTATGGATTAAATTCCATCCTTATTTAGCTAGCATTTCCAAATTGAACCAATGTAAAATTTGAAAACCAAGCCCACCCTCTAGTTTTGACCCACACAATCTTTCTCATGTTAGCTAATGCATCCTGTCACCCCGTTGGGTTTACTGCCCTATCAAAAGGAATTCATCACATTTTAAAGTTCATCATATGTTGAAATTGGGATCAAAAAAATATTCATATAGTAATTGGGCAAAACTTAGGCAACTGTTTTAAGAAGAATTTCCTTTCCTGCTCTAGATAGAAAATGATTTTTTTAACTATGAAGCCTCCCTTTCAGTCTCTCTTTCAGAAAAGAGAATATATGTTTCTTGTTTCTTCCTACAAGAGAAGGCAACCCCAAATATCTTCCATGATCTAGGGGAGTTGAAACTCCTATAATCTCTTTCATATCCCTAGCCAATCTTGGATCAACATTAGAGGAGAAAAAAATTCCAAAATTTTGAAACTTAACAGCCTACCCCGAAGCCCTTTCATAATCCGCAAGTATTGTTTTTATAGATAGACAATTAGAAGTAGCTGCTCGAAAGAAGAAAAAGCTATCATCTGCAAACAATAAGTGAGAAACTGGCAGGGCTCTTCTAACAACTCGAAGCCCATGCAAATTTCCATCTGCTTCTGCCTTTCGTAATAAAAACGTAAGGCTTTCAGCACAAAGAATAAAAGATATGGGGAGAGAGGATCTCCTTGACAAAGCCCTCTTTTTGGTGCAATTGGACCCACTTCATTTTCATTTAATAGAACACTGCAATTTACTGACTTGACACACATCATGATTAATTCAATCCATTTTCTGTCAAAGCCCAATTTCCCCATAATGAAGTCCAAATACTTCCAGTCAACTCTGTCATATGCTTTGCTAATATCAAGTTTTAAAGCCACATCGCCATATTTCCCACGCAATTTCCTCTTCATGCAGTGAATAAGTTCAAAAGCCATCATGACATTATCATGAATTGATCACCTAGGGACAAAAGCAGATTGTGCAGCAGAAACAATTTTAGGCATAATATCTTTTAAACGATTAGCCAATGCTTTTGCCACGATTTTGTAAAGCACATTACATAGAACAATGGGTCTAAAATCTCGAATATTTATCAGTTTATCATGCTTCGCAATGAGGACAATAAAAGTATGAGAAAGGGAAGTAGGGAACTGACCATTATGTAGCCAACATTGACAGCTCCGTAAACATCTTTCCCAATGATAGGCCAAATTTTGTGGTAAAATGCTGCGCTAAATCCATCTGGTCCTGGCGATTTTTCTAGATGCATTCGGGCAATTGCCACTTTGAATTCATCTTCTGTAAAAGGTGTCGTAAGAAAATGATTGTCTTCCTCCCCAACTGTTGCCCTCATTACAGAAAAAACTCCAACATCAGGATCTTCACTATCCGAGTATAACGTGGAGAAATATGCCCTAACTATTTTAGCCTGACCATTCCCATCAGATATCAAATGACCATCATTAGATTGAAGAAGTGGCATCATGATGGTTCGTTTTCTACTAGATGCCTGCACATGAAAGTATTTTGTATTCCTATCGCCATATTGTAGCCAAAAAGACTTAACCCTCTACCTCCAATACGCTTCTTCTTGTGCTAGCACCTTATTCAACTTCTCTTTAATTTTGTTAACATGCCCTCCAAAATCAGCATCTCTTTGGGCTTGTTTGAGAATTCCATGCAAGTCATTCTTCTGATTTGTAAAATTGACGGAAACTATCTTGCTCTATTCAACCAGCTCTGCAGTGCATTTGGTTATTTTATTCGTGATGGGAACCAAAACATCATCTGCCCAATTATTTTTGATCACATCTGCTATGCCATGTTCCAATAACCACTGATTTTCGAATCGAAACCTTCTCTGCCTTCTCAAAGAAACTACATCGAGAACTTTCAACATTATCGGGTTATGATCTGAAACATTAGCAGGAACATTCAGAAGGCTCTGGTTTGGGAACCTTCTCAACCATTTATTGTTCATAAAAGCCCTATCAAGCTTCTCAAACATAGCAAAAGTTGTCCCTCTGCTCTTCTCCCATGTGAAAGGCTCATCACTTAAGGGTATCTCTACTAAATTAGATGCTTCCACACATGTTCGAAAGCCTTCGAGCAAACTATTTGGATGCTCCCTCCCACCAACATTTTCAGTAATAGAAAGCATATTATTAAAATCGCCAATAATTACTCAAGGCAAATTGCTTCTACGAGACAATGCTTAAATCAATTTCCACGAGTCACGTCTTTTGCTTCTCTCCAGATAACCATAAAAACCCTTAAGCCTCCAATCCTCACTACCCATTGTCTTGATTGACATATCAATGTGATTTCTTAAAAAGCTACATATTTCTACCAAGCCTTGTTCTCTCCACAAACAAGCTAGTCCTCCACTTCTACCGATCCTATCTACCACGAAACTACCATTGTAACCAATTTCATACTTGATTTCCTCAATTCTCTGACCATGTACCAGAGTTTCCATTTAGAAAATCACTTCCGGCTGAAATTTTTGAACCATCTCCTTGAGTGTTAACACTATCCGAAGCTAGCCGAGGCCCCAACAGTTCCAACTTAGGCAACTCATTGCTCTCAGCGATCCTGCATATCGGAATTTAAAGTTTTTAAATTGTCACTAGACCAAGATTTTATCCACCGATTGGTCATCTCCTGTATTGGTTGTAATTTGGCATAAAATTGATAGGAATATCGGAATTTAAAGTTTTTAGACTGTAATATTGTCATTATAATTTATCTTAATTGGATTGATCACAACAATTCGTAACTGAGATAAAATTTGTAGTCTAAATTTCAAAACCTCAGATAGATGCAAGACTTGGTCTTAAAGTTTTACGTCTTCTAATGGAATCAAGTCTTTCGTGGTCAGCACTCTTGTCGTTGATCTTGTCTGTGGAATCTAGCCCCGGAGTGCTTTAAACACGACATTTAATTCAACATCACTCACTTTTGTACTCAGTCTAACAGGGCAGGGCCGGATCTTTCTTAAGAGTCATTATGTAGTTTCTCCGGAAAACAGCGTTTAATCCAACTCAGATCCAATTTTGAGTTCTCATTTTCAACCCCAAAATGCCACATCTTCAGCCTTGTCTACTTCTCTTCGTAAATGGTCGTTTTCGGGGGGGAACATTAAACTTGGAAAAGCAAGCAGAGGGAAGAAAAGAAAGCAAAGGAATTCCACACACGTAATGATCTGTCTGCTCCGTACAGTGAATACACGTTTGACTTGGCTTTTCCTAGCAATCAACACCCCTTTGAAGCCAATAATTTTAGTTTATGTTTGTAATCAGACACTCGTGCAAATTCCCACTCAATTGAAGCTTTCAAATGATAGGCTATTGCAGAATTTGGAAAAAGTAAAAGTTCATGAACGAACTGATTTGTTCTGATACATTGGAAATTTCCCACATTACAGCAACAATGAATGATTAGGGTCCCATTGAAACAGTCACCTAAGCACATTCTGTAGTTCTTTTCTATCTCCCTCGTTATATAAACCCCATCAGTCTTTCTTTATCATTCACACCATTGCCATACCCTTTTTCTCTTCATGAAAAAAAAACTATGCAGTTTGCTCATAAGCCAGCTTCTAAAGAGCCCCGAAAGAAGAAAGTTATGCTTCCTCCAAAGAGAGGTCAAGTCAAAAGGAACATCATGTCCGAGTTTGTGAAGATGGTAGCCAAGGCAAGTCGAAAGATGCGAAAAGCATTGGCCAGAAACTAAAAGGAGACTGTCCTCCGAAGACCATAACTGGCTATGGCTGCCATAGAAGCACCAACTTTCTCAATGCTCATTGGTTTAAGCGTTTTAGTTTTTCCCAATATTTCCCTTCTGTTAACCTTCATATTGGCTTACCTTTTAATAGGTAATTGTCTTTGTCATTGAAACTTTGCAGGAGTAATCTCTGTATCACAAACTTTTGTTAATCACAAATGCAGGCCTTTCTATAAGAACTAGCGTCTTCATTTTCAGTTCACCTTTTTATCTAAAACCTAGCATGGGAAGTCTGTAATGAATTATACATGATAATCTTCATTTTGGTGAATATATTCTTTATAGGTTGGTTTGTAACCTCTTCTAGTACTTTGAGATACTGACGAAGTCCAAGCTTTCTCTATAATAATCCACTTTATCAACATTTAAGTTGCATCATCATAATCAATCCTCCTTTCATCTATATACTCTTTTGCCACTAGTCGAGCTTCAGACTTTTCTCTTGGTCATTGTTGGCTTTCTCGTATATGTCTTTTTCTTTTTGAAAGTTGCACCATCTCTAATGTTTTATTCTTGTTTAAGGACTCTACTTCCTCCATCATAACTCTTATCCATCTATACTTCTCTTGACTGCTCATAACCTCTTAACTGAATTTTTATTTTCAACCATATCTATTTAGTGGCCCAATGGTACATCTTGTTCTATTTGTGGCTATAATATGATAGTGTTCTTCCTCTGACATTGCCCTTGAACCATAATTTCACCCGTTTTTAAGCTCGACCCAAGTTAATTTTGTTGGTTTATGACCTGGAGCCAATCAGTAATTGGATGTAGTTTAGTGACAATTATTTAAAGACATACTTTATCTTATACAAATTTATATGTATTTGATAAAATCTATAGGATAAATATATATTGTAAATGAAATTATGATAAGAGTATAATTATGAGATTCATATTAGATTTATGTATTATCCCTAAATTGTTCCTATTTATTGTTCTATTGAAATTGGAAATTAGTATAATGTAAAAAGACTAGCATAAGATTTGTTTTTCATTATGAAAGAAGTAGTCAATCTTATAGACTAAAGTATAAAGATACTTAAACAAACGCGTGGGTACTTGTTAAAGAACAAAGTCATTAAACTAATCCCATATGAAAAATCCATTAAAAATATTACTTGTATGTTTATGAAAATTCTTATTGTGATGATTGTATAAGTGATTATTTGACTTGAGGGTTTCAAAGTTATCTTATATATGGATTATTTTGATACTACTTATGATCTCTTCTAATCATAGGTCGTTTAGTAGGTAGTCATTGGATGTAGTATGAATTTTATGGATGTAGTTGAATGATCAAGATATGATTTATCACCCTAAATTAATTGGGAAGAATGTTTCATTTTTCTCGATTAGTATTGATTAGGAAAATCCTTGGTCAAGATAGAATGAAATTTTATAAATAGTTTACAGTTGTTATTAATTGAATCGATAGCCAATGGTGGATAACAAACATGTTTGGACTCAAAATAAATTAGACATTAATTTTATGATCTATGTCTAATTACAATATTGTGTGATGAAATGACCGAATTATATAAAAAAAATGATGCACGAAAAGGTTAGTTAAAACCATTAGGCCACTATGATAGTGTTCTTCCTCTGGCATTGCCCTTGAACCAAAATTTTCACCCTTTTTTAAGTTCAATTTAAGTTAATCTTATTGGTTTATGCACAAGGCCTGAATTTTTAAAAAATGCGGCTTGAGGCCCTGTCAATCAGAGCTTGGCTCGTTGATCTCAGGCCGGACCAAAGCCCTATTGCCACCTCTACATCTTATTACTTTGTAGATGTTTCCACTTGACCCTTTTACCACAACTAAAGCACCCTTTACCGCCTTAATATTATCCTTTTCAGTTTTATAGCCAAAATTATGGGCATTTAAAGTGTCTAAATAAATTAAATTCTTTTTAAAATCTAGTACATGTTGAACATAAGACAAAACCATTAAATATCTTGGTCCTCACATCGAAGATTTTGTAAGCTTTATCATCTCCCAACTGAATAGTATTTAAGTTATATGTTGTTATGACATAAATAAATCCTTATTTGGTGTCATACGATATAAGCATATCATATCTAAAATTTTATGTCCTAAAATTGACTGGTTAAAACATATATTTTATCTTTGTCACTACTGTAACACCCAAATACCCCCTGGGAGGATACATGGATGCCACCCAAGACAGAACAAACAAAACAGACTTCACATTGATATTTATTTTATTTAGTAACTCAAACCCACACATATATATATTACATAATGAATATCAGAATAAAAATCCACAGATTTTATACAGGCCCAAACACGCGAAACAAAATACATTTTCGAGAAAGATAAAACAGACTCCTTTGGCCATTGCGGTTGACTCGTCCCAGTCTTTAATGTCCTCGCTCTGAACCTACACGGGGCAAATCCACCGTGCTAAGCTTATAGCTTA
>JAOSBP010000005.1:35603810-35643423 GCA_027563825.1 Erythroxylum mucronatum
GGGGGGGAAGGGGGGTCGGGTATTTTAAACAAGATTTACCGACAGAAATAGCGACGGAAATTTTCGTCGGAACTTTTAAATTTTATTTTTCCGCCTTTAATTCCCACCTTTAAATTTTATTGTCCCGCCTTCCCTCTATTTTTAGCGACGGAAACTAAAACCGTCGCTAAACAAAATTTTTTCACGTTGATTTTAGCTATGGAAATAGGTTTTCCGTCGCTAATATTGGCGGGACGAACTCCCTCCATTTTTAGCGACGGAAATTAGAATCGTCGCTAAACAAAATTTTTTCACATCGATTTTAGCAACGGAAACGGATTTGCCGTTGCTAATTTGCTACGCTTCATTTTCCGTCGCTAAATGAATTAACCGACGGACACGTTACCGTCCCTAAATTCCGTCGCTAATATTGGCGAGACGAATTCCCTCTATTTTTAGCAACAGAAAATTAGAATCGTCGCTAAATAAATTTTTTTGATGTCGATTTTAGCTACGGAAATAGATTTCCGTCGCTAATTTGCTACGCTTTATTTTCCGTCACTAAATAAATTTGTTCAAGTAGGTTTTGTCGACGGAAATCATAATGCCGTCGCTAATTTGCTACGTTTTCTTTTTTATCGGTAATGTTCCGTCACTAATTCCTACTTTTTTTGTAGTGAAAAAGAACTTAAGGTCAAGTCTTGATGTAGTCCAACACTAACACTTCGATGCCTTCAAACTTTGATTTTAGACAAGAATATTCTAAAACATATTTCTTTTTGAAATTCTAAAATTGCATATTTGTAAATATAAACGATAAATAAAAGAAATAGCTTCTGTTGTTATTCGATTGGGTTTGTGAACATGACAAGACAACGTGATGAAATATTTTGTTAACAGCTCGTATGAACACGGGAAAACAAAGCACAAACGTTGAGTTTCTGTTGAATGTTTAGGGTAGATAAAAGCTGTATGGCACTAGGGTTCACTCGCAAGTCGCAACTGAAAACAAAAATCTAAGGAAAAACAAAACACAAACGTTGAGTTTCTGTTGAATGTTTGGGGTAGATAAAAGCTGTATGCCATTAGGGTTCACTCGCAACGGAAAACAAAAATCTAAGGAAGAGTACATACATCACTTCATCCCTGCAGGTGGGGCATGACTGCTTAAAGTAGGAAAAAGTAGTTTTAAGTTTCAGCCCTGCATTTCCTTGCTCTTATCTTTTGTGTTCTCAAATGACTCGACAGTCTACGGAATGGTTTGGTTCACGCCCCAAGTCTTCGAAGTCAACAGAATTACCGAATTTGGGAGGTGTTATCCGTACCTTTTTTTTTCTTTTTTCCATTGAATATTTGAATAAATTAGTCGATGAATTTAAATTTTAATTTAATTAATAAATTATTAATGTATTATTTTTCGTATAGTTAAGATAAAATCAATTTTCAAGAAATATAAAGTTTTTTTTAAGTTACAGATAGAAAGTGAACTAAAAAAAGTTAATACTTTCCTTCGTCATTTGTTTAATAAGATAAACTTTTATAAAGTTTTACTAATTAGAAACAAGGTTGCGTGTACTACTAGACTTTTTCAAATTTCACGTCTCAGCGAAATTTTTACTGAATGTTATTGTTGTTATTAGTTTTAATTTAATTTAATTTTTATAATTCCTTTATTAAAAATGGAATTCAATTAAATTTCTCTTCAAATATTAATGTATTCCAAAATGGGTAATTATATCTTTAAAAGTTTGATTTCTTTGAAAGTTCATTTAATTCTTAAATCTAATTTATGAAATAAATATATATTTCTTTCTTTTTAAACCCATTTTTATATCTAACTTTTTGTTCTTTATCTTGATTGCTCCGTTTAATTTATTCACTTTAATTCATCTTTCGTTGAAAATCAAACTTAAATTTTTATAATTTAAATATTTTTTCACCATCTTTTATTTCTTTCTAATTTATATACTTATATTTTGTTTTATATAAATCAAGATATTCGTGTTCATTATTTTTAAAACTACCATACATATAATCATTACATATTCAATAATTAATTAAATAAGGATATTTGGTCATTAACAAATATAATTTACTTAAAAATAGATTCGAGCAATAGAATTAAGTTCTAGTTATTTAATTATTTTTTTCAAATCGACCAACCATATATCTCTGTTTATAGATTTTAATTCAATTCAATCCTACATTGATATTGTTTTCCTTGAAGAAAGATGCTTTTAGGGTTTGTCTCGTAAGACTAGGGACGTAGTACCACTGGGCTCCTTAAAATTTATAAAAATTAAATATTTTAATTTTTAATTAATATATATATATAGAAGGACAGAGTTATTTGGAGCTTATTGGTATACTGAGCCCTTCAAAATTTAAAAACTTAAATATTTGAACCCTCCTATCTTAAATTCCTGGCTCCGTCTCTACGTATGACCATAATAGGAAACATACAAGAAAGACAACCTAAAATCCAATTCAAATTCTACATTGATATTGTTTTAAGATGCTTTTAGGGTTTGTCTAGTAGGACCATAATAGGAAACATACAAGAAATACAACCTTTTGCATAGTGTTGTATGCTTGATCTTGCTCCCCTTCAAAATTATCCAATGAGGTCTTGTCTGAGTATCTTAGACAAGAAGATATGCGCCTTTAGCCTTCTAAATTCTAATAATGTGTTACGATTGCAGAATAAGGCTCGAAGTACAAGATCAAAGTTCGCATATCTTAAAGATCTTTCAACATTATCGTTAAATTCTACCGTGGGCTTGACTTACCAAAAGACCAGAAGAATGATTGAATATAGAAAGGTAAAAAACATAAACTCACTCTGTAGTTAGGCTTCAATTACCAAAAGACCAGAAGAATGGTTGAATACAAAAGAGTAAAAGACATAAACTTCTCCCTTAGTTTAAGAAATTTTAAAAAGTTTCTTTAGACTTTAAAAAAATGATAAAAAAAATTCAACCAGTTTAACCGAACGATAGAAATATTGAACCGTCCAATTTTTTTGGTTCAGTTTCAATTTTTCAGTTTAATTTATTTTAATAATTTTTATTGTTAAAAATTGATCAACTAATCGGTCAATTTTTGTAAATTGATAATTTTTTATAAACTAAAATAAATTAATTAATTTTCATCTAACAATCTCCTTTTTTCAATTAAATTTTAAATTCTTTAATTAATAAGAACAGTCTCTTTCAATTATATTTCAAATTCTTTAATTTTATTTAATCTTTAGTTAATTTTATGACGGTCTAATATTGGTTGAACCTTTTAAACCTTAAACCTCTTGTCTTATTGGTTTAACTTCTTATTTAGTTTTTAAAGCATTGATTTAAAATTCTTGAAAAACTCATTTTAGTTTTTTTTTAAACCTCTTATCGTAGAATTAGGTTGAAAAATATGACATAAGAATTTTTAGGAGAGAAGGGAACTAGAGAGAAAACACTAGAGAAAGAAAGAGTTTGTGAGGAGTTCAGACACTTACTTCCCTTAACAAATTACAAGACTTAAATACAAATAATGCAAATAAGGACATGGACCTATTACACCCACATCTCCTAATAACAAGCTAATAATGACCGCGTAAGGAAATATCATGGGATTTAATTGTGGAGGCAAGCTACTGATTTTACCAGCCTGGAGGGATCCTCAAATAGGTGAGGCACCATGTTTTCGCGAAGCACTAAGATGGATAAAGAACCTCTCTTTTGCCCCTATTTGTGTGGAAACGGACTGTCAAATAATTACACATTTCTTGACATCTATATAAAATTTTCCTTCTTACTTTTCGATGATTATTGAGGATTGTAAAATTCTTATTAATGAGCATCGGTTTATTTTCACTGCTTTTGTTAAGAGACTAGCGAATCAGGTCGCTCATACGATAGTTAGAGCAGCCAATTCAATATCTGGTTTTGAATGGGGTCATGCCCGCCCACTTTTCTATATGACGTTTTAGCTTTCGATATGAATAATATGCGCTAAGCGCATCTGACAACGTTTCAAAAAAACAAAACTACAAACACTTCTAACCACGCAAACCATTATCACTCACGTATACCCCTATGTACATACTTGTATCAAGTTCCCCCCCTCTTTAGAATCCTTTTTCGCCGAGGTGGAAGTGGGAAATGAACAGGAGAAATGTCGAGCATCCTCTCATGTTGCATCCTCCGCCATAGCCCCTTTCCATTTGTCCAGAATTTCAATTTTTGGCCGATACTTCCCCTTGTGAACTACGTGGTGATCAAGGGTGGCTTCTGGCTGCGAAATGTCCAACTCTGTGTCAACAGGAAGTGGAAGAAGAGGAACGGTACGAACGGTTGTCCCATGTGCTTGCAAAGTTGACTGACATGAAAAATATTATGAATGAACGTAACTTTAGGTATACTTGGTCCCTAACTTGAAAATTCATATTGCGCCTATGTTGATTCACATATATTATCATTCTGTCACAAGTCAAAGACAAATTATGTTTTGATTCCTTAAGAATTGCATCACGGTCTCGAAGACCAGTACCCACTACTTGTACTGCTGTAGTACCAGGAACATAGGCTAGCAAACGGGGAGGAAGGGCTCCATATTAGGCTTTAATGGAGTCATGTTAATGGAAGAATGAAATGAAGAACTATAACTGAATTCTGCCCACGACAGCCATTCCATCCATTTTTTAGGATGATCTCCTGTAAAGTAGCCTAAATATTGTTCAAGGAGTTGATCGGTGACTTCGGATTGTCCATTCATCTGTAGGTGCAAATAGGAATGTCCTCATTACTGAGGACTTGGTGACATCCAGCTTGAAGGTCTAATTTGGAGAAGAAAATCACTCAATGTAATTCATCTAAAAGCTCGACAATCATGGGGATGGAAAATTAATCCTTGACAGTAATCTCATTCAAAGCTTGATAGTCCATGCAGAATCTCCAATTTTCGTCCGCCTTTTTGACTAAGAGAATCGGGGATGAAAAGGGACTCTGGCTTGGTCGAATCGCATTGGTAAGTAGTAGTTCTTGTACCAACCTTTCAATCTCATTCTTTTGATAATGAGGATCTATATGGTCGAACATGCACTTGTCCAGTTCCTAGAAGCAAAGGAATCCTGTAGACATGTGACCTCTGAGGCAGTAATTCCTGTGGTGTGGAGAAAATCCGTGTGAATTCATCCAAGAGTCATTATAGGTCCTCTGGTTAGGCAGAAACGGCCTCGTTGTTGCACATGGGTCAAGTGTGAAGAAAAAAACCCAAGCCGTGCAGCCTTATAGTTCTTTTTCTATCAACTCTTGTAATCCGGTTCCTCATATTCCATACAGAGTATGGGAAATGCCATCCAGTTTGAAGGTCATTGTAAGAACTTTATAATCAGTTTCAATGGAGCCTAAAGTTTGAAGCCACTAGACGCCCAACACTGGTTGACATGCGGCAATGGGTAAAACAAAATAGTTAGTGGTGATGGGGTTACCTTGAACTGATATGGTGAATGACCTACACATACCCCATGTATTCTATTCTGTCATGGTTGGCCACCATAACTTGGAACAGCTTTTGTTAGTCCACAGGTAACCCAAACTTGGTAACCACTGCATGATCAATGAAGTTGTGGGTGCTGCCTCCTTCAATTAGCACCGTAAGAACTTTGTTCTGAAGTTTACAGGGAACTCAGATGGTGTAGGGATGGGAGGTTCCCATGATTGCCTATAATGATAGTTCGAGTAGCAGCTCTCCTACTTGATTTGACTTCTTCGATTTCGACCATTTCAACTGGGTCACCGTCTGGTGCATCCTCAGTTTTTTTTCTGTTTCGGTTCTAAACAGCCCCCAAGAGAAAGTGCCACAAGGTAATGCAAAAACAGCATGTAACTTGGTAAACACAAAGCATTGTGCATAAAACTTTCCGGGTCTGCAAAACTGATCTCATAATGATTGCGTGTGAATTTGATAAGAATACAAGTCCGTTAAACTCTATCTCATTACTCCACACAGAGTGCTTCAATGATTATGAAAAACCAACAGCCTACATTTTGGTGATCTGAACAGTAAATCTTAGATTTAAAGATGGGGTAATCTCAGAAGACCAAATAGCATAAAAGACGCTGCCGAGATAATTGGAGACTTACGATCCTTGAAAAGATTCATAGTCGTCTGAAGAGAGTGGCGTTGTTCAACGTGAGGTCCATCCCTCCATAGCTGGATCATGGAGTCAAAAATTTGAAAGGTTTGCGGACTGCAGACTCTGCCTTTCAATATTAGTTACTACCGTGTGGCTCCTGAATTTGTATTGATGTTTTAGTTAAGCTCGCTTCCAGCTCATTTAACTCATCTATGTCCAATTCATCGTCATCGTCGTCCTCGTCCTCAAGATCTTCAGCATTCTCATCTGCTTTTGCTGAGCTACTGGGACGATCAGCAGCAGAATTATTATTGGCCTGTTGTCCACAAGAGATAATTAGTCCCAGGCAGCAGCAACAAAGAAACCACATCGACACATTCCCATTAACATGCATTTCACCAGGATACTTCCTAGAATCGAATACAACACCTCATGCAGAAACGGAGATTCGTAGAATAGTGTGCCTTTTTCCTTGGTCATATAGTATTAGAAATCCTCTAAATAGGCAATGAGATCTAACTTTTCCAAAGGAAGAGACCCATGGTGATGTGTAAAACCACCCCAAAGAAATAGTAGTTATATCTGCAACTAATTGGAAATTTACCTTTTCATTAGCATCAGGTTCTTCCTCTCTATCATACCGATCATATGCCTCCAAATCATCAACGAATACACTGGAATCTGATAGAAACAGCTCACGGCCACTGAAAAGAGACAGGATAACATATTTAGCGCGTGGCATGTTACTAACTTTGATACATATGCAAGATCATGCACATATCTCTAATATTCATACATGTATTCACATGCACAAGTCTGTTGATAGAGAGTGGAGAAATTTTTTTTACCTCATACGATCGTTCTTAGCTCTTTCTGCTCTTTGTTCAGCCAAACCAGCATCTCTTTCTTCTATCTTTTTCTTCTTCCATTGCATGAACAACTCCGGAGTCATGGGGGTTGTGGTTGTTACTTTGGATCGCTAAATAATAGAACATATAATTAATAAAAACTAAGGGACAACTAAAGCAATAATCAGAATAAAGGGCAACTTGAAAATAGTTTCATGTACTCATTGAAGAGGAAAAAATGATCCAACTATAAGAAACACTTTCCAAGTTGGTAGCCTATTGCCTATTATATAGTTCTAGCAAATATATTCACCTGATTCTCAATCTCCTCCTCAACTGACATCTTTTCACTTTCCTCCTCCAACAGGGCCTTCATCTGAGATGTCAATACATATCCAGGAGGAAGAGCATGTCGATAATGACAATTCTTACCACCATTTGGGCACACCCAAAACCAACCATATTGTTTCTTCTCCACAGCTTCCAGGAAATATTTGCAAACCTGCATATATGTTGACACAAAAATAAAAAAGGCAACCATTTCTAACTAGGCAAACAAACTTCTATCCTGTAATATTAGCGAATTAGCCACAAACTTGAGTTGAATCAAAAGGGTCAACAGATCACCCAGCATTAAGCTTGATATCCTTCTAAAATTCTTTCCAAGTAAGCTTGATATCCTTTTAAAATTCTTTCCAATTAAGCAACATAACTTAAATCAGAGAACTTACAATGTCTGTTGGTTTGTTCAGATTATACTCTCCCTTCTTCGACTCCACAACCTTCTCCAAAGTCTCTTGATCCCAGTCCTCCATTGTTTCTAAAGAAAAGAAAGAGCAAACACACATTAGAACCAACAAATATAAACAGATGAACACAGTACCTAATGTAAAAGGATAGAAGAGGTATCAAACTAGTAGCCAGAAACTCATAGAACTTATAAATTCTAGCTGCTGAAATTTCAGGTTAAGAATATCCGTTCAAATTGCTGGAATTTCAGTTTTGATATGACTAGAACTTTAGTTTAGTATGGCTATAATTTTAAGCTCTGGTTGCAGAAATTTAGGTTACAAATGCTAGATTTTAGTGAAGCAAACAAGCAATGGAGGATAGGGAACTAAGAATGGCTCCTAGAGTGTAAGATTACTCTTAGAGAAAGCAACACAACTTCTAATTGGACTCAAGTTTATAAAAAAATTTCAGACTTTCTATTTATTAAAGGGATGAGCATACATATCTATACAATAGTTCTTGGATCTCTTATTTTATCAATGAAGTAGTGCCCAACTAAATTATCCAAAATAAAATTGAATCTTAACGTAATAAGAATTATTTATTCTTAAATAAACTGAAGTTCTAAACAATTAAGACTATATCTAGCCTATTCTTACTTCTTATCTAACAAGAAAAACTTAAAATAAAGTAGAAATCAGTCGTTATTGCCTTTGCTTACTCTTTATTCACCGTCTTAAAAGTTGTAGTTGAGTGATTTGCCTCTTTTACTTCTTCTGTAAATTCTAAACTCTTTTGCATTATTACCACACAAAATAGACTTGCACTCTTTTACTTCTTTTCTAAACTTTAAGATCTTTTGTACCGGCACAAAATACAGAAAATATAACAAAAGCAATCTCATGCAATAACCTTGGTCACGTTTGTCACTGTAAATATCAATCTTTTCTCCTTTTCTTTGAACATTCAAGTCATGCGAGAACTTGCACTTGAACCCTTTTGCACACTGCCCAGCTTTGAAGAATTCACATACTATCGACTTGGGATCAACACCTGCCCACGTTTTCCATCAATGCATGACACAACCAACCAAATTAAGCACATAACAAGCTCATCAAAAACCCAATTAGCAGAAAATTGTATGCAGACAATTACCTAAAGGAACTTTAGGCTGGCTAACAGCAACCTTGAACAATTCATTCAGTTCCTTCTCTTTGGCCTTCTCTTCCTCTTTCTTTTTCTGTTGTAAAATCAAAAGGTAATATATAACCATAAATATATTCTTCAGCTAAGAAATTATCATTTCTCTTACATTTTCTTCTAAAAACTATCTGCTAGTAATTGAACTATAATCGACTGAAATTCTAGCTAAAAGAAGAGAAATCAAATGAAATTCAAGTGTTGAAGGAAACCGTAGGCGATCATCGGACCTTAGCAGCGGTTTTACTCTGGTCCGGTTTGGGCTGTACGTTTTGCTTGAGGTTCTGCACATATTTTTGGACGGTTTTGCTCTTGTTCTTGTTCTTGAGACCGAAGGTCTTGTCTTCTACGACCTTCTGCTTCTTCGCTAAATCGGCTTTTGATTGCTGCTTCGGAGGCATCTCTTATTTGCATCCAATAACTCCCGAAAACCGAGAATCTCGATTTGTTCTTCCAATGATTTTGGGCAATGAGAAAGAGGAGACGGCGAGTAGGTTTTTCGACGGTGGCGGCTCCGGTTAATACGTGTGCTTGTGTGGTGTGATTGGGGTTAATTGGACGGGGACGTTATTCCAGAAAGTGCATTTCTGTTATATTGACCGATTTACCCCTGAGCTGGGCTTTTTTAATTTCCTTTTTGGGCTCCTCGCTGGGCCCTCTATAATCACATTTATTAGGAAAGATTTATTTACCAAATCGAATAATATGTAAGTTTGCATTAAATTAGTTAATTATATATTTTATATGATTATAATGACAATTTATTTACAAAATAATCATTTACTTTTTCGTAAAATTGCAAATTTTATTAAATTAACATATTCAATCTCATATAAAATTAACAATTTGATTAGCTTGTATAGTGTTTGATTTAATTGATATTTAAATTAACTTTAAATTAAAATTTTAAACTTTTCAAAAGATAATAAAACACATAATATACATATTATAGAAGATTAATTAAATGTCACTGAAATGATAATTTAATTTAATTCTTAAATTTGACTTAAATTAAAAATTGAAATGCATCGTTATGTAAGCAATATTTACGTATAATCTTTATGTCACATCTATTTTATTATTATTTTTAATCGAATATTAAGAGAAATGAATTTTTAGAAAATTAAAAATTAATTTATTTTAATAGTTTAAATTTAATTTTTAAAGTTTATTAAATTAAGTGCATTCTATGTTTTTATTTTAAAATAAATAAATAAAATTAAACTATTAATCAATCATTTTCTATTGACTAACCATTAGGGATTTAATTTAGTGATAAATCTATTAAATAATAATATTTTGATAACTTGTCTGTTGATATATGAATAAGAGTAAATAAGCACCCTTAATTCTCGTATGAATCGGATAATATTGATGAATCTAGAGAGTAAATTGCAACTAAATCTAAGGAACAAACATTTATGCATTTTTGTTTTTGAGAATTAATTAATTTAAGAATATAATTTAATATATTTAAAATAATTAAATGAAATTTATTATTAATATTCAATAGTATAATTAAAAATAAAATAGTAAAATCAAATTTGAGGAGTTGGAGCACCCTAATTCTGTTATTTAGATGGACTTTTGTGAAGTCAATAATCACTTTTCTCTACTACAAAAGTTTTGTTTTAATAAAAATAAGTGTTTGATTGTAAAATAAAAAAGTACTTCTTTAATAAAGATGATTTTTTTGGCAACCAAAATACAGTTTTTTAAAAAACTCAAACTTAAAGCTTAAAAAAAAACCTCTCAAATGGCTTTTTCGAGTAGATTTTTCAGATCGATTAATAAGCCTATTTTTAGTCCCTTTTACTGTTATGTTTTACACATAATTCTCACAATACCTACAAATTCTTCACGTTTATTTTGAGATTTATATAATATTATTTAACTTTTTATATGTTTTAATATTTATTTTTAATATTAGTTTTACTTATATTATAATCCATCTAAAAGATTTAGTTAGATATATTTTCATTTATGTTTCATATGGTTTAAAATTATATAATAATTAATATTTTGTGCTTTGCATATTATTTGATATACTTTAAATAATATTTATATGCATAAAAAAATTTATTACAAAATAAAATATAGTTAAAATTAAAAGTATTTTTATTTTTATGTTACCAAACAGTCTACTGTACAAAGCTCTTTCAAAAAATTATTTTTTAAATGATAACTAATAGTCAACAGACTTATTAAAAAAGTTCTTATCAAAAAATATCTTTAAAAAAAACTCCGTAAACAAAAGCTCTGTTAATGTAACAAAAGCTCTGCATAAATATAAAATACGTGGATTAAATTTAATAAGTAAACGGTTAAAATAACGTAGGATCTGTTCAGATTGTGATCCACTCAAAGTTACAAAGTTCTGAGGCGGTTGAAAGAACCAAACAGAACAAAGAAGCGGCCAAAGCTAACGGTTGGAGGAGAATGAGGGAGCTCGTAACTCTCGGCTCGTCCTCCATTGTTTCCCCGCCAAACACCTCCTCCACTCCCTATCCCCACCACCACCAACCACCACCAAACCCTAAACCCAAGACCAAACCACCAGTCCCCAAGCCAAGCTCCCCCACGCTCCACTCCCGCACTCCTCTCCTCTCCTCTCCTATCCGCGGAGACTCCACCACACGCCGCAGCTCCCCCCTCAACTACTACGCTCACCTCGCCTCTAGACTAGCCGGAGATGGCCGCCTCCACGACTTCGCCATGGTTGCCGAGTCGGTTATTGCTTCTGGCATCGACGTGGAGCAGTTCGTTTCTGCTCTGAGTTTAGCTCCTGTTGCCAGCGGAATTTCCCGGAACCTTCGTGAAGGAAATGTGGAGACTGTTGTTGAAGTTCTGAGGAGAGTTGAGCAATTCGGAGTTCCACCTTTAAAGCTGTTTGATGAGATCGTTATTGAAGATTTCAAAAGTGAGTGTGTCGGGAGGGTGAAAAGCGGCGAAGGGGAGGAATTGGTTGATTTAATGGAGACTCTTTCAGGTCAGTAATCGTAGTAATTTTAGTTGCTCTGTTAGAATTGAGTTGACATATCTCGAATTGGTTAGTTAATAAATGTTTGTCGGTTCAGGCTTTGGTTTCTTGATCAAAGAACTAGTGGAGCCAGATGCTGTAATCAAATTATGTATTGAACAACGCAAACCAAAGTTGGCTGTGAGGTAGGATCATTGTCTCATTGATGGTATGTTTGCTTTCTCTGAATTTAATGTTTTCAATGTTAGGTATTGCAGATACGTTTGTCTCCTCCCAAGGGAACGCATATTGTTCTGCACCATTATAAGTGAATTTGGACACAAAGGGGACTTGGATTCTGCTTCGGTGGCATATGAAGCATATAAAAGGAACTGCGGTGTCCCTAATATGTATGTGTACCGCACTATAATCGATGTGTGTGGTCGTTGTGGTGGCTATATGAAATCTAGATACATTTATGAGGTACTTGCGTTCTTTCTCTGTCACCTCCTTTAGAAACTCTCTTGTCAATGCTTCATTCTTACCTGAATACATGTGTTGAGTCTTCAGAAATCTGATTTTTTGATCTTCAAATATGGACTTATGATGCTTCATCTTTCTTTACAAATGAATCTGCCTGCAGGACCTTCTCAATCAGAAACTTGTTATCTCTTTTGCCACATTTCAACAGTTTAGTTCTCCAATCATATAAATGAATCTTGCTGCAGGACTTGCTTAATCAGAAGGTCACTCCAAACATTTATGTTTTCAACAGCCTAATGAATGTGAATGCCCATGATTTTGGCTACACATTGCATATATACAAGAACATGCAGGTCCTTCTCTATCTCTCTTTCCCATACACACACCCCCACACTCAAACACATTACAGCATAAAAATCTCTAATGTTAGTGTCTAGTACCAGTTATGAGTTTCTAATACCTGATCGTTTACATGTCAGGATTTTGGTGTGAAGGCCGATGTGGCAACTTATAATATCCTTTTGAAGGCATGCTGTCTTGCTGGGAGAGTTGATTTGGCCCAGGATATATATAGGGAAGTAAAGCAGTTGGAATCAACGGGGCTCTTGAAGTTGGATGTCTTCACATATTGCACAATCATAAAGGTATTTTTGGTGTATTTTACAGTGAAAAATAGTATAATCCTCCATGGATTAATTTGCTACTTGTTTTGGTTTGCTTTTATTCTGTCAAGACTCGTGATCTTTTCCCCAAGTGTTTCTTATATTCTACCTTTTCAAGTTTCTAACCATCGAATTATCCAGGTTTTTGCAAATGCAAAACTGTGGCAAATGGCACTAAAAATCAAGGAAGATATGCTATCATCCGGTGTTAAGCCAAATACATATACCTGGTCATCATTGATCAGTGCATGCGCCAATGCAAGTCTTGTGGAGCAGGCCATTCAATTATTTGAAGAGATGATTCAATCTGGCTGTAAACCAAATTCACAATGTTGCAACATTCTTTTGCATGCATGTGTGGAGGCTTGCCAATACGACAGAGCTTTCCGTCTTTTTAACTCCTGGAAGGGAACTCACACCCTGGAGAGTTTCACTAAAGATGCTGATAGCAACAAGGTCAACATCCTAACTGCAGATGATTGCGGTTCAAATGTTGCATCTGATTCATATCACTTACGTTTTCTTAAGAAGTTACCTTTTACTCCCACGTCAACAACATACAATATACTAATGAAAGCATGTGGGAGTGACTTCCATCATGCAAAAGCAATAATGGATGAGATGAAGTCAGTAGGCCTTTCCCCTAATCACATAAGCTGGTCAATCTTGATTGACATCTGTGGAAGCTCAAGCAATGTAGAGGATGCCTTGCAGGTACAGTACAGTTATAGCTAGTTGAACTAGAATTCATAACCTATTGTGTTTGTATATTTGACTTCACAGAAATTCACAGCAAAAAAGGAAAAGGAAGTTCTGATTACAACTGTTATGCCTCTGATTAGTGAATATTGTATCTTGGGGGTCAATGGATTATCATATGCTTTCACAAGATACCACCTTTTACCTGTTATCAAATTTCGACTAAATATTCAGCATGTCTGTCTTGAATGGTGTTGTGATTCTGAGTTCATTAAACTGTTTTAATATTTAGAAAGAAGTGGAAGGACCTAAAAGAGGAAAGTACAATTATACTTTCACACTATCATAACACGCATTTCAGTTAAAAGAAAGAGAATGGATGCACGACTTTTTTTGTAGTGCATCTATACTAGTTTTTTTTACCTCTTTTTTATCACAAGATCATCATCAGGTCTTTTAGAGCTTATATTAACTTTCCTTTTCAACAGACTCTGAAACATATGCGCATGGCTGGAGTTGAACCTGACGTTGTTGCATATACAACAGCAATCAAGGTTTGAAGTTTATTTGTATAATTAGTTCGACTGTCATTAAATTGTACTAATTATACTGGATCCAGATGCTGATTAACCATGTCCTTTGGTGGTTAGGTGTGCGTTGAAAATAAAAAGTTGAAGCATGCATTTTTATTATTTGCCGAAATGAAGAGGTACCAGATAAAACCGAACTTGGTAAGTACTATGGCCTTCTTCTTTTAAATAGATAGGAGGATAACGTGATTCTCGAAATCCCTGAAACATACACAAGAGAAAATTTTCAGACGTTTAAATTGTTTGCATATATCTACTTTAAAATGCCGAAAATATCAATGATCAGACAAATTAGTTATCACCGCGATTGCTTCACAAGTCATTCCCTTTGTCATCATTCCAGTGAGAAATCTTCAGTTTTGCAAATGAAAGCTTCCATTGATTCTTTTAACTTTTTAATTCTTTCCTTTCTAGGTGACTTATAATACCCTTCTAAGAGCTCGAACCAGATATGGTTCCTTACAAGAAGTACAACAATGCTTGTCTGTATATCAAGATATGCGCAAAGCAGGGTATGCTAGTGCCTATTTTACCGTTCCATCTTACAGTAATACTTCAAATTTATTGAATAGGTGTTCAAGTGATTTCACATTCGTTGCAAGTATCTCCGCGCATGATTACTCGTTCTCTTGCCACATTAAGGGTCTGTATTTGACTGCACCTCACTAGATGCATACGAACAAGTGGCAGATATTTGAATGTTGCATTGCCCCTAGCATAAAAAGCAAGACGTAAATTTGTTGGACGCAATGCTCATATCATTGCACACCTACATCTTCACTGCAGGTACAAATCCAATGACTATTATCTTAAACAACTAATTGAAGAATGGTGTGAAGGAGTAATACAAGACAATAATAAGAGCCAAGAGTTTGCTTCCTCCAAAGGAACTGAGTTAGGGAGACCTCATAGTCTGCTTTTGGAGAAAGTTGCTGCATATTTACAGAGCAGTGTTGCAGAGAGCTTAGTACTTGACCTCCATGGTTTGACAAAGGTTAGTAAATACAGGCTTTAAAGATTATATATGGTGGTTCTATCTTCTTGGATTGCCCACAAAATATGGTCTGATACTAAGTCCCTGTTCAGAAGCTTCAAGTTATGTTAAAAGTTTGTTTTATCATGCATTGACAGGTTGAAGCTCGTATTGTGGTCCTAGCAGTTCTCCGAATGATCAAAGAGAACCATACTCTAGGTATGGAGACAACCTTGGCTTTGCACAGAAAATAACATAGCAATATTAAGCAGATCTGATGTGGAGAAAATATGAAAATTACATGCTGAGTTTAAGTTGTATCAAATGTACCCAACTTACAAGGGTCTTGATGGCTTCAAAATTTCTGTTTTCAGGTCGATGTGTAGAAGATGACGTTTGGATCACCTTAGGAAGCCATAAATCACGTCCTGCTGAAAATACTTCAGAGGTGAAAGATGCAATATGTGAACTTCTGGAGAATGAGTTAGGCCTTGAGATTTTTCCTAACTTTACTGTCCAAAACAAGGCAGACTCTGTAAACTCTGATGACAGGGGCCTAAACTTGGCTGGAAAATTTAAAAATAGAATAATGGTTTCTCCCACCAGGAGACCTATTGGTCTACAGAGGTTAAAGGTCACAAGGAAATCGTTGCAGGATTGGTTGCAAAGAAGACCAGGTGAAAATATATGATAGGTAATTTGTACATAGAAATTGAGAATTTTGTTTATGATTTGTATATTAGCGTTTCATTCTTCCCTTACCTCACATTCTTTCAGACTAGAATATAACACTACCTCACCTGTATCATCAAATGTGCTCAACAGAGAATTGAATAGAAAAAGATCTTAGCATTCCTTAATGTGAATATTTATTTTCTTGGTGAAAGTTGGCAGAATACATATCAACTGAACCTTACCACACAATCTCCAAGGCTTCATGTGAAACACAAACAAGAAAGCAGAAGCAGGTAAGATTGCAGAATCCACTCTTAAAGCCAATCCTGCTGCTGCAGCTTCAATGGCAAGTAAACCTCGGACAAGTACTGAAACCCGAACGTGCTCAACGCCTGAATCTCAGCCTTATGCTTTGTTTTCACCATCAATGTCAACTCCTCAACCCAACCAGGATTCTTCTTCACAAAATCCTCCTCCAGCAAGTCCTTCCCAGTCTTAATATCCTGCTCGGTCATTGGCAACCTACATTGCTCAGGTATCTTATACTTGTCTAAATCACTTGGTCTCACCCCTAACCATTTGATATCAGGAGTGGTCAAATTGGCACTATCATAAGACATATTCTTCGACCCACAACCATAAACAGACAGAATCTTCAATCCATATGGATCACTATCAACCAATGCCAGAACTGGCAACTTCAGCTCCATCTTCATCTTCCTCAAAAACAACCTCGTAGCCACATCAGGTTGTCCCTTGGCAGTAACAATTATACATGGAAACCTATTGTAAAACCTATCCTCGGCTAACCTCATGTAAGCAGCATCTTTTTCAACCAACAGTATAAACAATGCGTCACTCTGCATATCACCAACTCTATCAATGTTTGGAGGAATAGCCTTACCTCCCATGCCCATTTTAGTGCAATCAATCATGTCCCCGTTGTCGCTAAAAATCAATCTTCCGACCACCACTCCTTTCTCCGACGCTACCACGTTTAGAGAAGACCTGGTACAGCCCAGCATACAAGAGACGTCATCCAGAACCGCATCTGATTGGGTCTGGTCTTGGAAGAGCTTAACGTCAGTGTAGAAAAGGTCTCGCTTGGTGACGTGGATGTTCTTGAGGCAGAGTTGATGAATTAGCGAGAGGATTTTGGCGGTTATGGTGGTTTTGCGAACGGAGGAGATGTTGGCGAATGGGCGGAGGGTATTTTTGTCTTTTAAGACGATGCGGTCAAGTTCCGGCACGTAAAGCTGGTTCGTGGCGGCCCGTGAGGGCACGTCGAAGGAGAAGCCTTTCCCAGAGAGGATGGAATGGGTAACGGAGAGGACGAGCGTTTCAATGGCGGACTGAATGGAGGGGAGTGACAGATCAGTGACCTCGCGACACGCAAAGGAGAGAGAGAGATCTGCAAGGGTTTTGGGTTTTGAGGAGGAGGAAGAGGAGGCCGACGCTGAGAGCAAACGGAGGGTTTCGAGGATGGAAGAGTCCGGTTTCAGGCGGTTCTTGAAGGGGAGTTTGTGTTCGTCGGCGGCGGAGTCTGGTTCCAGCCGGCGGCGTTTTTTGGTCTTGCTTGACTCGGCCATCGACGGAAAGAGGCGGGAAAGCAAATGAAGACTGTGTCCCCCATTTTTCTATATTAGGGCGAGTAGTGATATACACTTCTAAATTCTACGACGTCGTTACTATGTTAATAATAAAGAAAAAATGGGAACTTAGCTTCGCAGAGCAGAAAATTGTTATATGATCTAAATAATTGTGTGACATTATAGACAATAGATATTATTCTATACACAGCAAGATAAGAAATCATTTGAGAACTACAAATATTTGTTAAATTTCTAATAAAATAGTCCTTTTCGAAACTAGAAAAAGAAAAAGAAATATAGATTTCTTCAATTTCGCCATGACCAGTTCCTACGTTCTTGACTGGAATTCAGGAGCCTGGCAAGTAGAGCAACAGTCTGTAATTGAATGAAGGTTTAAGTGAAGTGAAAGTACAGGCACAAGCTGTTGCTTCATGAACAGCAAGCATTCAGTATTTCCTCTATGTCAGGATCATCTCCTGCTTCTTTATCCTGCCCAAGCAAATGTCAAACTCAACGCTCGTCATCTTCAAACTTGGTTGCCGAAAAATTATGACAAACACTTTGATTCTCAAGGAATGGAATTAGACAGCAACTGATTGAATGTGCTGGCCATGTTCTATGTCATGCTCCAACCATATTGACATAATAATGGAGGAAGAGGTTAGTGCTAAATACCTTGTGAATGTATGAGATATTAGTTTTGCCAGGACCTGCAACTATTATCCCACCTTGCTGCCTGAGAAACAGTCAGATTCACATCTTAGCACACAAAATTTTGTCAGACAGATTAGAAATTTCTGCACAAGAACGTATTACATGAGGAGGGAAGTCAACTAATTTGGTAACAAAACCTAAGGTCAAAACGGAAAAATCTTCCATTGGAAGACCTCTATCAAGCTTATAATTCAATCGTATGATAGCTAAAATACCAGCCCCCTCTGGACACCGTATCCTTTTCAAAGGAAAGTTTCCAGTCTTGACGATAACCTTCCATGTATGCCTCTATTATCTTTAGACCAGCCTGCATGATTGAAATGAAAATTCAAAATCCCTGGAAACAAACTTATTATACAACTGAAACCCATTTGTAGGAATTACACAGGGTTAAGGACAAAGTATCTGAAGGAATTGCAATGTGTCAATTTACCAATGCATACGTACTTTAGGAGTAAATGTTGTTGAAACCCCTGAAACAAATTTCAGTGCATCATATGATGAATGTGTAGGATCGGCATAAACTTCTGAAAAGGAAATAGAGGTTTTGTCATCGAATGGCTAAAGAGAAGAAACTAAAACACGTTAATTGCTACAGAATTAAATGGATGTTTGTCTTGATCACAAAATTGGCTGGATATTGCTTTGTAATCTAAGTATAACATACTTTAATCTTCCTTAATTGGAAAAACATACCTCCTTTGAACTTAGTTTGCTCTGAGAACGTTTTTGCCTGCATCAGGTTGCTTATGATGGTCATAACTACCCAAAAACTAGGGCGATGTTATAGATTTTGATGACTAAAACATGATAATATCAATAACCACGTAGACAGTCTAATGTGGTGCAAATCGAGCTCATCATCTATGCTACACTTAACGTAAAAAATAGTCAAGTAACTGTCATATAATACATGATTAATCTGAATGGCTCATTAAACCAATTCCAGATCATACCTGTTACAAGATGCCAACAAAAAGTATGAAGAAGACAAGGAGAATATCTGATTTGTAAGCTGTATTCACTTGCAGACAATTGAGTCCAGGACACACCTGTTCTATGCTGCCTGGCCCGATCAAGACAAGTGCCACTCCTGATGCATCCAATAGTTCCTATTGACATATGAAAACAATGTCAAAGTGAGTAGAAAATGAGTAACCAAGTTTTCATTGTGGTGGGATAATCAACGAATCCTTCTAAATTTGTTTTGAATTAAATGATATCTCATTGTATTAACCAGATACAGTTGAGTAGTGCCCTACGTCAAAAACCTCGAACATATATACTCTTCAATGAAGTGTCTCCGAAAATTAGAAAGCATTAACATTCAAATCCAAGCAAATGAATTATAATGTCCAAAACCAACAAATGCGCATTACAATTAAGAACCATCATCAAACACAATTACCTTTTTAGCAGCAAGATAGTCTGCGCGTTTCCGGCAAAGAACACATCTGAAGTTGCACCAAATTTAGATGGAAATTTTCAGATTATGTCAAATTGCGAATCGATTGGGGCTTAAAAATCTAAGAATATTAACAAAACTGTCAAAAGTGTAAGCGTGTAATCACCCAAAATGGCGAGCGAATGCAACGACAGCTTTCCTATCTTTCCACAGATCAGAAATTGGAATCCCTTTGCTATTTAAATCAAACACCTCCACAGAATCCAACAAGCTAGCGATATCTTCAGCAACCAAACCAGAAGATTCAACTCCTATTTACCACAAAAAACACACACAATAAAGAATAAGATTCATCCTTTTTTGGATACCAGTAAAAACTTAATACTTGCCAGGGGATCCTGAGATTGCAGAGACTGTGAGCTCCCTCTGTAAGGAAGGGAATTCGATGGATTGGTAACGATGCACTGTAAATGAGTTCCAAAAAAAACGTGTGAAGGGACGATTGGAGGTCGTTTTGGGTTGAAAAGTTTTGGGTAACAGAGAATTGGAAAGTGAAACGGCCATCGAAGCGAAGCGAAGCTCTGAAAGCCTCGAAAGTGAAAGTTTGAACTGCGTAGTGATTTCGCTGGCCATGTAGTGAGTGGTTGTTTTGTGGAAGGCGTGAGTACACGTGTTAGATTGTCGAGTAACTACCAACTAACGCAATTTTAGGCCTAGATAAGTCCCAATATGAAATGAATAAAAACTAAATATCATATTTAATCCATATTAATTTTTTAAATAGTAATTTCTTAAAAAAATTTAAATAGTAAACAAAAACACAAACTTGCTGTGTAATTTAAGAAATATTTAAAATTTTCAAAAAATCTATAGATCTCAATTTTTTAGGGATGTCAATTTTGACCTAGCTTGATTTTGGGTCAGGTTGACTGGGTCATGAATGGGTCACGGGTCAAAATAGCTCAGCCAAGCAGGGGCACCGGCTGAGATTGGTCCGAGTACGAGTCGGACCAATCTAGGCCCATGGTCGGACTGGAACAACAAAATGATGTCGTTTTGTAAATTTTATTATAAAAAAGTAAGGATGGGTCAGCCCGCTGGTCACCCAGTCAAAGGTCAGTCGGGCCGGGCCAATAGTGGCCCGAGCCCGTCCTAGCCCATTAACACCCCTAAAAATAACAAAATATATGTAATATAAACATAAGTAGATTAGTGAAATGTTATTTATAACATCCTGCAACTTTATTTGGTGTTATATAACATAATATTTGTCATGGTTGTATCACATAACATACAATTCAATAAGGTATTGCCAAACCTCACGATAATACGTGGAGTCGAGCATGATGAAATGCATATATATCACTTAATGTTAAAACCTTAGGATATATTTGGACGGAGTTTATTAATGAAATATAATATTATTTTATCGTTTGGAATGAAGGTTTATAATAAAATGGAGTGGAATAAGATAAAAGAGGAGGATTTCATATTACATCTCATTCTATTATAAACAGTAAAAATGAAAGATTTTCGGTTTGGAGAATTTACGAGAAAATATAAAATAATAAACAACTTTACACTATATTACATTATAAACTCTTCCTTCAAATTAACTGTACTGAAATTTAGTGATTTGCTACAGCATATAATAGGTGTCTTAGATCATTGGTTGCTTCATTAAATGCTCTAGTGGCTACTTCAGTAAGTGCCTCGGTAAGTGCCTCGATGCTTGTTATAGTGGCAACTTCAATAGGTTCCTTAATGGCTAATATAGAGGATGCTTCAATGACTAAAGCTCAACTAACAACTTGGCAACCAGGACGCAGGTAAGCTAATAAGGAATTTTCTTGGTCTAAGTGAGGTCGTGAATTTAAACTGCTCTTATATATGCAGTCGTTTAAAATTTAAGATTAGAGTTTTGCCTTTCGTAAGGGACCTATCCAGCTTGAGCGGGAATTAATCTAGATGTGGTTGATTTAAAAGTGTCTTCACATAATTAGGACCCTCCTAAAACATCTCATGGAAAACAAAAAAAAAAATTCCAACCAACAAACAACCCAGCACCGTAAACTTCAACTAATAATATCACAAGATGATTAAATGACTACAATATGTTATACATAATGGAGAAAAATAAAAATGACCTAAAATTGACCGGATTAACTTGAATCAAGTCACCTGGAGTATAAGACAGCAATGCTCGTAATTGTTAAATATAACCCAATACCATCAACTTTGATAGATTAATACATTGACACACATCAAGAGAAACTGTAAATTAAATTCATGTTAATAAAAATAAATACAAGCTAAATTATCACACAAGAAGTCTATTTCCTTCAAAAGGATAGACTGACAGTTTCTTAATTTAAATTTCAATATAATTTGTAAGAGCAATAGATGAAATCAATGAAAAGTATGAAATTACCTAATTGAAACCATAATTATAATCTAATCAAAATTTCCTAATTGAAACTCTAATCTACATCACTTGACTGAGACTCTAACCTAATTGACGTCTTGTGGTTTAGTAATACTATACAATGTTACGTGCATGACCTTGATAGGTAATTATATCATGTAACACCTAATCAAGTTACATGATATTGTTTCCACAACTTCGTTTAGTTTTCCAACGAAGAATGCCGCTAAAGGGTATTAGTGAAATAAAAATAAAACTTTAGGGGGATAAATGATAGTTTAAAAAGGGCTAACAAATTAATCAGTCCCTAAATTTTTATAGTTTTTCAATTTAGTGTCAAAATTTTTAAAGTTTTTAATTAAGTGACTAACCTTTTCAAGTTCGTATAAATCATATCAAAAGGTTGTTTCTTTTACTGATGCAAAGTGTCCATTAAATGCCACGTGTATTTTTGTCTATTAGTTAAATTAGTAAAAACAACGTTTTGATTTCTTTTATACGAATTTTAAAAGGTTAGTTAATAAATTGAAAATTTTAGAAAGTTTCACACTAAATTGAATAAATCTCAAAAGATTAGACACTTTTGAATTTATTATCTCTTTTAAATTCCAGTTGAAAAATTAACCCTACTCATAATTGGCTATAAAAAATCAATAAAAATATACCTAATAATTAAATATTCTACATTGAATTATAAATGACCGAACATATCTTCTTAAATTTCTTATATTTTGGGAATTCTATTTGAGAAATTATCCCTACTCATAATTGGCTATGAAAACTATTACAAAATTACGCTTAATAATTAAACCAACTGCATATGGGTCTACTGAAAATAGCCTCTCTATTATATAGGGATAAGGCTGCGTACTATCAGACCTTTCCAGACTCCGCTTTGTGGCAGAGCTTCAGATTAGGTGTGATAATGATGAATTAAACCAACTATATTGAACTAGAAACCAAAAACTACCTTCACAAATTCATCAATTTTTAGAACCCACTTAATTGAATAAGCAAATATGACAAATTCTCAACAAAGATCCATAAAACCAAACAACACAAATTCTCATCAAATAGTTATAATAGATATTTCTTCTTTTTTTTTTGGATTCGAGGAAACCTCACAAGCGGGCCAAACGGGCTCACCTCTTAGAGGGCTAAGTGGCTACACCTTAGCAGAGGGCCAAGCGACTACACCTCATCACAGAGGGCCACACTAGTTCTCCACTCATAGGTAAAACCTCGGCTGCCCCAGACTCTTACAAGAGGGGCTAGCAAGGAATCGAACCTGGGACCTAACCGGAGCCAAGCCCCACTTTCAACCATCTAGCCATACCCCTTGAGAGTAGGTATTTCTATTTTGTTTACATTAACCTCCAAAAAAAACCTTTAGAGTCATCATAAGAATAGTTTGAAGTATGAATAGTTTTTTTAAAAAATAATTATGAATATAGTATTTAAACTCTAAGCATATTTTCTATTTTTTACATGTGTCTAGGTGGACCCGATAGAAACTGATGTGTCTAACCATATTTATTTTGGTATGGCATGTGGACTTTCTATCAATCTATATTGGCATAATTACTTGATTTTAAGGATGACAAGGGACTAAATTGGGTCATTATAAGCCCGACTTGAAGCCTATTCATGCTTGAGTCTCTCAAAATGATGTTGTTTTCTAATAACTAATTAAAACAATATTATTTTAAGTAGTTAAACTAAAATAATTTTATTTTAAGAGATTAGGATCATCCAAACCTTTTGGACTGAGCTTTAACCCAATTTCCTAAGCCTGAGTCCAACATGAAGCCCAATCAACCTGTGCCTCAACTATTGAATTCAAATTAACTCGAGGCAAAATTGTTATTTCTGTTTGATTAAGTGGATTCGTTAAGATTAACAACTGCATTAGAAACTTTTATGTCTGAGGACTTAAATAAAAAAACCTCTTAAAATTAGGGGGCCAAAATGACGGTTGTCTCGAGATATGAGGTGATTGTTCTCAATTTCTAGTGTCACCCTGTGCCCTCTCTATCCTATCCATCTATTAACATTTTAATTAATGGAGAAGGTACAAGGTGGTTGGATGAAACGGGGAGGGCACCGAGGGTTTGATCTCGTTGTCCCCAATATAAAATTTTCTCATTAACATTTTAATTGATGGAGAAGGTACAAGGTGGTTGGATGAAACGGGGAGGGCACAGAGGGTTTGATCTCGTTGTCCCCAATATAAAATTTAGTCAAATATACCAAGATCTCGTATAGTTTGAACTTTTACTTCAATCTTTATATTTTAAAAACTACCACCTACCTTCTATCATATTATTTAAGTATCATACAACTCCATATATCAGGCTTTATTAGTTTTTCATCTATTTTTTTTCCAAAATGATGTAGTATCAAACTTTTTTTTTTTTTGGGAAACAAGGGAAAGAAAAACAAAAATGACTATTGCGTAGCGCTTTAACTCCAAAGGGTATGAGTGTAAAGAGTGCCATTGAGATCCTGGGAAATGATATCCAAAATGCTCAATGGTAACTCCTGAAAAATACGTGTGCCCGGTTCAGTGAATCTTTTAAGTTCTAACAAGACTCGAGAATCTCCGTAACAAAGACATTTCTTGTAGATGACGATTAAGATCAACTTTCAAAGCTCTTACGTGCTCGAATCTTGCCTTGGTTTATGCTAAACTGACTACGAAGCTCTTCGTCTACCAAGCATTGCAGGAAAACACATTCTTTAATTAATGAAGAGGGAAGACATGGTAATATCAAAGTGGTAAGTTATAGGTCCTTCTATTATTACTCTATTCACTATACGACTTGTCGTTTCAAAAACTTTGTGCTTTATTACAAAGGCTAAAGTTATAATTTCCATCTCAACTTTTCACAAAAATTCTAAGTATTTGTTTGGATTGGCTTTTGGGGGTTCAATCCACCACAAAAGTCTTTTTTTTAAGAAAAATGAATCTTTGGCTGTAAAATAAAAAATATTTTTTAATAGATATGACTCTTTTAGTAGCCAAAATATAATTTTTTAAGAAGCTTAAATTTAGAGCTTCTTATAAAAGACTTCTCAGATGACTTTTTTCAGGTAGATTTTTCAGAAAAATTAATGAACCTATTTTTTAGTTCCTTTTACTCTTATGTTTTACACGTAATTTTCATAATACTCATAAACTCATATTTACGTTTACTCAACTTGATATTTATTTTGTAATTTATATAACATTATTTAAGATTTTATATGTTTTAATATTTATTTTTTATATTAGTTTTACTTATGTTATAATCCATGTAAAAGATTTAGTTAGATATATTTTCATTTATATTTTATATGGTTTAAAATTATATAATAATTAATATATTGTGCTTTACATATTATTTAATATACTTTAAATAATATTTACAGGCATAAATAATTTTTATTATAAAATAAAATTTAGTTAAAATTAAAAGTATTTTTTATTTTTATGTTGCCAAACAATTTACTATATGTAGCTCTTTGAAAAAAAACTCTTTTTTAAATAGAAATCAAATAGCAAATTGGCTTCTTAGAAAAGTTCTTCTCAGAAAAGATCTACAGAAAAAAATCTACAAACAAAAACTCTACTAATATAAGCCCAACCAAACAAGAACTAAGTCTTTTTCGTTATCTATGCGACACTTTATATTATAACATTAGTAAAATCGTACTCATTACACCCTAATGTTATTAAAATAATAGTCAGTTGCTCCTTAAAAGTAACAACAAAGACAACAACACGAGCTTATTTACATCGTTGTAATCTAAGGGTTGTGGTTGAGTAGCAGAAATTCATTCATCTTTAACCAAAGATCAGGGGTTCGATCATTGACTTTGGGTATGGAGCGGCCTTAAATCCTTGGGCCAGCTGTCTCACCCTGTGAGGTGCCTACAAACCAGCGAGAGAATTAGTTACTGGGTCTGCCGATAAATACCCTAGTCTAAGACCAAAAAATAATCTTCGTGAAATGTTAAGCTGAAATCACACTTTTTGAAAGTATTATAAGAAATCATTTTTAGGATAACATTATTACCTAAAAATAATTAAAATAAAATAAAAGTATAAGAGAATTTAGTGTAACTATTCTTATAAAAATATCCATAATGAAATATTTACCATCTCTAAAAAATATTCATTAATTATTATTTTTCCCATAAATTATTCATCATTTCAATTTATAAAAGAAATTAAACTTATAAATTCATCTTTTTCTATTTTTTTATTATTTAATAATTTTTTCCGATTACGATTCATAAGAGAAGCAAAACAAACGTCTTGAATTCTGTCCCGTAGATATTTTCTGACGACGACAACCTCGGCAACCTGATTGGGTCATTCAAATGTCGTTATCAAACAAAAACGTAACGCCGTCATAACGGCGGCTAGTTATAGGACCCTGAACTGGACCCCACAACGACGCATATGATGCCCGTGAAAAGAAACGGAAGACCTCACACGCGCTTATACCGACACGTGTGCGGAACCAGATCTAACGAGATCTTGAGAGATCGGTACGCACGCCTTCAACTCACGGCTTTTGATTTTGTCCAGCTCATTAATCCTACCTGTAAATATCAGGTCCTAGGTGGCACATATGCACCATTTCACACCTCCATTTCTTCCACGTCAGCACACTCGTTTTCTCTTATCTAATATCTTCTTCCTTCTCTCCCCCACCCAGTCTCTCTCTCTCTCTCTCTCTCTCTCTCTCTCTCTACAGAAATCTCGGAGACAAATTTTTTTTTTCAGTCTCTCGACTTCTTACTTCAGTGAAAGGCATCATCTTTTTGTGATCTTTGTCTAAAATCACTTTGAATTTTTTGATTTCTATTTTTGGTTCTCGATTCAAAATTGGTATGCAATGTGAAAAGACCTTTAAGTCTAAGCTGAATCAAGCTTGATGATGGTCGATTATCAAGCTTTAGTGGCGGAGGAGGTTATTATCTTCACTCTAATTTATGTTTGATCAAATTGGTTCTTTAGAATTTGATTATTTTTGGATTTGTTCTTAAAACCTATTTATTGAAGTTAATTTCTACATAATCGATTGTCTACCTAGTTAGTCCTTTTTTTTGTTTAGTGGTTCTGATTTTTGATTGTTGTGGTTATATGTCGTTTAGTAGTTCTGATTGTTGTGGTGGAGGAAACTCTGTGGACTCTATGCTTTGTTTGGGATTAGGGTTTGATTTTTTGTTTTTTGGGTGTTGGCTTTGTCAGTTCTCTTAAAGGAACTCGTACTCGTGTTAATTATTACAATTTGAAGGAGAGTTAGGGCTACGGGGATAAATTGGTCTTAGAGTGGATTGTAGGTTACGTGTTTGGTTGCGGAGTGCTTTGTTTATTTCTAGATGTGGAACTGGTTACTTCATTACTGCATATACATAATTCGTGCGTGTATACCAGGTTCAAGTTGCTGTAATTTCTGAAGTTTGATTGTGGGAAAGAAGACTATGTTCCAGTTTTTTTCATGATTGAAGGGTGATTTTCAGAGTTTGGATACTGCGCTGACGCTATCGATAAATCAGTCTTTCTGGTTCTAACTGACAGAGAGTATCTAGATGAAAGTTGAGGGCAGTGGGGACAAGGATTTGAAGGGCTTGAACCATCAACTGCATGAGGGGAACAAGACAGCTGCAGATGGAATTATGAGGGAGCAAAATTTAATACGAGTTGATGATTTGAAAGTCAATGGCATTGCACAAAATGTAAACGAGGGGCATGGCAGGGGTCTTCAGGTTGCAGCTTCGCCGCAAATATCTCAACAGCAGCAGCAGTCTCAAGGGTCCATTGTTTGTTGGGAGAAGTTTCTTCATGTGAGAACTCTCAAGGTTCTATTGGTGGAAAATGATGATTCTACTCGACATGTTGTTACTGCTTTGCTTCGGAATTGCAGTTATGAGGGTTAGTGGCTGGTCTCTGTAATATAATGCATTGTGGATTTGGTGTTCGCATTAGACTTGAAGACAGATTAGACATGGTGGTTTAACTTATATTAGAATATATGTTGCTTTCAATGCTAGTCTCCTTCTGCATAAGTTTATTCACTTAACCTTTGAGTGTTTGTGTCTGCTGTGTGTCTGATAAAGATTTTCCTTTTTAATTATTGATGCTGGAAATTTTCTCTGACATAACCATTTCTGTGTATGTATATATGTGTGTACCTAAAACGTTTAATGTATCCTTATCTCCATCTTTATAAAATTGTTCACTTAATCTTCCTGTGCATGTCAAGCTGTTTCTGGTTGGTGAGCATTTTGATTTGTTGAATTTATTATGCTGGAAATCATTTCTGCTATTATCACCGGAAAATCAACTTTTCATGCTTGTGTGAGTGGCATAAACTGTGTATAGCTTTAAGACAGGATGGACATTAATTGCTTTTTTTAGTGATGATTAGAAAAAGTTTGCAAGTCAGCTTTCAGGAACTCCAGATTGATAAGCCACATTACTGCCAAGTAGCACCATCTCTGGATCAACCTTTATGTCATCACTGTTGTCATCTTTGTACGGGCTCAAATAAGAGTGTTTTATGTGAAATCGGCATCTGTTCTTTAATTTTCCTCTTCAAATATTTGTTCGTAGTGAATGTACTTTTGGCATCATTACTTTGTTGCACATAGATACCATTTTTTGTTGCTTTCATGTTTTTCATTGCATGGATGTGATGATTTTATGTATTTATGTGGGATTTATCAGTCATTGAAGCATCAAATGGGTTGCACGCTTGGAAGGTACTCGAAAATTTGAACAATCATGTTGACATTGTCCTAACTGAGGTAGTGATGCCTTTCTCATCTGGCATTGCTCTTTTGTGCAAAATTATGAGCCACAAAATGCGAAGAAATGTCCCTGTTATCAGTAAGTTTCCTCTTGATGAATTTGTTGTTGTTTTTTCTTTGTAACAACAGGATATTGGGAAGAGATAAATTTAACTTTTGTTTTCTGATGAAATGTGCAAAGTGATGTCATCCCATGACTCGATGGGTTTAGTTCTTAAGTGTTTGTCAAAAGGCGCTGTAGACTTTTTGGTGAAGCCTATAAGGAAGAATGAGCTGAAGAATCTTTGGCAGCATGTCTGGAGAAGATGCCATAGTGTGAGTATATTGTGCTTCAGATTTTAGAATTCGAGCCTTGAATTTGTTCATTTTATAGCTTAATCTTTTTCTTCCCTTTGAAGGCCTCTAGAAGTAAAAAAAATTCTCCTCGTCCTATTTGCTCATTTAAGCCTCTGTTGCAAAAAGTTAGGTTTTCTCTTTTTGAGATTGATGATTCAGAACTGACACTGATTAGAAGCTCACATTTTAGCCTTGACAATGGTTTTTTCTCTATGCTTTAACATAACCCCTTGCATAGGCAAAAATGTTCATCAATACCATTTCCTACTGTGCTTGATCGTCCTTATCTTGTCTTTTAGTCCAGTGGAAGTGGGAGCGAAAGTGCCACACAAACTCAGAAATCTGTAAGGTCGAAGAGTGTTGATAAGTCTGGCAACAATAGTGGCAGCAATTATGAGGATGATAATGGGAGCATTGGCTTGAATGAGGACGGAAGTGACAAAGGAAGTGGCACTCAGGTATGATGAGTCTTTCATTAGGAAGAAAACTTGTGATATCGATAACTACATGAGTGTCTAGGATGATATTGGGATTTGATATAGCAAGTTGACGTTTTGAATTTGTTATTTGGCAAGTTACTTTTTACTTGTTGGAACTTATATTACTTCCACTGCACATCAACGGGCCTCTTGTTAGTGGCACCCCTATATTTTGTGCCCTACAGTTCTTAGCTTATAATCTCTCTTTACTTGATTTCAAAATTTAAATGGATGTTGTATTGCCATAAAACTGATGACAGCCATACAATGTGAAGCACGATTGATTTCTCTACTGATGGAGCCTTCTTTTGACGAGTTAACCCCAGTCTTGTCTATTTTAAATAGAAATCGGCTCTTAGCTCTGTGAATTGTTTCTGTAGTCAAATACTTTTGTAACTTGGAAAGTAGTTATGCAGATGATTAAAGGTGTATAATATGTAATGATATGCTTTTATGCTTGTAACTGACAATCAAATGCTGGGAGTGGACTATTAATTGCTTTAAATTTTATGACTTCGTACTGCTTTCAAGTATGTCTGAGACTATCGAGGGTGTGACTGAATGTAAGACTGTCACTTTGTAGAGCTCTTGGACAAAACAAGCTATAGATATTGATAGCTCTTGCCCAACATCACCATGTGATAATGTTGCTGAATGTCCGGATAGCACTTGTGCGCAAGTCATCCATTCAAATGGTGAATTATCTGGTAACAAGCAAATTCGTGTGACAGATAAAATTAAGCACTGCAAACAGGAGGAACAACTTGGTACGCATGAAACTCTATTGGTCTTTTCGGTCTTCTGTAGCTTCTTCATAAATCTTTTTCTTTTCCTCCCTCGTCAACTTTTTCTCTCTTATTAACTTGCATATGAATTTTTAATGTTTTTTTATTTCTTGTGAAAGAGAATATTACAACTGGAAAAGACATGGTGATGAACATGGACAGAAATCTAGACTTACAGCTTGAATATCCAGTTGAAGATCCAATTGCACTTGTAGGCATGAATCAAAAAGATTTGCTTGAAAAAGGATCCAGTAAAGTCAGTGAGCAACCAATTGATAAACAGCTGTTAGATCTCAATTGTGAGAATCTTTCTAGCAAATCAAAATGTAAAGCAACTAATCATACAAGTATTATCATCAAAGGTACTGAGCCTCTAAATGACTGCTTGAAGTTTGAGGCATCAAACAAACATGGCAAGATCATGGATACCAAATGTAAAGCCATCTGTGATGATAAAGATGCACCATCCCTTGAGCTCAGTTTAAAAAGACTCAGAGGAATCAAGGATATTGGGACAGCTGTTCATGATGATCGCAATGTTTTAAGACGATCAGATTCATCAGCATTTTCAAGGTATTGGAGAAGCGTAAGGACCAATTCAAATTTCTTAAGTCAATTTGCAAATCAAAACATTTATATTTGCTTCCCAACTCAATAGTAGCTTGGCTGCCTTGCCTTTGTTATTTGTTGTGGTGCAGGTACAATTCAGCCTTGAATACAAATCAAACTTCCAAGGGGAACATGAAAAGTTGTTCTCCATGTGACATTAGCTTGGGTGCTTCCAGAAAAGGATCAGTGTATGATCTCCAATCTCATTCTTGTGGCGATCATCCTAATCAAGGCTCAAATGTCGGAAGCAATAACATTGATACAGGCTCCACTACAAATAACACTTATAACCAGTCAGTTCTGGGGGAAAACAAGCCAGCGGTAACATCTACATTCAAATGTTTGCATCCAGCTCCTATTTTCCAGCCCATGAAAGGTGACATCTTATGCACCTCTAAGCAAATTGTTACAGAAAAGGATGATGATGTTACAGGTGCAGAAGTTCTGGCTCAGTCAAGTGATATCCATCATGAATCACAAAGTCAGCACCGTTGTGATTACCATCATCTCCTCCAGAACACTCAACAGAACCAGCGTCCACCTGGCCTGGGTGATTCATTGGTGAACAAATTGGCTGCTTCTGTTCCACATTGCAGTTCATCCAACGTGCCATGTGGGCCTACTGAAGGTAACACAGGTAATTACAGCATCAATGGAAGTGCCTCAGGCAGCAACCATGGCAGTAATCATGGAAGCAATGGTCAAAATGGGAGCACCACAGGTGTAAATGCTGGAGGGACGAACATAGAAAGTGATAACGGGATTGGTGGAAAAAGTGGTAGTGGTGATGCTAGTGGAAGTGGGAGCGGAAATAGGGCAGATCAAGACAAGTTGGCACAGAGAAAAGCTGCTTTGACAAAGTTTCGACAAAAGAGAAGTGAGAGATGCTTCCGGAAAAAGGTAAAGTAAGGTGATGGTCATTGTCCAAATTTGGTTTATCTTCTGTTACTGTAGGCTTTTATAAGGGAAACAACTATAAGACGGGGACATAGCTCCTGGGTTTGTGGTATTTGCACTCGGGAACTTTCTAGTATGGTGTAGTTGTCCAATGATATTTTCATTTCCATGTGTGAATTCATTGCTTGACATCTTAATTTGTCGCTCCCTGTTCGGTGCTTTTAATTCCACAAGAAAAGGCGTTGGGAACAGGAATCTTCCATGTTGCCTTCTGCTATGCCTGAGCTCGGTTGCTTGGACATGCAGACATGACTTTGATGCCCTTCCCTTAAATTATACATAGTGGCATGATTACCTAATAACGTATCTACTTAAGTGCAAGCTTGGGATGGGAGTTTTGGGCGGATACTCATGATTCTTGTCCATCAGCTTCCTCTTCCTCTTTTAGAAGCTCATTCTTTCATTTCCCCTTTTGTGTGTATTCTGCACACAAGTTTGTAAGCCTTGACGATTGGAGTGACGACTGTTAGATTAGATCTACCTTTTTGCATTCTGTTTACCGTTAGTTGTGCTCATTAGTTAGACTTGTTTCCGTCCTTTGTTTTTCTTTCCATTTTAAGTATCAAATCCCATTTGTCCTTTAACAAAACATGAAATCCTTTGTTGTGGATGGTATCTAGGTTCGATATCAAAGCAGAAAGACGCTAGCAGAGCAACGACCACGAGTGCGTGGCCAATTCGTACGGCAAACAGCCAAAGAAAGCAAAGCGAGCCCGAGCAGAGCAACAGAGGGCTAAATTGACGTCTTTGATGTGACGACTAGAAATCTACTGTAACAGTGTTTGTCCTGTTTTGTGAAATGACAAGTCATGGATAGAGAACCTGAAGTGCAGTTTGTTGCTTTACATTTCGAATGCTATTTGTATCATTGAAACTGCATTCGATGGGAATTGTTGCCACCCTTTGAAACTTGTGTCCTTCCTCTCACTTCAATCAGGCCTTTCACAAGCTTGATTAGACAGGTTTTCGTTTGTAAACAGCTTTAATTGTTCATGTTGGTGCTCTACCAAACTTTTTCTTTCCCAAAGGAATTCTGCTTTTGTATGGTTTCTTATGTTCAGACGTGATTTAAGAATCCAATGATTCATATCGCTTTCCAGGGGACGTGTCGCAGCCGAAAGTTAAGACTGCCAACGAGCCAATGGCTGAGGTCCCAAAAAACATCCCATCTGTAAGTGTAAATCCTGTGTGGCCCAAGTCTGCAAGTGGTTGGTGATATGTCACGTCTTTGTTTTGGATTAGGACTTGTGATCCTTATTGACGATTACAGTGTTCATAAATCTTATTTATATATTTACGTAGGGTCTATGTATATAAACTAGATTAAGTAACTATTTATATAGGCCTTTCGAAGGTTAATAAGAATTTTTTTTCACTATAAAAGTTTTTTTTAACGAGTGTTTGATTGTAAAATAAAAAGATATTTTTTTAATAGATATGATTTTTTTGGCAGTTAAAATATAACTTTTTAAGAAGTTCAAATTTGAAGCCTCTAAAAAAAGCTTATCAAATGATTTTTTTTTTAGATTTTTCATATCAATTATTGAATCTATTTGTCTCTTTTATCCTTATATTTTTCATATAATTATCACAATATTCATAAATTCATCTTCACGTTTATCTTGCAAATCTATTATTTGGCTTTTTTACATGTTTTAATATTTATTTTTATATTAGTTTTACTTATATTAGAATCTATATAAAACTTTTGGTTAGATATATTTTCATTTATATTTCATATGTTTTAAAATTATATAATAATTAATATATTATACTTTGCGTATTGTTTAATATACTTTAAATAATATTTATATGCATAAATAATTTTTATTACAAAATAAAATATAGTTAAAAGCAAAAGTGTTTTCTATTTTTATGTTGTCAAACAGTCTATTGTATGAAGTTCTTTCAAAAAATCTCTTTTTTAAATGACAGCCAAACAGTTAACTGACTTCTTGGAAAGTTCTTCTCAGAGAAGATTTATATAAAAAAGCTCTACTAATAAAAGCTCTACTAGTATAAGCTCAATTAAACAAAGGCTAAGTGGCGCAAGATTGGAACACCTTAACTGATTAATTTCTATTAAATTTGTTAAATAGAAATTAACTGATTAATTTATAAAAATTGGACGATTAATTAATAAATCAGTCAATTTTTAATAATAAAGATTATTAATATAAATTAATCGTCTATCCCACCCTATGTCGTGGGATCTCATCCACATATTTATATAGGTCTCACAAAAATAAGTTGATGAGATTTAATTAAACAGGGTAGGAACTGGTTTACGAAAGAGATGTTTTGTTTCTTTAAGGCCCTATTTGGTTGAGGAGTTGGTAATGGAACGCAACACACTCCCGTCGTTTAGTTGAGCTTTTTATAATTGAATAGAAGGGAATGAGATGAAAACGGAGGGTTTTATGTTACGTTTCATTTCATTATAAACGGTGAAAATAAGAAACCTCCGATTTGAAGGGTTTATGATGGAACGTAAATTAATAAATATATACTACCTAATATACCCTCAATAATTTTCTTAACATAAATTATTTCTTCTAACCCTAATCTCCTTTTCCCTATAATCATTTATTTTGACCCACAAAAATTGTATATAATTAATAATATTTTATATTGTTTCTCCTTACCCTGATACTAATACTTTTATATTATTAATAATAAATTGTACATAATTAAATAAAAAATAAAAAATTATTAAAGAAAATATAAATATATATATTATTCTTTAATTGTTTGTATATATTTCTATATAAATAAAAATATAAATAAATTATTTTTAAATATAAATCACATATAACTGAATAAAATAAAATAAAATATATTAAATAATTAATAATAATATTTTTATATAATTAATAATAACTTGTATATAAATAATAATAAAATAATAAAACTTTTTATTATTTTAAAATAGAAAATATATAAAAAATTATTTGCCATGGTTGTGACTTGAACCATGATTTTTTAATTGGGCATGATTTCTGTTTGAAAATCATAGCGTTAAACTTCCTATAAACAACCATTTTAATATCAGGGGTATAATAGTCATTTATTATATATTACATTCTATTCCATCCATCTTCCAAACAACATTTCACTATATTACATTATGAATCATTCTATCTCTTCCAAACAACTTTTCACTATATTACATTCCATTTCATTATAAAATGTTCCGTTCCGTTCCGTTCCATTAATTAACTTCCAACGAAACAAGCCCTTAGTTACGTATCCCGGATCAAACGTGAAAAGACAATAAATAAAGAAATGAGAAAAATACGTGATTTTGGTTCGATAAATTCCAACGAGCTTTCCAAAGCCGAAACGAGCGCGAATCCACCACCATCTTCACAGGAGCCGCTCATCGGGACGCGACAGTTTTCTCAAAATGTAAGTTCTCTTAACGGGTCAGAGAATTCTTATGCTTATGAATGATATGAGCAACTGCAGAAGACCTTAACCTTTATACATAACTTCCATATTGGGCTTCTTCATCATAGATTCGATATAAATCCAGTCTACACTAATTGAGATCTATTTTTCACCCGGATTTTGACCCATTGATTTAGATCATTCATTGGGTCACTTTATTATCTTTATCTAGATTAAATTACGTAAGTTAACCAATGAGTTATTAAAAAACCGAAAAATGTAATTAAATGTTTTCCAACTTTATAGAAAAATCAAAATTAGCTAACATAGTTAACTTGTAAGGATTCCATGATGAGAGATAGAATGCTAGACATAAGGGTTGGATAGCCGGTTGAAGTTTTTCTAAATTTTCTATTATTCCTTTAAGATAAGATTGAAGGGGTTTTAAACATGTTGCAGTTTTGGACACATTTGTTCCAAATGTGGAAAGAGGTTGGGCATTTGAAGAATAGATAGTCATGAGTTTCAAGTTGAGATTATTAATTAGAGATGCAAAGGATAGAAGTTTATTTGTTTTAAGCAGTGGAGACGGTCCGAGGTACTTAGGTTATAGAGATTAACAAGTCAGAGAATGAAGCAGTGGTGAAGAATTAAGCCTTTGTTTGGATGCTTAGTTACACAAGGGAAAGGAAATGAAATGAAATCTTGCATTTCCCTCCCTTTCTCACCAATTTGGTGGGAAAGGGAGGAAAATTGCAAGATAAGAATAAAAATGGCCCAAATTTTCCTTCCATTCCTCTTAATTTTCTATCTTATTCTTGTCCAAACAATGGAAAGGAAGAGAAATACAATTTTTTTTCCTTTTTCTTCTCTTGGTTTCCCTCCATCTAAACAAAGGCTAAGTGTTTGTACTTAGATTAAATGATATCAATAGACATGAGGTAAGAGAGTTGGATATCTTAAAGGTAAAAGTGATGGTGAAGTAGAAATAGGAATGTTCAAGCAAGAGAATTTTGTCAGAGTTTAAGGAGTTTGGATAGTATGAAGGGGGGTTATGGATGACGTATATGAAGTTGCTAGAGTTAGCTAGGAATCTTTCAGATTTTGCCAGCCATCTCTAAGAAATGTTATGAATGATTGCAAAGCACTTTAATATATAATGATAGGTTTTGGGAAAGGGTTTTCAAGTAAGGGATTTAGAGGGTGTTAAAGAAGGAAGAGAGTGAGTAGGGTTTAAGGAAGGGATAGAATGGGGATAACGTTAATTAGGAGAGAATGAAACAACTTTTTCCAAGAGAACTAACGGGTTAAAATGCAGTTTGTGGTTTTTCTCCTAAACGGTCACATGTCAAATGAAAGCAAAAACACATATGCGCCGCTGAGCTTACAACGTAGACGGGGCAAAATGAACACACCAGAGCTTTTCGTAAAGTAGTAATGATCAGCTTTATTCGAGTGGGTGGTAATTTTTATGGACGAAAAGAGAGTTCAGAAGGCGTGATTGATTGATTAAAGTAGGTCAATTATTTACAGCTTTTACATTTCTATTAAATTAGTCAGTTTGAGCATGCCACTTTTGTATCTTATGCATTATTACTTTCTCCTTTATCTTGTTTCAATACATGCTCTTTCATTCGATTTCTTAGAAAAATAAGGTTTTCTTTGATACAAGAGTTTTATAATAACTAATATATTATATAATTCCTGAGGATCAAACTCTTCAAAGAAGAGTCCAGATCCTCTGTCCAATATTATGATGTTTTATTGTATCTAATAAATCTCAATCATTTATTTATGTGAGTCTCGTAAAATAAATGACTAAGATTTTATGAGACAGAATAAGACAGAGTAATATTGAACAGAAAATCTGAATTCCTCGAAGTATGACACGGTCAAAACAGCGCTGTTTTTAAAACATGACTATCTGCTTGAAGAAGTAGCTAGCTAATTGATACAAACTACTCAGCTCTATATCAAAGTTTGCATTGCACCCATGAACTTCATTGCTTTCTTCTAATTAAAGTGGGTTTAGATACTATTTAGCGACTGGTTAAACTAATAATGGATAACTTCTTAAAATTTTAAAATTATGGACTGGCCGGCTTCTCGCTCATGGAGAGAAACAATTCAGTTTCGTCCATGTCCTTGACAGTTGCATGTAATTGTCTAGGAAGAAAAGGTCCAACGGAACAGGGGGCCAGAGCCTTTCACAGACCGGGACCAGCCAAGACATAACTGTTTACTGTAACAACAGGCCAAGAATTAGAAGAAGCAAAAGCAGGAGCAGGGAAGCCTTATGAACGCAAAATGATTCCTTCTCGTGAATTGCGACTCTTTTAATGTCTCTCTCCACCCTTTGTCTAATCCACGGGAGTCTTGCTTCATTCCTTATCGTCATCCCCACATGACATACAAATTTAATTCTCTTGGACCACACCAGCAACAGAAACAAGAGTAATCATCACGCTGTTTCATTAGTTTAGGATGTGCTATTGAGTGGAAATGGAAGATTCAAACTTTCTTTCTCTTTAGATATATGATTACTGGAGCTTTGCAGGACAGACAAAAGCGGTTAAATGGATTGCAATCAAAGCTTGAATCAAAGGTAGCAGGTCATTATGTAATGCTCATCATTTCGTGCAACTTGATGCCACCCACTACCACAACCATATTATATGAGATGATTTATTAAAACCCTGGAGCCTCACAGCATTGAATGATCATTAAAATTGTTTTTCTAATGTCTATTTTTGTTCCATAAACTCGATCGGACGTATGAAAAACAATTAATCATTCAACTTGAATCTAAAATTTTGATACAGCTTAATCTAATATTGTTAGATCAGCAATCCCATCTCTTTTTCCAAACTTGAGAGGCTGACAATGGAAAATCCATACAGTGCCAAGAATTCTAAACGTACAAACTCAGCTTTCAATGGATAAACTTTGGACTCATTTTTCAAATATGCAAAACCTGTAGAACACGCCAAGGTCCGAAACGATCGAGCATCGCCCAAGATCATAATAAAGAAGAAGGAAGAATGGCAGTGAGGTAGATTTTACTTTTGTTAGGTTTTGAATCAATTACTTTCAAAGAACCCAACCATGACTTCACACCTGCAAGCCAACCTACGTTCCAACCATCCAACAGACCTCTTTTTGTCTTCTTTTTAAGAAACTCTTTTTCTCTCTTTTCGTACTTTACAAAAGATTAAACATCGCATAGACGTTTGGAGGAAATAAAACCACAGTGGCAAGTTAAAACGTTAAAAAGAGAACTTAGAAAAAGAAAGAAAACATATTTATATTATTGCTTTTTAACAGTGGGAAGAAATTCATAATCTATTATGGAATCTTGAACTGCCTGAATGCCTTTTGTTTTCTTTCATAAAAGAACCTTTACTTGAAAATATACGTGTGAGAAGGGGGACTTGGTGGGAAATCGGAGCCAGGATTCTATCTCGTGCTAAGCAGAATAATTACAAAACTTTTTCAATTGATTTCTCAAAAGTTAATATCACACTACAAAAATTTAATACAATTTGTGACGTTTTATTTATAAAACGTCACGAATTGTATTAACTTTTTGTGACGTTTCAAAAACGTCATAAAAAGTATATATTTTGCGCTACGTTTTATAAAACGTCGTAGATAGGTAATGTTTTTCGCGTCGTTTTGTTTAACAATACGTCGGCGGAAGGTGTTAATAAATATAAAAGGGTTTTTTGGTTTGTATAGGTTGGCGCGGAAGGTGTTAAATTTTGGGGCAACATACTCTCTCTCTCTTCGTTTGGTTTTCGATTTCTCTTCCCGGCTGGTTGCGCGTTCAAATCCATCGATATAGTGGTGAAATCGCTCAAGTTTAGCAAGTTATAGATTGGAAGTATCTATAATACTTCTATCTGATTTTCCCTCTTCATCTCGCAACAGCAGAGCAACATCTTGTTCTTGTGTAGTCTACTTCATACTCACGGACCTTCTCTTCCTCTCAACGGAAATCACTCGGTTCTTTCTTCTCCAAATCTTTGGGTACGGTGAGAGCGATCGAGAAAGAGCTTGACAATATTTTTCTCGACAAGGTTCCTTATGGGTTTACCTCATCTCCCTTATTTTACGAGTTTTTATCTTCTCATAAACATAAAGGTGTATTGTGTTTTGTTAGTCAGGTTATAGCAAATTTGGGACTGTGTGTT
>JAOSBP010000005.1:35643523-35654118 GCA_027563825.1 Erythroxylum mucronatum
GTATATATTTCTATATAAATAAAAATATAAATAAATTATTTTTAAATATAAATCACATATAATAGAATAAAATAAAACATATTAAATAATTAATAATAATATTTTGTATATAATTAATAATAAATTGTATATAATTAATAATAAAATAATAAAAACTTTTATTAAAATGTTTATTATTTTAAAATAGAAAATATATAAAAATTATTTGTCACGGTTGTGGCTTGAACCGTGACTTTTTACTATAATTGGACATGATTTCTGTTTTAAAATCATAGCATTAAACTTCCTGTAACAATTATTTTAATATCAGAAATATAATAGTCATTTATTTTTTTGGGATTAATAATAGTCATTTATTATACGTTACATTCTATTCCATCTATCTTCTAAATTATATTTTACTATATTATATTATAAACCTTTTCATCTCTGTATAACAACTTTCGCTGTATTATATTTCATTTCATTATAAATGGTTTGGTTTATTTTATTCTTTTAATTGCCGTCCAATGAATCAGAGTAGGAACAATCTGTTTGTACTACAGAATCAGGACATCTGATTTGTTATGTCTTATGATGTACGTTCCAGTTATACTGGGATGACATGATTTTTGTTTCATAAAAATCTCAGAAAAAAGACAGGACTTGTAATGCATACAAACAAATTTTAGACAGCTTGGAAAAATTATAAATTCTGTAATAATGCAAAAGCTTTTTTCTGGCACGAGAATTATATAAAAGGTTAAAAATGCAAAATTTCAATTTAATACATGTCCTTTTAATAATTACGTGCATAAAATTTTATTAAACATAAATCATTCGAACAGGTTACCTAATATTATTTTAATGCCACTATAATTAATTATAATATTCTATTTCATGTACTTTGGTCATGTTATCTCGTGTGTCGTCTGACCAAGGGTTGTTCTTGTGAGCATTAGAATTTAGAAATATCAATGTCAATGATTGTGATTGAAACCCGTCAATCAGGTGATTATAATGATTTAGAGGGTGCTTGATTCACACGAGACAGTGATAATAAAAGTGAGAATATATACACTGAAAAATGAGAATAGATATAATCACTATGATTATAATGGTTGGTTAGAACGAACAAATGATTAATATTACTATTAATAATGGTCTAATTTGTTAAAAATTTTAAGAAATAAGAATTTGTTAAAATTTTGTTTTAAATCAAATTTTAATATATTTTAAATAATTTTATTTAATTGCTAAAAAAGAAAAAAGAAGTGCCATGCGGGTGAAAATGTGGCACTTCTATTTTTTAACGGAATGACTTTCATTCCTCTTATGATCAGGAGATACGGAGTAATATCCGAAACTCATATATTAAAATATTGTGCTTCCAATAATAATATATTATCAAGCAGCTATTTTTTATTTCTTACCCATACCTTCTCATCTCATGCTTATTAACCAAGCACTCCTCGGATAGTAGTGATAAAATCAAAGGAGAAAAGAAAAGGAGATTGTAAGAAAAATTTAAAATTCACAAAATAAAATATAAACTTACACCCATGGCATTGGCACGTGCAGCGGATGCATACATTTACAGCCACCAGTCACACGTACTAGAACGTAAGTTTGGGGGTTAGAGCATGCGCTGTCACGTGCGTCCAACGAACTTTCTCAACTAATTTCCAGTTTCCAACTAATCCACCTTACATATAGTAATTGATTTCTTTCTGTTATTTATTATTCCCTTTCTACCCTCCAAATTTAGCAAAAATTACGAGTATCGATTTTGATATTAATATGATGCATCACTAGTTGACATTAGACACTATTTTATTCTTAAAATTATAAATTAGTTTTTAATTAATTTTTATTATGACTAAAACTAAATATAAATTTTGAAAATGACTTCATTTATTAAATTTAGCACAAGTATATTCTTATATATAATAATTATTTAAGAATAATTTAAATTTAACCCTTAATTTTTTAATTTATGAACTTATGTAATAAACCTTAATACAATAATCTAATACATTCTAAAAAAAGTTTATATTATTTTTTTAATTAATAGACTCACGCTTAATATTGATATATACCTTGTATTATGAAAAATTGCTTATAGAGAAATTAGTTTTAATATTATGAAGCAAAAGGGAAGAAAAAAGAAAATAATTTCAACTTTTACAACTCAAAATAATTTCAATCTTTTGTTGAAAAAGATTGAGAATTAAAAAAACAATCTTAAATATAAAATGAATCCTTAAACTAATTAAGTTATTTATTTTTATCCCCGTACCAAAAATGATGTTTTAGTATAATAGTTTTTAGTGTAAATGCTTTCAAATGTACTAAAATGGAATAGTGGAGCAGCCTTAAATCTTTAGGCCAGCTGTCTCATTCTGTGAAGTGCCTATAAATCAGCGAGAGGAGTAGTCACTGAATCTGCCGGTGGATACCCTGATCTAGACCAAAAAATAAAAAAAGTCTTAAAATTCCTAACTTCTTGTGCCCATCTTATGTTACTCCTTATTGTTTAGTCCTTATAGTTAAATATAATAAGATTTGTCTCAAAGACATATTTTCACATGTCTGACTTTTCTGGTTGCAGTATTCACTATTCAGTTTTTAGTTTTTAGTTTTCAATTTTCAATTTTCAATTTTCAATTTTCAGTTTTTATTTTATTTTTTATTTCAAATAAAAATAAAAACATATTTGGTTGTTAATGTCAATGCATTTATTTTCAATTAAATAAATTTATTTTAATTCTTATATAGTATTTATTAACAAATTATTAATAATTTTATTTTATTTTATTGAAATAAATAATTTCAAAAATGATTTTTATAAAAATGAATATTTATTTTAAATATATTTTAACTATTAAATAAAATTTCATTTAAAATTTGTATATTTAAATTTAACTATATTTATTAACAATTATTTAATTTAATTACAAATTTAAAAAAATTATGAAGTAAAATTAAATTATTCATAATTCTTATTAATAATTAATATATTAAATAATAAATATTTAGTTGATACTAAATCAAATTATAAAAATAAAAACCATTTTTATGGTGTTTATAAATTTTGAAAACCGGAAGAAAATAAAATAAAAAATAGAAACTAAAAGCTCAAATAAAATGTTTTTTTATTGAATTTGAAAACAAAAATAGAAACAAACATGCCTTAATCTTAACAATTCTTATGCAGAAAACTATAGCCATTATGTATCAAATTAAGCAAAAAAAAGCACCCAATTGGTCTTAACATATTTCTTGACATGTGATTAAAAGGTCATATTTTCATTAACTTACACTAAAACATAACAACCACAACTTTACCTTTTAAGAAAAAAGTTACCTAAATTGTAAAGAATATTAAGTAGTTGTCACTTGTCAAGATGGTGGTGTTTACTCAAACACAAGATTGACAAGTTGAGGAATCTTGACAAGTGTTGAGTGAATTCAAACTTTTTATTGATTCAACTGCCCAATGATGGTCTCACATTAGCCATCTTTGACCATCTTATTTCCACACATTAAAAGTCATATTATATGTTCTTTTCTCATATTTTAGGATTGAATACACTCAAATCCTTTATGATTTATTTTTTCATTTGAATTATAATATTTCAAAAGTATCATTTAATTACCTCATTATTTATTTTTATTTAAATTTGTAATATTAAAATTTTTAAATAAGATATCATTTTCAAATTTTTGATTAAATAAAAATAGATTACAACAAAGGAAATTGTGTAATACTGAACTAATATTATTAAAGATAAATAATAATTTCAAAATATTAAAATTTAAATACAAGTGATCAAATTGTAAGAGATTTAACACAAATTTTAGAAATCCTTTGCTACCAAAGCTATAAAGTACAATTTTTAAGTAAAATTATTTATTAGGGCTCGTGGATAACCAAAACCAAATTTTCAAGTAAAATTATTTATTAGGGCTAGTGGATAACCAAAACCCATGCTCTAACTTGGAGTAGTGGCTTTGTCAATTACTATATAAGTTAAGATTGGTAGGTATTGTCTATCTAATTATTATTAATTAAAAATGTTTTAAATTATCAACCAAAATTATAATTATATTCACAATATTATACTCGAGTTATATATTATTATTATTTTATAAATTTATCTACATTATCTATAATTATATTTATATTATTTGTAATTTTTACAAATTATTTGTAATTACGAGGGTGAGTCTTGAAGCATCTGATAAAGTTACTCATTTATAATCGTAATAAGGTCACAGAGTTAAGTCACCTGAAAGAACCTTTTTGTAAAAATACAAAAAGAAAACTGTGTATATTATGATCTTTCCCAGACTCTCGCAAAGCGAGAAATTTTGTGCACTGAATATGGCAACTAATTTGTAATTATACCACAATTTATAATTTTATAGTTTATATAGTCTTCCTCTAATATATTTCATGCCTATTCTTATGTTTTATTAATGTATTTCTTTTCCTATTTCCAACTTACCAAAAAAAATAAAAAATAATTATATTTTGATTAATAAAAATTATTAGAAAAATATGTCTTTTAAAGGAAATTTATGGATGGTTGTTGAAGAAAAACCCAACCATCAACTAGATATATTGTCCTTATTGCCCTTCAAGTCATGCTTTAAGCAAAGGGACAAAACTGCCATTTTGACTTGCAGTCTGGTACTATTGTCCTTTTGGGCTCCACTATATTAAATGATGAGTCAGACTGCATGAAAATTGGCATTTGCCTTGCAATCAATTCAATTGCCTCTTCAGATCTCAGGGGCCAGGACCACTTTTTTCCTTTTTTCCTGTTATCTTAAATATCATAAATATACAACCAACAACAAACTATAAGCTTCTAAAGAATTTTATATTACAAGATTAATAAAAATGATAAATATTCAGTTAATACAATGCTAATATGTCTAAAAGTCAACGTACCAACTGCACAAGACTCTCCGTTTTGTGGAGTCTAAAGAAGGTCATAATACAATGTTAGTATGTATTTATTAAAAATACTTCATTTCCATTAATTTTTGTTACAAATATATCTAATCCTTTTAAAATATCCTAAATATAAATTTATAAATTTTAGAGAACTTAATTATAGATAATTCATAAATTTACAAATTATAATTTAATATAAAATTTTATAAATTTTGTTTAACTAATTAATGTAATTAAATCGTTTATTTAAAAGTTTAAAGCTTATAGAATATTTTTCATTATAATTTTTTCAAAATTTAGAATTTACTTAGTAAAATTTTTAAATATATAAATTTAATATAACATTACTTAGTAAAAATCCCCGTTTGAACATGAATCTATATGATTTAGAAGGGAAGAACTTACACCAACACCTTAATTACTATTCAAACACGATTCAAATAAAAAAAGAAAAAAACGAAGTCTTTATTTTGAAGAAATATTATACTACTGGTTAAAAGCAAGGCTGTGTATTAAAAAATTGAAAATCAACAATAACATTCGGCATAAATCCTGTTGATATGTAAGGTCTGAAAAAATCTAATAATACGCAGCCTTATTTATAATTAAATTGTTTGTAAATGATCTAAGAAAAAAAGAAAATAAATAAACAAATATATAATAGTAATAAATTAATAATGATAAAAAATTGAGTTTATCTGTTGAGTTTGGAAAATATAGAAAAGTCAAACCCAGAACTCAGAAGCCGGAGATAGTTAGTTGGCCGTACCATCACGTTAGCTTTACCTTTTCCAACCCAAAACTAAGAATAAAAAAGGGAAAAATGAAGAAGAGAAGAAGAAGAAGAAGAAGAAGAGAACATACATAGGCTATTGCTAACTCAGAGAAAAAAACAGATAAAAACTTTCTAAAAACTAAGGGGGAAAAAAATCAGAAACAGTTGCTTTGGCATTCTCCATCTTTTCCTTTTTAACTCTTTCTTCTCTACTCTTTAATAAAAAAAACTGGTTTATGCAGAAGCTTTAAAATGGCAAGCTTCCCTCCTCTCGCTTGTTAAAAGGGTAATTTTAAAAACTTCATTCTTACTGTATGAACTGAGAATCCAGTAAAAGTTCACATTTTTGGGTTGTTTTTGGCTCAAGGGAAGAAGACGAAGTGAGCTGTAATGAGAAAGATAAAAGAGTGTGTTGTCTAGTAATATGAGTTTTGTCCTTTGTTATATCCATTTACGTGGATGTACAGAACTGGTTAAGGTTAATGAGTTTTTTCAAGGTAAGGCTGTTGCACTTGTGATACCGTCACTTGTTGAGCTTCATATCAGATTATTTACTTTTGTTCAACTTCCTGTTTTCGGAATGCAGATTTTGTTGATGTTCGTGAGCTTAAGAAGTAAATGGGATTCGTGGAAGCATATCAACTCCTAGGTTTTCAGCACTTTTGACTCTGTGGTTTGGTTTGGCTTCCTTGTCTCTTACCGTGCTTCTCTTGTTTGTAATTATATGCTCTTTGAATTTGGTCTATGGCTTATGTTCTTACCAGGAATAGTTGTTTGGATCTCGAGGATTAAATGCTGTTTGCAACCCTCTAAATTACAAGTCCATATCTATTCTTCGGTCAGGACAAGTTCGAAACTTTTCTTCAGATCTCTTTTTTCTTTCTGCAGAACTCTATGGCTTCTTCCACTAACGTATTGAAGTGTTTGTTTATGGTTTATCTGGTGGCTCTTGTTCACATAAAATTTCTTCTTTTCTTGATTCTTGAGGAGACTTCTCGTTTTCTTTAGAAAAGTTAAAATCTTGGCATAACTCGTCTTGACTTGAGAGTTTGATACAAAAATGTGTAGCGATAATCGTAGGAATATTGTTAATCGAGGAGCACGAAGGTTGTGAAAGTGAAATATAAGTTTCTGATGACGTGATGCTGAATATTCTGGTGGTTCAGATTCATCTGTCTCTAGTCTTTGGAAGCAAGCGAGTTTTCACAAGAAATATTATAAACTATCAGAAACAACCAAAATGATACAACCCATGTTTCCAAAGATTTTGGAGTTGCCTGTAAACTGGTAATTACTTTTAGGAAATATATAACTATTGCCTAGAGGCCAAAGCGTTTAGGTGCAATTTGGGATGCTTTGTGGTGAATAAATTTGGAAATAGTTGTTACTCTAGTTTTTCATCTGAAGTTTTCCTATTACTTGGATAGAACACGGGTTTATCGGTGAAGTATGAGCAAGAGGGCATAAACTTTCTGTGTTGAGAAAGACTTCTAATTAGTGAGACTAAATCCGGGTTGGTGTGGAATCCTGAAGAACTGTTTGTTAAACTTATTGACTGTGCTGATATAATTCACCAACTGCGCTTATTTGGTTATGGTGTGGAGTTTTGGCAATGCCCTTGCCTACTGAGGTTTTCTGCAATGGCCTTTACTGGTTGCATGAAAATCTGTGGGTGCATCAATTCAACGAATTGTGTTTTTAATCTTATTACGAAATGTAAGAGATTTGAGTAAACAATCGATATGTGGATCCTGGAAGTAGTTTCAGATTATTCCTTCTGTCAGCAATTCGCTGTAAAGATGGCCACTCAATCTGAAGCATATTGCTCGTTTGCAAAGTTGGAGGTTGTTAAGAGAATTAGCTTCCTGTTACTACACTTTGTCCGTACACAAAGAAAGCACTTTATGTGTACAGCTGGTCTGTTTTTTATGCAGAAGGGTTTTAATCTTTTTTTTTGGTACATAAGTTGAAGACGGTGTTTCAATGGAGAGGGACAAAAGCATGTGTGATTGAGGTAGAAATAGGTTCGATGAGTGGTGATAACCAGTCTTCAATTCCATTGTACAAGAATTCAAGAAGAGTTCCAAGTCTTATTTCTGCTCTTTAATCAGTTTGCTCTTAAATGTTATTTCTGTGTTCTTCAACTTTTCATAGCCCTGTTTTTCTTGCACCTTTCATGTTGCCAGATTTTACTCATAGTGCTTGATTTGAGTCCCTTTTCTTTGTTTTGGAGGTAAGCTACCTGAGTGCGAAGGAAAAAGAAGTATTTGGATACTTACATGCAAGAATCTGTGCTTCTATTTTGAAAACTTTAACACAAAGAGTGTATGGTGGTTGTGACATGATAGTACTCTTTATACTTTCTGTTCTTTCTTCATGTCAGTTTAGACTCATATTCTCTATTTTTCCATGCAGAGCAATAACACATTTCATGGTGTCGAATTGGTGTGTCATTCACCATTAATTTGATCTTTATTCCAGATACTTATATTGAAATGGAGATCAAGGAACCAGACAGGGTTGTCGTAGCTAAACCGGTAGCATCCAGGCCTAAATGCTCCAATTTTAGATCCTTCACCGAGCTCCTTACAGATGCTATTGATGCTTCACCCCCAAATGTGTGCTCGGAAACTACAATTCCTGCCATTAGACCAAAGACAGTGAGGTTCAAGCCAACGGCTAATCGTCCTGCAGCTGCATTGCCGCCTTCACAGGTTTTCTGTCAGAGTCACTCAATTTCGTTCATGTTCAATACTGATTATCTGCTAAATTTCCGTGGCTTTTGAAAATTTCAGGCTAAACCCTCTGGATCGGTAGCTTGTGATACACCTGACAGAGGTTCAAAATCAGATTGCAAGCCCACGGTCGTATATAAACCACATGCTAAACTTGTATCAAAGACAACTGTATCTCTTTTGGCTAATATGGTTAGTAGCTTTATTTTCTTCTTCTTCAGATATGGCTAATGTGGAGTTAATATTCAACTTTTCCGTTAGGAATCACTTTCCTTTCTAACGATGATCTTGAATTTTGCTGAATAATCAGATTATGGTATCCTGAGTTCAAAAAGTTATTTCTCAGGGAAACTTTAATAGGAGTCAACATCAAACACTGGCATCAGCTGACAGTCGTGTGTGTCAAGCAAATCAAGAAAGAAACAGTTTTGCATTCCAACGTGCCTCAAATCTTCAGAAAATTCCATCTGTTGCAGACACTGATCAGACAACTGAGTCCTCAAGATTGATGATTCATAGTCAAGAAGATGATACAAAAAGTTCAGCACCTATTGCAAATACAGATCGACCTTCTTATGATGGTTACAATTGGAGGAAGTACGGGCAAAAGCAAGTAAAAGGAAGCGAGTACCCGCGAAGTTACTACAAATGCACACATCCGAATTGTCCAGTGAAAAAGAAGGTTGAGAGATCATTTGATGGGCAGATTGCAGAAATAGTCTACAGGGGTGAACACAACCATCCAAAGCCTCAGCTACCTAAACGAAACTCATCAGGAGCACAAGGTGCAGATCAGGATGCAATTAACACCCCATTATGGAGTAGTAACCTAAATGAAGGTTCTGAAAGTAGAGTTGAAACTCAGAATGACACAAGATTACGCAGTAGTTCCACTTATCAGAGTAAAGCTCCACCATCTCATGATCCTGCTCGAACTGGATCGACCAATGTCGGTGCAGGAACTTCGGACAACTCTTGTGACCTCAGTGGAGAATGTGATGAAGCTGGCAAGAGATTGGAGGAAGAAGATTCTGAACCCAAAAGTAAAAGAAGGTATGAGTTTGCGAATACATGCATCAGCTAATCAGAAGTTGTCAACTTGTCATATCCTTTTGCACATTTTACCTTCTAGGAAGAGTGAAAACCAACCTGTTGAAGCTGGAGTAGCAGAGGTTGGTGCAACAGAACCCCGTGTTGTGGTGCAAAATTCCACAGATTCAGAGATTTTTGGAGATGGTTTTAGATGGAGAAAGTACGGGCAGAAAGTCGTGAAGGGAAACGCATACCCCAGGTTTCAGAATCTGTTGCATTGTTCTTCTTGTTATCTGCTGCTTTGCTCATAGCAAAATCTCCTTTCCTTTTCCTTGCAGAAGTTACTACAGATGTACCAGTCTCAAATGCAAAGTTCGAAAGTACGTGGAAAGAGCTTCGGATGATCCAAGAGCTTTCATTACAACATACGAAGGGAAGCATAACCATGACATGCCTCTTAAGAGTTCAACTTCAGCAGCATCAGAAGCTGAGTTGCAGAAACCATAATCTCCAACTCTGGACGAAAAACCTTACACATCTTACATGTCTTTAGCCAGCTAGTTCTGATTTTCCTGTCCTAATAATTTTCCAATTAAAGCAGAATAAGTACATCCCTCTGGTAAATCTGTCCTGTAATATGTAAAACAATCACAGTTTCCTACCAACTTTCACCAACTGGCTATATCCCCATATATATATATATATATGTCTTCCTTGTCATATGCTTATTGATCTTGCATATGCTTACAGGCAAACTCCAATTCAGCTCGGACAATCTGAAATGTTTCGTTTTTTCTTTTAAATAAAATGATGTTATTTTAATTAATCGAATTAACAACAAAACGCAAAATTGTGTGATATTTAAATAATATTATTGGTTGGGTCGATCATGCTGGACTTAGGCCTAAACGTAGAACCGCATATAGGCCGATTGGCCCATGCACAAACAATGACTTAAATCTAGCAGGAATTTCTTATGTATTACCTCACCTTGAAATAGGTACGAGACTAGAACTCTGATTTTTCCTACTCTTAGTCACCAAAACCTTCATCAAAAGACTAACTTGAGAGTCGGAGGGGCCTGTCGACAATCAATCTCTGGTGTGTC
>JAOSBP010000005.1:35654218-35672211 GCA_027563825.1 Erythroxylum mucronatum
GCTGTGGAAGCCATTAATGGATGATCTGATTGTTAGTTTATGCCCTTGCAGCCAATTAATTGAATGCAAATTAATGTATGACAATATTTTAATTAATAAAAACACTTTATTTATCTTTATGTATTAATTTAATTTTATGTTTTAATACTAAAAGTAAAATCTTTGGAATAATTATTGTGTAATTGAAATTATGATGAGATCATAATTATGAGATTCAATTTACACTTATGTATTATTCCTAAATGTTCCTAGCTGTAGTTTCATCAAAACGGGATATTGTTGAAACGGTAAAATTAACACATATTATGTTTCTTTCTTACGAAGAAAGTAATTGATCTCATAAATAAAAGTATAGAGATATTTAAACTAATGTGTGGGTAATTATTAGAGAATAAGTCACTAAATTGACTCGATTATGAGAATTTCGGATGAAATATTACTTATATGTCTATAGATTATCTCATAATGATGGTTGTATAATTGATCTTCAGACTTGAGATTACTAAGGTATCTCGTATGAGAATTATTATGTTTTGATGCTACTTATGAATCATCCCAGGATAATTTAGTCGGTAGTAATTAGATACAATATGAACTATATGGAGATATTTGAGTAAGTCAATATATGATTCGTCACTCTAAAATAATTAGAGAAAATATTATACTGTTCTTGATTAGTAATAATTTATAGAATTCTCTGGCAAGAGTGAATTGACATTTGAAAAAGTGTTTTCAAATTTCAATTATAAATCACTTGCTAATTAGCAATAACGAAAATTATTGGATGATAAGAGTAGACATTATATCTATACTCTGTCCAATTAGAATATTGAATGACAAAATGATTAAATTATACATCATAGTCATGCATGGACAGGTTAAGTCAATCACTTTGACATTTCTGATATTTGAATAATCATGACATGTTGCTAGACATCAATCATGATTTATGATTATGAATCGTTTAATTGGAGAATTAAAGATAAATTAAAAGAAGTTTTAATCTATCTAATTGTGAATTAGAATTGTAATTTATGATCATCGTCAATTTATCACGAACCTAATTGGTCACACATCAAGAGTAATTTGTGAAAGAAATAATCAATTTAATTAAGTTGGACTTAATTATAAAGTTTGAGAAACTTTGTGGATCAAATATGAGATATTTGATTTTATTAAAATTAAATTAATTAGAATTAGATTTTAATTATAATTAAAGAAATTTAATTTTAATTAAAGACCCTCGTAATTTTTCTATTTAAAAAGGGAAGGACATTTTAGAAGCTAACACTTTGTCTTCTTCTCAAATCAAGTTTTGAGAATTGCTCTGTAGATACTATTAGAGGTTGGATAATTGAATAGCTCATGATTGATCAATCGAAAAGATTTCAAAGGTTTTTCAACAAGAAGAAGAATAAGGTACAATTTCTAATTCGTTTTCATTTTTTCAAGTTTATTCAATTATTAGGATCTGCTCGGAATCCATAAAAAAAATTATTTTCCACTGTGTCTAAGATTTGATAACGGTTGGATTCCAACACTGATGTGCAAGAACACGATATGGACAACCCAAAAATGTTGGACATGTCTTCATGCTTTGGATTAAAGCTTATGCTTAGACTATATATTACAGATCCAAATTAAATACCCTTCACAACAAATTAGGCCCAGGAATTAGGGAACAGATCTTCTATTCCGATTAACCAATCCCTACTCTGTTTCATTAAATCTCATCCACACATTTATGTAGGGTCTACACAAATATGTGGACAGAATTCAGTGGCACAGGATTGGAACACCCTAACAGGAACAGGGTGCTTCAACCCCAAGAATTGATAATCTTAATGAATGCCGTTGATGTTTATAATCTAAGCGGATTTTTGTATTTTCAGAAGAATATATCTGGTATTAACACCTAAAATTAAAAACAATTAAGTAGTCATTATTTTAGTAATTTAATAATCATTATAGCTTAACTTGTCTTGTGCATATTAACAAATAATTTATCATATAAGTAATTTCAATTATGTCAATTATGATGACTATAAAACATTTGTTAACGTCTAATTACATTATTATTATTATTATTAGTATCTTTATTATTATTATTATCAGTATTATTATTATTAATTTTCTTATTTTAATTGTTATTATGTTTATGATTTTTTTTGAGGGAATGTTTATGATTATTAGTGTTATAATAATAATAATAATAATTATGATGATGATGATAATATATTATTTGTTTATTTGTTTATTTATATTTATATTTTTTATTATTACTTTTTTTTTCTCTTCTTGTAGGTCAATTGAAAACAATCTCTCAACTAATTATGTTGTGCACTATTGAATTTCTCCAGATTTTGCGTCCCAGTTAGATTTTTATTAGGTAGTGGTGTTATGTTGGCAGTCTTTGCAGTGATCATAATGAATATTGCTTAAATTATTTATAAGAATAATTTATACAATAGTAACCATTATCTTATTAACATTTCACATTGAGAATTTGGAAAACTTGAAGTTTCCTTTCACAGCTTACACAAGCAATTTACACCATCTCAAGGTCTGATTCAGAAGCTTCTAAATCATCAACAACATCTAGAATAACTGACATCTGATTTGGGCATCCATAGAGTATCCAACAAAGAGTAAATCTCTGTTACTTGTGGATGAGATCCATCTTGCACAAAGAACTGATTAACAATTCCCTCAAGTTCAATCCAACTGCAACCAGGAATTTTCTTCAAGTACTTCTTCTTTATCATTGTCCTAATTCTTTGAACATCATCCCACATACCAAGATCAGCATACGTATTTGAAAGAAGTACATAAGAACCTGAACTAGAAGAATCCAGGCTCATAAGATGTTCAGCTACAGGCTTTATAATGGTCAAGCTTTCGTTAGCTCTACAAGCATTGAGCAAAGTTCTCCAGATCACGTCATTAGGTTCGATAGGCATTTCCTCTACGAATTTTCTTGCTTCTTCTACATGCCCTGCACGGCCAAGAATGTCAACCATGCACCCATAGTGTTGCAGCTTTGGCTCCAGCTTGTGAATTCTTCTCATAATCTCAAAACACATAATACCTTCCTTAACCAAGCCAGCATGGCCACAAGCATTTAACAAACCTATAAACGTGATATCGTCAGGTTTAATGCAGTCCCTCTCCATCTCCATGAGCAAACCAAAAGCCAATTCTCCCATTCCATGAATTGCCAACCCACAAATCATAGCATTCCAATGATCAACACTTTTCTCTCTTGTTTCTTCAAACACCAACATAGCATTCTCAATACTGCCCACTTTAGAATACATGTCAATGAGTGCAACACCGAGTTTTTCATCCAGATGAACCCCATTTTCTTGCAGATAAAGATGCAAAGCTACCCCCTTTTCGATATGTCCTAGTTGAGCAATCGCCGAAAGAGCAATTAACAACGTGGCACGATCAGGGGACAAAGCACCTTCAGTTTGCACACTATAAAAGATATCTAAAGCTTCCATGAAGTAACCATTGTGTACATAACCTCCCATCATCGCATTACAAACGACAACATCTTTTTCAAGCATTTCGTCAAACAAACTCCTAGCAGGACTAACCCTCCCTACTTTTGCATACCCATCAATCATATTAGCTCTTGTGACCATATCACTCTTCGGCATCTTGTCAAATAAGGCTTGAGCATCATCCATCCTCCCACATTTCACATACCCATTAATCATCGAATTCCACGAAATCAAGTCCCTCTCAGGCATTTCATCAAACAGTTGCTTAGCAAATCGAACTCCATCTTCCAACTGTGCATACCCACTTATCAAGGAATTCCAAGATATCAAGCTTCTCTCCTCCATGGGCATTAAATCAAATAAGTCACGAGCCAAGTCCATTTTTCCTCCCTTAACATATCCATCTATCATTGTATTATACGAAACCGAGTCCCTTATCTTCATCCAGTCAAACACTTGGCGAGCAAACTCTAGACAACGACAACGAGTATACAGAGCTACCAAACAATTCTCTAAGAACAAATTTGAACCAAATTCCAGTTTGCTCAAAAACCCATGCATCTGCATTCCCTCCTTAACTAAACGCATCCGAGAGCACGCTTTCAACACCAAAGACACAGAAAACTCATCCATAAACACCCCATTCTCGAGCATCAAACAAAAAACCCACAAAGCTTCTATCGGTTCCTGCCCGTGGGAATAAGTTTTAACAACAGCATTCCAAAGGAAAGTATCGTCCTCTCTGTTACCGCAAGCGTGACGCGTAAAGAAGATGTAGCGAGAGAATTCAATAAGCGGAATGTGGGGTGAAGCAGAGAGGGAGAGCACAATTTTGGCGGTCAGAGAAGAGTTCTTGACGAACCCAGTTGTTATAAGTCTCGCATGTACTTGGTCGACGTCCTTCGAGGTTTTGCAACTCTGAAGAAGAATCAACGTCTGAATCGGAGAGCTCCATGGTTGGTGGTTTAGGTTCGCACAGAGCAACATTAATACAAATTTAAGGTCTTCAATCTTTCGAAAGCTGAGTGGATATTTTGAGTGTAACGGATTACAGGTAAAGCAAACGAAGTTGATAACTAACTACCCGCCGTTATAGGATATTTTTGCCTAAAGACGGCCGTTACAAGTTGAAAATCAGAAAACGGCGCCGTGTAAGAGCATCCGAAGAAACTCAATAAAGAATAAAACTGAATTATAATGTATATCGGAAGCTTTTATAACAAAGAACCTGCGCTGTATTAAGTAAAATTTTAAGTACAGTTATAAATTATTATGCTCTTGTGTCTATACCATATAGGTAATTCGAAAAGCATATGGACCGAGGGAAGTAGTTTATACATCATTCCTTTGTAATGTTTGTGGGGACTTTTATTTTCAAGAAATTAATTAATAGAGATTATTTTCAAGAAATTTACCTAAAGGAAAACTAAAAATATATATTAAATAAATAAATAACTAATATACAAAAATAAAATAAAATAAAAATGAAAAACTCAATAAAAGTTACATATTAACTTATCAAATTGGTAATAATAAAAGATTAAAATTTAAATTATATGTAATAATAATAATAAATAAATAAATACAAATAAACAAATACAAATATAGAATAAGTAATAAAATAAATAATACAGTAAATATAAAATAAGGTACGAATAAAAATAAAAGATAAAGTAAATAAATAAATAAAACAAATAAACCATTACAATAAAATGTTTACGCTAAATAAAAAAATGTTTATTTTATATAATCTAAACAGGAAACAAGTCAAATTTAACTTATTTAAAAAAATAATGTTAACTGAATTAAATTTAAATTCCAGTTTATATAATTAAATTGATAAATTTGAAAATTTTCTTTATATTATAAAGAAAGTCAAATGTAAGCATGAAAAGAAATTAAATTTAATCTGTTCAAGATAAAATTAAAAAAAAAGTTGGGTTTATATATCTGAATCCATTAAATTTAAATTTGATAAAAAAAATTAAATCGAACTAATTATTTAAAATTAAACCAATTTGATGAAATTAAAACAAAATAAGACAATATCTATCAAAAATAGAAGCTTATTACTTGAAGAGAACATTACGTGATAATTAAGATTTTAAACTACAGGTTATGAAATTATATTATTGGTTTGGCGGTGTGCCGCTCAGGGACCGCCAAGGTATTGTCCCCTGGGGAGAAGCTCAAGCATTTCCAGCACAGCGCCGTAGCGAGTGCAACTCGAACCCAGAACCCAGGGGTTTTGGTCCACTCTTGGTGGACGCCTCTTACCACTTGAGCTGCATGGCGGTCCCTGAGCGGCACACCGCCAAACCATAAGGTATTACCTCACCTTGAAACAGGTACGAGACTAGAACTCTGATTTTTCCTATTCTTAGTCACCAAAATCTTCATCAAAAGACTAACTTGAACGTCGGAGGGGCCTGCCGATAATCAACCTCTGGCGTGCCTTTTATTATTTTGCAGGTGTTTTTTAGTTAAAGTTAGTCAGAATCATGGATCCAAGCAACAACGTTCAGCCCCATCAAGCTCGGAACTAATTATAAACATAAGTGATAATTTTTAAAGTATAAGAAATTAAGAATTAAAATAATAATATCAAATCACTCATTCTCAGAGTTACTGTACAAAATGGTACTTATTCTAGAACTGAAACCCACAAATCTTCTGTGGACACCAATGAATTACCAGTCTTCCATAAGATGTGGCAATGAGCTTAGAGATTCAACTTACGGTCTTCAAAGTTCAAAAGCTAGCAGTGTCCTTCCCTAAGATGTGGGCCAATGCACATTCAAGTGTTTGACCGTTGGGTCACAAACACAGAAAACACTTGAGGATGAGATTTAAAGTAACGAAAAATAGGAATGATAATGGATTGATCAAGTCCAGATTCAAATAAGTTACTTGAACTTTGACCAAGTCTAAAATATTTTAAAGTAATATTTTTTAATTTAATTAATTTAATTGTAATCATTACATTAATATTAATGTTTTAAAAATGAAAGTTAAACTGATAATACAAAAGATTTAAGTTTTAAAAGTTCAATCGGTATTAAACCGTTACAAAACTAGCTAAAGTCTGAATAAAATTAAAGAATTTAAAATATGATTGAAAGAGATTATCTTTTCTTATCGAAAAATTTGAATTTGAATTTAAAAAATTGTTAAATAAAAATTAATTGATTTATTTTAGTTTATAAAAACGTATTAATTAATAAAAATTAACCAGCTAGTTAATACATTGATCAGTTTTTAACAACAAAAGTTATTAAAATAAATTGAATCGAAAAATTGAACGATTTGTATCAATTTTTACGAAAACAAAAATAAAATACAAAAAATCGAACCGAACTAAACCGAACCAAACAGCTCCTAAACTTTTTCCATGCTTGGTCAAGCCACATGAATCATATTTAACCCACAAAGAAAAGGAGCATGGCATTGAAGTGTTGAACTAGTTTACTTTGAAAAAGGCAAAGTCTTGTCGTGGTCCCCAGTATGGACGGACAAGCTAGGTCATGCTCCTCTGGCATGGTCAAGGATTGGCTGAATCTTTAAACGTTTTGACCACTTCTTAATAAACGATTAAAATAATAATTACAGTGTCAAGACTCTTACATCGGACAACTATAAGAACATTCAAGATCTTATAATAATATACAAACCTCCTCCTCTTGAGCTAACTTTTGTGAGTAAGTTAGGTACTTTCTAACATGGTATCAGAGCCAGTTTGTCTCGATAGTTTGGGGCGGTACTCGATTATATCCCTTTGTGGCTTTTCCCAATATGTCCATCAGATGTCCAGTCCTGCTTAGAACTGAGAGGGGTGTGTCAGGAATCCCACATCGGACAACTATAAAGGCATTCAAGAGTTTACAATAATGTGCAAACTTCCCTCTCTTGAGCCAGCTTTTAAGGGTGAGTTAGGCAATTCTAACAATCGGGATAAATTATTGAGATTAGACAGCAAATGATGCTCTATTTGATTTAAACTTTTCCATCATTTATATTGAGTGTATTTCGTAATTATTTTTTAACCAAAGTTTAAGAAAGTGAAAATTTTAAAATATTAAAAAGATTTAAATGTGTGATTGAGTTAGCATAAACATATCTTAAGAAATTGATCCTTTGTATTTTCTTAAAGACAATTTTCAAATATCAGTACTTCTATTAAGGTTCCATTTACTAAAGTATTAGTAATTAGTGATTTATTATTTATTAAACCAATAATTTAAAATATATTTAAATGACAATAAATTGAAAATATTAATTTTAAAATATTTTTAATTTTATTTCTAATATTTTTAAATGTTTAATTAAATTTTTACACTAAAGTTGCTCCTTTGTGATCATAAGGTGACGTGTTCAAATAACAGAAATAATCTTTTTGCTAAAAAATAAAGAGAAGGTTATGTACATTATAACCATTTCTAAGTACTTGCAAAACGAGATTATATCATCGTCGTCATTATCAACATTTAGTTGAAATCGAGTTTTTTATATATTTAAAATATAATCACTTATTTAATATTCGCTTGCAAATTATGTTAATAAAAATAATTATTTGAATTGGATTATTTAATTTAAAATGTTTAAATATGAAAAGGTTAGGAATTTATGGTTGATTATCCGTAACGTCGTTGATGAAATTTAAACTCAAAGCCGTAAATAATTGAAACAAAAAGGCGGGTTTTCTAAAGCGGTTTGACCGACACATTAAACAAAAAGGGACCCTCTAAGCTGTAACTCATCCTCGTGAAGTCCATGGAACTCCACCATCTCAGAGCGTACATTAAGTAATAATTCCTTTTGACTACGTGGTCGTTTCAGTGGATTTAATAATATTCATGATGCATGGACCCATCATCCGTAAACGACAACGTTTGAGTTGTAACTGGCCTGATTAGACCGTTTTAGGCCAATCACCTAATTTCCAAGTTTTAAAAAACATTAAACTAAACGGAAAGAACGAGATAATATATGTTGTCGAAACTTAGGTAACTACAAACCTGGTTGTCTGTCTCTCTCCCTCCTTCCCTCTCTCTCTCTCTCTCCGTCCCCATTCTTTGTGCTTCCATGGCTACTTGACACCACCTGGGGTATTGAATTTTTCATCTTTGGAGGTTACAGAGTATTGTTGTTACAATTGTATAGATAAAGGAAGAGAGGGACAGAGAGAGAGAGCAAGAGAGTTATGGGGTGGATTCCCTGTTCTGGTATGTCAAACTCGAAGAAGAAGAAGAAACAGACGATCATGACCCAGAAGCCACTTGATCAGATCAAACTCACTTCAGGTTCGTGTTTATGCCGCTATAGTATTGCTCTTTACATTTGTTACGTGTGTTGAGCCGGCCATAGAGTTATAACACTGTAATCCTTTGGCTGTTGTCTTAAAGTCTGTTGGAATTTGATTTAGTTCATGTTAATTGTATTCCATTGTGAGTTTCTCGCGTTCCCTTATCCGGGTGGTTGTGTAGTGGTCTGAAGTTTGGTTCTTTTGCAAAGTCAAAGGGGGTTTTGAGATGTGATTTCTTGGTTCATTCACTATTCAGTTGTTCGTGTATGTAGTCTTTAGTTCCTTAGCAGAGGGATTCTGTATTTGTTGAGGGGGGTTTTGTTCTCGTTATTGAGAATTTGATTTAAATTGGAAAGCAAATTTGAAGACACGGATTCGATTTCTGGATGGTGATTCGAGTTTGTACCGTCATGGTTTGTTGATGCAGAGAGATCTAGGATGGGTTCCCCTTTGAAAGATAAAGAATCCTCTAAACGTGGAGGTCCAGATAGCATCGCCGCACAAATCTTTTCATTTCGCGAGTTGGCAACTGCAACTAAAAATTTCAAGGCAGAGTGTTTGTTGGGGGAGGGAGGTTTTGGAAGAGTTTATAAAGGGCGTTTGGAAACCATTAATCAGGTGAGTGATGCTCATCATTTTCTTCAGCTTGCCTGCAATTTCTAAATGATAAAGGTGCAATTTTCGCGTAAGGATCATAATATGAGCGTATGAAATTCTATCACTAACAAAGAATAGAAGCATCAATTATGACATGCAGCGAGTTGTAAAGTGAGTGAAAAATCTTAACCTTATCAATGATTGTTTCAGGTAGTAGCCATCAAGCAACTTGACCGTAATGGTTTGCAGGGAAATAGGGAATTCCTTGTTGAAGTGTTGATGCTAAGTTTACTCCACCATCCTAATCTAGTTAATTTAATTGGTTATTGTGCTGATGGAGATCAAAGGCTATTGGTGTACGAGTATATGCCTCTAGGATCATTAGAAGACCATTTATATGGTTAGTGTGTTCAACTTCTTTATCATTTTTCAGTCCCTTTCATATTGTTATCTTCTTCTTAGTCCTAATTGCTTTATTTGCAGAGATTTCACCTGGTAAGAAACCACTTGATTGGAGCACAAGAATGCAAATAGCTGCCGGGGCAGCAAAAGGGTTGGAGTATTTGCATGATAAGGCAAGCCCTCCTGTGATATACAGAGATTTAAAATGCTCCAACATTTTGCTTGGTGAAGGGTATCATCCTAAGTTATCTGATTTTGGTTTGGCTAAACTGGGACCTGTTGGAGATAACACCCATGTGTCTACAAGGGTTATGGGTACTTACGGATACTGTGCTCCAGAGTACGCAATGACAGGTCAACTAACTTTGAAGTCAGATGTTTACAGCTTTGGAGTTGTTCTTCTGGAAATCATTACAGGCAGGAGAGCGATTGACCATTCTAAAGCTACAGGGGAGCAGAATCTTGTCGCTTGGGTGAGCTTTTTCACATATCTTTCTGGAATTCTTTTCCAGGATATGCTTGTTCTTCTTAGAACTAATGTGTTCATTTTAACGTGGCTTATATACTCTTGGCTTTTATTGCAGGCAAAACCTTTATTTAAAGAAAGAAGTAAATTTTCGAACATGGCAGATCCAATGCTTCAAGGTCAGTATCCGCCAAGGGGATTGTATCAAGCCCTTGCTGTTGCAGCCATGTGTGTTCAAGACCAGCCTAATCTGCGACCTGCCATAGCTGATGTGGTCACAGCTTTGGGCTACCTTGCTTCCCAGACATTTGATCCTAAAATAAAACATATCCAGAGTTCTCGCTTGGCTCCTGGCACCCCTCCCAGAACACCAATGCGCAGTAAATCTCAACGATGATTGGTGTAAAGACAAATCAAACCAGGGAGGGAAGTAAGCTTAATATACTAAAACTGCAAGTGAGTTCTCGTCAGGATTGGCTTGCAAATAGAATCGTAGTTATATAATAGTATCCTTGTATTTATGTCCATCACAGAAGGCCTGAGTTTTGTTTTCATTGTACTAATTTTCTGCCTTCCCTTCAAATTTTGTTCCACTCCAGATAAATCACTGTATATGTCATTTCTGCATCTTTAGTAACTTTACTCCATATAATCTTGTGCCTTAACTTCCTGGTGCTAGATCTTACTGTTCATAGGTTTCAACCAGGTTAGTGTGCTATGGTTCTGTCATAATCTACCAAGTACCTCCACTAATACTCCTCAAGGAAAAATTGAAACGTGTCTTAATCTTTAAACCGTTCACAGCCAAAGTTGCTAAAAACAAACGATATGTGGATCAAAAGATACATATTTGAGATGTTTACAAAGCTTTTTAAAATGGTTGTAAAAGTTGAGATTCATCCTTTAAGCAAGTTGCTTGTTCCTCGTGTACACTTGGAATGGAACTGGAAATGGCAAGCTCACTCTCCTCTGCAAGCAAAGACTGTTGTAAATAAATATATGCATTCTCCATTGATCATTAAGTGAAGATCATAATGAATCTATAGAAAAAGTCTCTGTGGAAAGTTACCGAACCGGTGTATCATGTATGTAAAATTCAATGATCTCCCTGCGATCACTTTTTGTTTGCTTACAAGCATCAGCCTGGCTCATTTCCTGCACAGAATAATCATAATCAACAGAACTTGTGGCATCTGTTCATTGCCTTGGAATGAAATGTAATTACAAACTAAACACACATGTACCTCAATCCATGTGGATAGCTTAGGCCGACCTGACGTGACATCGTGCTTACAAACTTCAGATAAGAATATCTGAGCTCGTTCAACAAACGGAATATAAACTATATCCACCTGAAAAAACATAACGTTGATTTCACTTCTACAAGCATCATGAGTCCAGTGGAGATCCTGCATTTACTTTAATGGAGATAAATGACGGAACAGGCGAAAAGTTCAGCTCACAACCAAGCTAAACTTGCCAATGAAAAAAGGGCCGTCGTCAAATTTTCTGAAGGCAGTTTCCAGTACATCTAATGCAGGATCTGATACAACTTTACCGGTCATTATTCATGTACTTAACACAATTCCCTTTGTAAAAAGGACGAGAAGTCAGGAGTTTTACCAGCTTCTCTGGTAATCTCTCCATTGAAGGAATTGTAGATCATGTCAATGAAAGTGTCACGGAAGGACAACAATTCCTCACAAAACTCTCTCCTCCCAGGGTCCTGGATTATCGTGGAATACATATAAATTCTGTCAAATTTTTTATATAAACACAGAGAAACAAGTAAGGACGTAAAGATCTTACGTCAGGAAAAAGAGAAGGTCCCTCGAAGTTGCTGTCAATGTATCTGATAATCTCAAGACTTTCCACAATAACTTTGTTATTATGTTCCAGTGATGGTACCTATGCATTTGGAAACAGAACAGAGACCTATGCATTTGGAAACAGAACAGAGACTAGAAGGATAGTTGAAATTTTTAGTGAAGTGAATAAAGAAATCGCTAGCAGAAAGTGGAGATTATTACCTCTTTCGGGTTCACTTTCTGATACCACTCAGGCTTACTGTCAAGGTCGATAACTACCAATTTAATCTCTTCTTGCAACCCCTGCAAATTTACCAGAAGCCTCGGGGAAGCAAGTGAAAGGAAAAGGAAAGATAAGAACATAAGTTCAGGTGGGCTAGCAGCAAATGTAAGAAATATGCTGATGCTACGACTCAGATTTTCTATAAGCCTATATTAAATTTGATTTAGGGTTTTTTTAGTCTGATACTCCCTCCGATTCAAAATAAGTGTCGTTTTAGAGAGATTTTAATTATTTAAAATAAGTGTCGTTTGTGACTTTTTATGCATATTTATAATTTTACTCCCAAAATTACCCTTTAATTTTTCTCACATCTTAATTACACAGATTAAAGGTATATCAAACATTTCATTAACTTTTTTAATAAGTGTACATTCCTCTAAAACGATACTTATTTTGAATAGAAGGGAGTAACATATATATATATATATATATATATATATATATACAACACATTGTTTTCCTTATATTAATGCGTCTTGATTTTAATTATAAATATCATCCAAAGGGGGAAATTACACAAAGTGCCACTAATTAATCATCGACAGCATTGAAAAATAAATACCGTAAATCGTAAATCATAAATGTGTTGAAGGATATTTACTGGTCGTACGCTATTTATTGCACTTCTATAAATATGAAATGTACACTCAAATTGATTACGACTCTTTCAAACCTTGTTTTGTTTCTCATTAAAAACATAAAAGAAAGGAATATATGGTTTATAAGGGTTCATATCCTTTGTCCCAATTATCACATTTCAACTATGTTCCGCTCTAAAACAACACCGTTTTATATCTGTTTATACATAAAATGACGTTATTTTATAGCAAAAATAATATTAAAACAGAGTATTTAGGACAGAGGATACACATACCAAATTAAGGATTTAATACGAAACTAAATCATTCTAATAACACGTAAATGACAAAATAATTAGTAATATCATAGAGTCTCCTTACTTGTATGTTAAGGTATAATAAAAAAGTTGACACATTAAAGGCAGTCAATTATCATGAAAAAGACCTTTTATTATAGTTAATAATATATTATAGTTAATAATATATTTTATTCTTCATGTCTAAAAGAGTTTTAAGAATAATCGAACTATTGAATCTGAGTTTCTTCGTAATATTATCTATTATAAATAATTTTTCTATCATTTGACTATGTATTGTTGAAGGATTTTAAATTCAAAATTTTTTAAGAAAATTTTAATCTTAATCTTAATAGCATTATTTAAGAAGATTATATGCATAAAAATTATTAAATAATTGATTTATCTTATATGAAATTTATTCTGTTACGGGTCTTATCCTAAGTTTTGGATTCGATAATATAATTTTAATTTGTTCTCTTGAAGTAACACTATACCTTACTTGAATCACGGCTGAAAAACCAAATAAATCAACCTTAAAAGAAAACAATCATCTTCTTCGTGATGCTGTGATTACAAAGACAAAACAATTTATAAATATGTCTGTTTCTTGCTCCAAACGGCATTATCAAAAAAAAAAACAAGCAATATAGTGATGTCCCCGTCAACATGATTGAGGTGTGCAACCTTTTATTCTGATGTTTATTCTTATCAATTTGTTGTCTGCTTTCTCTTGCCTTTGGACAGGTTCTCTTGCTATACAAAGTCGACGACGACCCACAACCACGTTGCTCTATCCTGCTTGTGATGTTGAAGTCAGTGGTCAAGTTGAAAGATTATTATTTCATGTTTTTAATCCTTATATATTGATAGAAACCTATAAAACCGATGTTTCATGCTCGTGTTCTTTGTTTCCTTCCCTCGTTTTATATTCTATTTTTCTTATTCATTACCTCAAATTCAAGGACCAAATCTGATAGCTGATCAAGTTATCATTGTTAGAGTGTCTCATATTGCCTAGATATGAAAATGTTAAAGGGTTTATAAGTGGTAAGGGTCAACTATCCAAACAACTACTTTTAGTTCTTTGGTAATGGTTGACCCAAATTCAATTCTTGATAGTGAACTCTACACTCTGCTCATATTAAGAAATTTAATATGGTATTAAAGCAGGTTTGGTCTGGATTATTATTTTCCGGTTGTCTGTCTAGATGTCCAGTCCCAACGGCCCGGTCCGGTTACCACTGCATATATTTCAAGTGACAACTGGATGTCCAGTCTCAGTTGTACTTGAGGGGAAATGTTAGAGTGTCTTATATTGCCTAGATATGAAAATGTTAAAAGGTTTATAAGTGGTAAGGGTCAACTATCCAAACAACTAATTCTAGTTATTTGGCAATGATTGATCCAAGTTCAATTCTTGATATTGGACTCTACGCTCATATTAAAAAATTTAATAATCATCACTTCATCTGTAGCATTTCAAACTCGAGTTTAATTTCCTAAATGTTAATAAAGGAAGTGAAACTACAAATCTTGTTGCTCAATGCTATATGAAAATGAAATAGGATGATAAGCACCTTTTCAATAGATTAATTGTTATGAGAACAGAGCAATTAAGCTGTCAATCTTTATAAAAATTCCTTGATTAACCTCTCTAACTTTAATTTAATTTGACCACTAACTTTCTTTTAAAGCCCATGAATTAATTAACCATAAGATAATTAAACCCTTTTCAAAGCTCGTGGATTCATATTGATTAGAAACAGAAAACGAAGCCTATCCACAAAGCTCCATACATAGGGGTGTGTGTGACACACCAAGGCACATGCATCCTCCATGTGTACCTACATTTCTTTTGAGGAACTACTATAATGCAGTGGTCCTTAGTCCTTACCCTAATTTAATTTGTCAATGGTATCAAAACCACTGATCTAATGTTGGCACCAGATCATGACACGTGGTGTGCATGTGCTACTTGGGGTCCAGAAATCCCATTTCTTACTTTCCACACCTCAAATATTGTGTTGCTGTCACTTAACATTACTGCCAATCTTTCAGATGATACATTGTAGCAAATAATTGTGTGGATTTGGAATATATTATTTGGATTCGAGCTTAGATGCTGGCCGTTTGATTATAAGTTTTAGGTAGGTTGCCATATTAGGTGCCTAATCCTTAGGCAGTTGACATGTTTCTTTATGTATGTTAGTCTAGAGAGAGATAGGGCCTGTCGTTGCTTGTATCAACAACTGAGCTTATATTAATAGCAATGCGATCAAAAATAAGCAGGCTGAAGTTGTGTTCAAACTTCAAAGAACAAAACGTTTTCTGTAATCTCTTTGTATATATATACACACACATATATATAAGGTATATAACCTGTGGACAGTGTGGTCAGGTTCACATGCAAATGTACAACCTGACATGTATATATAGTTAAAGAAAATAGGAGGGTATCCTAAATGCAAGTTTTAGGGCTAGGGCTGCATATAGAGTTGTTAGTGGGGTTGAGTTGAAGGATAACCTACCCAAAAAAAACGTTAGAAATAGAACTATAGAAGTAATATTTTGTTATAATAATAAAGATAAGACTCAGACACAATGGACCAGAAAGAGAGAATTCTCTCAAATCTCAATGTCCAAAACTCAAACACCCTAGTTACTTAGAAGCTGTCTGAATATTATTATCATCTAAGAAGCTGCTAAGATCATGAATGACTCCATGTTTCTCTTCTCCTTGTTTGTTGTAGGCTAATCTTGTTAGCTAAAAGATTATGGTTAATGATTTTGATGATAACTATATAATATTTTAGAATTTAAATTGAATTTATTTTCTTGTATAATTAACGGCCTTATTCTTAAAAGGAAATAAAATCATAAGAAATACTTTATTTTTCTTGCAGGAATCTTCATTATGAACTTACCTTATTATAAATGGTTTCGAAAGGATCCTATTAATTATGAAGGTTGTATATTAGTCACGTAATTACTGGAAGATTTTTTTGATAAAGATAACATCGAAGTTATTCATATTTAAATCTATCCAGTTGATTAAGGATGCGAGATGAAGTAACGGTTAGTTGAAGAAATTGACTGTTTAAGAAAGAGCCAATGCAACTGTAAACAACAATGAAACGATACAGAAGCTTGCGAGGCTATATTGTCAAAACTCATTAGAAGGATGTACATTCTTGAAAGTGATATCTTTGTAAAAAATTCTCTTGTACGTTAGAAAGTGAAATTATGTTGAAAGAGATTGTTGAAGCTCATATTGAGCAAATCTCATTTTTATTTGAGAGCTTGTAGAGGCTAGTGAAATACTACTTGTATGAAAGGATGAAGAACCTTGAAAAATATTAACTTGTGAGCTTGGAGAGACTCGTCAAATTACTACTTGATTTTATGGTGAAACACTCAAATTAAATACTTGGGGACTGAACGTAAGTTTGGATTGTAAGCCGAACCAGTATAAATCGACTGCATCATTCTTTTCTCTCTCTTTATCTTTTATATTTTCACATTATATTATATGTGTGTTTATTTTAGCAAAAGCTGATTCACTTTTATAATATGTTCCTTTTGTTTTCTACTTATTAACTGTTCCTTTCATCTCAACAAGTACCTTCTTTTTATTGTTTCAATAAGACTCATACTTTAATAGACTATTATTATCTGACAGGTTTTTAATGGACAAACGGGGCTTATTGAACTTGTTTGGGCCTCCAAAGATTAATCAGCTACACCAGCTAATAACATCTGTTCAACATAAATTTTTTCTTTTGTCGTGATATAATATTGTTTTAATTATTAAAAAGTTAAGTGGCCGTTTTTTTATTATTTTTGTTTTACTCAAATAACAAAAAACTTTGAAAGACATTCTTTTGGAGAGTTCAAGGTACACAACATGAATATCAATAATCATATGGACTTTGAAAATATTAATTATATAACAACAATTATAGGAACTTTAATAACCACAGCTATCAATATGTCAAGGAGGATAATATTCCTAAATCACAGTTTTAATTTTGAAACAAATGTTTTAAAAGATTAAGAACTGTATATTAATAATAGGTTATGATCTTACTAATCATTCTTCACATTTATTAACTTTTTAATATAAAATATCAAATATTATAACAACAATCTCAGTGCATAAGATTCCCTGTTTTACGAGGGTCGGGAGAGGAACATCAATTGTACGCAGCGCTCCTTTTATATTTTACAAAGAAATTATTTCCGTAACTCAACTCGTGACATTTTGGTCACAAAAAAGTAACTTTAGTAATTACTCCGAGATTCGCCCTTAAAATATTAAATATCATGAACATATAATTGCTTATGTGAAAGCCAATTCTTGCTTATGTTTGAATACTGCACATAAATATGTTAAACTTAGGTTTCAAATGATTTAGTGTAAAAAAAAAGGACCGTTAATTAAATTAATGTGATGGAATTTAATTAAACTTGATTGTAATTAAGAAGATTAATTCAGAGCTTATTTGGATTTCATGAAAACCATTGAAATCTAATGATTTCAAATTTATAAAATTATAAGTATTAAGTTCTGGTTCGGTCTGATTTTGGTGGGGCAGAGCGCTGCTGTTTGGATCCATGAGTTTGGTTGACTTTGGCTTAGAGATACCTGCAAAACAATAAGGCACACCGGAGTCAGTGACGGAGCCAGAAATTTAAAATAGGGGGGCCCAAATAAAATATAAATTTCACAAAAATTTTGCATATCAAAAC
>JAOSBP010000005.1:35683665-35695308 GCA_027563825.1 Erythroxylum mucronatum
TAGTGTTAGTGGCTTAGTGGGTGGGTTGGGTCGTACTACTAGATTTAATTTTACAGAATACTTAAAACCTAATTCGGGTTAATAGAAGAGGGGAGAATGGAGAGGGTAGTTCGGGCTGTCGGGTTACCCAAACTTTTTTTGAGGCTACCCGATCTGGCCCGAAATTAATTCGGGTAACATCCGGGCTGGCCCGAATTACCTGAACTTCACCAATTTGTAACCCGAACTAATTCGGGCCGGGTCGGGTAATCGGGCCGGCCCGAATAATGCTCACCCCTACTTTCTGTTTAGCTTTGCAATTGTTTCCTTTTTTTGGTTTTATGTGTATGTATGGTTAACTGTGTATTTCAATTCTATATGGAAAATTCAAGTTTTGATGACGGATGAATTGTTTTTTAAAATTTTAATTTCGTACGTTTGGTCATATTAATGATATTTTGACCTATAATTAAAATTTTGATTTTAATTTTAAATTCATCTTATAGATCTATTTTTATATATATATATATATATATATATGACAGTATGATTAAAATTAACTTTTTAGTCACCAAAAGTGGCCAAATTAGTTCTGAATATGTTGTCATATAATTTATGTATTTTTATGAAATGCTATTATAAAACTTTTATGAGTTGATAGAAATTAAGGAATTTACCTAAAGGTAAATCAATGTTCTATAACTAATAAATATAAAGGAGAAAATTAATATACTCTTGTTATATATGTATAGTTATCCAAAAATGTTAGATGTATTTGACGAAGTTTATTTAATTTTCTTATAAAGTTTAAATAGCATTTTAATGATGGTAATGATATGTCTTGCTGTTTTTACTCAAAGGAAACCTAAAATATATTTAATGCACGTGCTTCCTGTCTGAATCTGTTACTTAGTGAGCTTTTATATGTTTGCAGTTATTAACCTTCACTCTCAAGCTTTTTCTGTTACCTTGTTCACTGGTGTGAATTTCTTTGAATGGAGCGAACATGCCACTTTTCATTTAGGTGCTTTGGATCTTGACTTGGCGCTAATAGAGGATAAGCCTTCTGACCTTAATGATACCAGTACAGAGGCTAAAAAAGCACACTATAAGGTATAGATAAGGTCTAACAGGCTATGTTTGAATGTTATGCGAATGACGATTGCCAACAACATTAAGCCTACTCTTCCTAACACTGAAAATCAGAATACTAAAGATTTTCTTAAACTTGTGGAAGATAAGTTCCGTTCTGCCGATAAGGCACTTGCAGGGACGCTTGTGGTTGAACTCATGACCATGAAGTTTGATGGGTCAAAGAGTATGCGGCAACATGTCCTTGATATGACAAATATCGGAGCAAGACTTAAGACACTGGGTATGGCTGTGGAGGACTCCTTCTTAATGCAGTTTATCATGAACTCACTTCCTACTAAATATTGACCATTCCACATCTATTATAACACTTTGAATAATAAGTGGAATATTAATGAATTGTCCAATAAGCATATTCAGGAGAAAGCGAGATTAAAGAAACAAGGAGTTCATTCTATTAACCTAGTGGGTCAAAGAGTTGGAAAGAAACTCAAATCAAAGGCTAAAAATTTTAAGAAGAAAGAATATACTAAAGTTCCACAAGTTGCCGATGGTGAAAGGAAGGGACAAAAGTTAGATAAATGTCACTTCTGCAAGAAAGAAGGACATTATCAAAAAGATTGTCTGAAACGTAATGCTTGGTTTGAAAAGAAATGTATACATTATGTTTCTGTATGCTTTGAATTAAACTTATTTGAAGTTATTTCTAATACTTGACGGTTTGATTCTGGTGCCACTACTTATGTTTTCAATATTATGCAGGGATTCCTTACAATCCAATCCATAAGCCCAACTAGCAACTTTATGCTAATGGAAACCGAATGAAGGCCTTAATTGAAGGTGTCGAGACTTACAAGCTGACATTAGATACTGGGGCATCATTTGGATCTAATGAACACTCTCTATGTACCTTCAATTTCTAGAAATTTAATTTTTGTTTCTAGACTTAATGCTAGTGGGTATACCTCTAAGGGTGAACATGGTTGTTTCAATTTGTATAAGAATAATTCCTTTATTAGTTATGAAATGCCTATGGATGGTTTATATAAATTGAAACTTGATGTTTTTTTTTTCTGAATCCCTATTTATTGTCAATCATAATTTTGGAATAAAACGTAGTTTGGTGAATGAATATTCTGCTTACTTGTGACATAAACGTTTAGGTCATATATCCAAAGAAGGATTAGAAAGATTAGTAAAAAATGAGATTCTACCGAATCTAGATTTTACCGATCTTGGCTTATGTGTGGAAAACATCTTAGGCTAGCAAACCAAACATAGCAATAAAGGAGCCATGAGAAGCAGTTAGCTTCTTGAAATAATACACACCGACATTTGTAGAGCTTTTGACATTCCGTCTTTTAATAGAGAAAATACTTTATCTCTTTTATAGATGATTTTTCACGGTATGGATATATCTACTTGCTGCATGAAAAATCTTAAGCTGTAAATACCCTTAAGGTGTTTGTAAAAGAGGTTGAGAGACAATTAGATAGAAAAGTGAAAATTATAAGATCTGATAGAGGTGGTGAGTATTATGAAAAGTATGATGAATCTGGACAGTGTCCCGGTCCGTTTGCTAAGTTCCTCGAAAGTCATGGTATATGTTCACAGTATACTATACCAGGCACATCGCAACAAAATGATGTGACAGAAAGGCAAAATAGAACATTAATGAATATGGTTAGGAGTATAATGAGTAATTCCTCACTACTCAAAAGTTCTTGGATGTATGCACTTAAAACTGCTATATATCTGCTAAACAGGGTTACTAGTAAGACAGTTCATAAAACTCCTTTCAAGTTATGGACTGGAAAGAAACCTAGTTTAAGACACCTGTATGTTTGAGGTTGTTCAGCAAAAGCACGTATTTATAATCCACAAGAAAAAAATTGGATTCTCGAATAGTTAGTGGTTATTTTATTAGTTACCCAGAGTAATCCAAAAGGTACATGTTTTACTGTCCAAACCATAGTTCTAGAATTGTTAAAACAACCAATGCCAAATTTTTAGAGAATGGTGAGATCAGTGGGAGTGCTGAAAATCAAGTTGTGGATATTAATGAAATAAGGGTTGATATTTCATTACCTATAAATGTTATTAAACCCACAACTACAACAAATGTTGTTCCTACTTTGGAAGATCAAAATGATCAAGAACAACATTTAAAAAAAAAAGCACCCCATGAAGAACCTAACTTACCACCAGCTCATGCAAATGAACCAGTTGGTATAACTTTACATAAACTTATAAGGTTAGAAGGTTGGCTATTTCTGATGATTATGTAGTTTATTTGCAAGAGTCAAATTATGATTGTGACATTGATAATGATCATGTTTCATTTTCACAAGCCATAAGTAGTGATAAGTCTGAAAGATGGATTGATGCTATGAAAGAAGAGTTGAAATCAATGGCTCAAAACAATGCCTGGGATCTTGTAAACTTGCCAGAAGGTTCTAAACAAGTTGGCTATAAATGGGTCTTTAAGACCAAACGTGACTTAAATGACAATGTTGAAAGATATAAAGCTAGACTTGTTGCCAAAGGTTACACTTAGAAAGATAACATTGATTATAAGGAGAGTTTTTCACCTGTCTCAAAGATAGATTCATTGAGAATAATTTTAGCATTAGTGGCTCAATTTGAGTTAGAGCTATATCAGATGGATGTAAAAATAACCTTTCTGAATGGGAATCTTGAGGAGGAAGTTTACATGGATCAACTTGAAGATTTTTCTATTGAAGGTAAAGAAAGTATGGTGTGTAAATTGAAGAAGTCAATATATGGACTTAAACAACCTTCCAGGCAATGGTATATTAAGTTCAATAATACCATTACTTCTTTCGGTTTTGAGGAAATCACTGTTGATCGATGTATTTACCAAAAGATTAGTAGGAGTAAGTTTATATTTCTAGTTCTGTATGTTGATGACATTTTGCTTACAGCTAATGACTTGGTTTGTTGCATAAGACTAAAGAATTTCTTTATAAGAATTTTAAAATGAAAGATATGGGAGAGGCATCCTATATGATTGGAATTTCAATATTCTGTAAGAGATCAGAAGGTTTATTAGGATTGTCTCAGAAAGCCTATATTAAGAAAATTCTTGAGAAATTTAACATGAGCAAGTACTCAGCAGGTATAGTCCCTATTCAAAAGGAAGATAAGTTTAGTCTTATGCAATGTCCAAAGAATGATGTGGAACATAAAAAGATGGAAACAATTCCATATGTTTCTGTTGTGGGCAGTTTGATGTACCTACAAACCTGTACTAGACCTGACATCAGTTTACACTAGAGATGCTGGGTAGATATCAAGGTAATGCTGGTATTGATTATTGGAAGACTGCAAAGAAAGTGATGAGATATCTTCAAGGAACAAAGGATTACATACTCACTTATAAAAAAGTCTAAACATTTAGAAGTGATCGGATATTCAGATTCAGATTTTGTGGCGTGTGTTGATAGTCGGAAATCAACATTTGGCTATTTGTTCCTATTAGCTGAAGGAACAATCTTATGAAAAAGTGCCAAACAGTCTGTCAATGCTTCATCCACTATGGAAGCAGAATTTGTAGCTTGTTATGAAGCTACAATTCATATATTATGGTTGCGAAACTTTATTTCAGGGCATGGGGTTGTCAACACAGTAAGCAAGCCGCTAAAAATTTATTGTGATAATTCTGCCACAGTTTTCTTCTCTAAAAATGACAAATACTCCAGTTTTTTTCTTTAAAAATGACAAATATTCTAGAGGCGCAAAACACATGGAATTAAAGTATTTTGGTGTTAAAGAAGAGATTTAGAAACAAAGAGTGCATAACATATTAGGACGGATCTCATGATAGCAGATCCTCTAAGTAAGGGTTTACAACCAAAGACATTTAAAAAACATATGCTTAGGATGGGTCTTGGTTGTATTGATGATTAATAATAATGTTTGATGATGATGTTTTAACACTCTTGAGCTCAATAATAATATGTTTATGAATTTTATATTTCTTATTCATTATATTTGTGTATCATGATTGTTTGAATAAGAAATTTATATGTATTTTCATAACAAGTATGTGGACTGTATGCTGTTTATATACAACTTATGAACATAAAGATACTAAGTTCTTAATGTAGTGGTATATGGAAGGAAGTATACAACTATACTGTATATGACCGTCATAACCTACATTATGTGATTTGTTGTGTTGAGGTGTTTATGATGTTAACGGTTTATAAGATTTAATTCTTGCTAGCCTTATGTTATACTATTAAATGTAATGATGAAACATCCGATCAAGTGGGAGAATGTCAGAAATATGGTCTGATGTTGTGGCCCAGATTTTCTATAATCCCATATTAAACTTGATTTAGGGTTTTCTTAGTTTAATAGTATATTAAATCTTAACCTTTAATTTAGTATTTGATAGACGTACAAGATTTATTGTCAATAAAGAAGTGTATATAAACTAGTCATCTCTTTACTTTAATTAAATACAAACAAAACACAAATATAGAACGAGTAGGTATTTATGCATTGAGCTATCCATCAAGCTATCGTACAGAAAGAGGGTCAAGAGAGAGAAACTAGTTCGTAATTGGTAAAAACTTTCTTCTCTGCATAATGACAAATTTCGCTTAAAGTAAGTGATTTATTCTCTTCATTTATATGGTTATTATTATATTCAAGATCTGAACGAGCACGAATGATTTATGTGTGATTCATGATTTATGTATGATTTAGGAGGTGGTTGGTTTGTATGGGAGAATGGTAATAGGAATGGAAATGAATATAGTGAGGAATGAGAATGGATATTATCGTTATAATTATGATGGTTAGTTAAGAGGAATGAATGCTTATCATTATCATTGATAGTGGTTGGTTTGTAAAAAATAATATAATTAATTAATTACAATATATTAATTAATTAATTATTATAATTAATTAATTAGAGTATTTTGATTAATGAATAAATTATATTTCAATTAATTATATTGTAACTAATTAATTATTTTTAATTAATTATAATGTTATTAATTAATTAATTATAATATTTTAATTAATTAAACTGTAATTAATTAATTATAATATTTTAATAAATAAATAAATAACAATATTTTAATTAATTATATTTTAATTAATTAATTAATAACAATATTTTAATTAATTAATTAATAACAATATTTTAATTAATGAATAATTATATTTTAATTAATAATACTATTTTAATTGATAATAATGTAATTAATTAATTAATGTTAATATTTTAATTAATTGCAATATTTTAATTAATGAATAATTATATTTTAATTAGTTATATTTTAATAAATAATAATATTTTAACTAATTATAGTAATTAATTAATTATATTATTTTAATCAATTATATTTTAATTGATTAACTAATTAATTATTATATTTTAATTAATAAATGAATTACATTTTAATTAATTAATAACTATATTTTAATGAATGAATGAATTATATTTTAATTAATTATATTTTAATTAATTATATTATATATAATTAGTATTAAAAATATTTTTAAAAAATGAGTCTTTAGTAAGGAATGAGTTTCATTCCTCTACTAAATGGGGGGTATGGAGGATTCCCCCAAAGATATCAAACTATTATCCCTATAATCATAATCAACAACTAACGACTCACTTTTCCTTCCTTACCCATTAACCTCTTCCCAAACCTATCATACAAGCACCCCCTTATGTCTGTAATGTTTGATTATTAAGAACCGAAAAAATCTTCCGTTGATTACCCATCTGATTTTCAGACGTTGATTATGAGTTTTGTTGAAACCTATGCTCTGCACTTGCGTTGTTCGTTAGTAAAAAGCTGAGTCTGAAACGAAAGAAGTTGCAGGTTTCTCCTGATATGCTTATGATAGTAATTTCTCTAAAGAAAAAGGGAAGAAACTGTTGCTGATCTGTTTTCTGTCATCTTTTCTTTTTGTATCACGCAACTATGCTGTGATCTTACGTGTTTTTTCGGGTTCTTATATGAATTTAGAAGGAAAAACTCGTTGCTAGAAAGTGGATTTTAGGTATGAACTTCTTACTAACAACCTTGGTAACCCCAGCCTGCGTACTTTAAGCCATTCGGCAAGGATATAAACTCAGGTGTAGTTATCATATGTATGTCGAGTAGTGGTTGCTGTTGATACATTTTGTGTTTTTCTTTAGCAACAATTAAAAATCAGAATCCGTACTTTAACCATAAAATTTTTGAAGTTAATAGAAATATTGTTAGTATTTTATTTTTATTTCGTAAAAAAACTTTTTGTTTGAATTCTTGATTATGTTTTTTTGTTTTAGTTTTTCAAAAATTATGAAAATCACAAAAAATGATTTTTTATATATTTTTTACTAATTTTCTATTAGCTAAATATATATAATTTAATTATTTAATATATTAATTTTTAATAAGAATATGAATAATTTAATTTTAAGTAATAAATTTATCTAATTTTTAAATTAAATTAAATTAATAAATATAATCAAATTTAAAATATCTTCAAAATATATAAATTTCAAAAAAAAATTATTTAATTATTAAAAATATATAATAATATTAATTTTAAATAAAACTTTAATTTTTAAATTATTTGTTTTAATAATTAAGTTTTGTCTAATATATAATTATTATTAATGATAAAAACATAACTACATTAAATTAACAATGTAACTAAAAATCACAACAGAAAAATAAAAATATAACTAAATGTCCACTTAATGTTTGGTACGGCGGTTAGTAATTGAATAAAATGGAATGTAATATTATTTCATCGTTTAAAAGGAGGTCTTATAATGAAATAGAACGAAATAGGATGAAATGAGAGAATTTCATATTACAACCTATTTCATCCTAAACAATAAAAATGAGCTATCTCTGATTTGGCATGTTTATGATGTAATAAATATGTACTATCTAATTTACCCTCAATAATTTTTTATAATATCAATTGTACCCTCAAGCTTATGTTTTATTTCTACTAATATATGTTTTATTCTATTAAGAGTAGAATAGTCATTCATTATCACTATACATATATTACATTTCATTGTATCTATCTTCCAAACAACATTTCACTATATTACATTATGAACACTTTCATCCCTTTCAAACAACAATTTTCTAATATTACATCCATTTACGTTTTATTTCATTTCATTATAAATTATTTCATTCCGTTAAAAACTTTACGTCCAACTAAATATAGCCTAACTTTTTAGTTCAGTTTAACCAGCTAGTTTTTGTAAACTAACTAATATTTATAAATAAAACTAAACTATTTGGTTTTTATTTAACAAAATTTTCAATTATCCAATTTTGTTCAATCTTAATTATAGACAAATTTTATGTCATTCTAACAACAATTCAACCTTTAAACCAATAAGATAAGAAGTTTAAAGTTTAAAAGGTTTAATCGGTATTAGACTGTTATAAAATCGATTAAAGATTGAATAAAATTAAAGAATTTAAAATATGATTGAAAGATATTATCTTTATTTATCGAAAAATTTAAAGTTTAATTAAAAAATGTTAAATAAAAAATAACGAATTATTTTAGTTTATAAAAATTTATTAATTTACAAAAACTATCTAATTAATTAATTAACTAATAAGTTTTCAATGGTTATCGGAACAAATCAAACTAAAAAAAACTTAAACACAATTGCAATTAATCCTGAAACCCACGACCGTTGGATTACTCCAGAAATTAATTTTGACAGCAAAGCCTGGATCAACTAAAGTTACAATAGGCCTTAACGTATAGGAACCAAAAGCATCCAATCCGATGACACGTAAGCAATACTAGATAGGCCTCAGGCGTGATGAGAGTCAATCTTCTCCACTCGTCTCGTAGTCTCACTCTCTCCCTCTAGGCCAACTCTGCTTCGTGCTTTGCATTAACCGGCACCTGGCCACCACCATTTTTGAGCTCCAAGCAAACTTGACACCGGTAAGCTTCATCAATGGCTTCTGTCTCAGCTACTTGTCTCAGGTTCCAATCTTTACCTAGCCGGCTCAGTAGGACAAGCCAGGTGAAGCTTCGTTACTCTTTTATCTTCTTCTAATCAGTTTAATACCTGCATTGCTCTTGATCTTGTAGTCCAGTGTATGGTTGTTTAATATCAGTTGCGACAAAGTTTCAAACACTTGAAAGACTCAAAAAGTTCTAGATTACGGATTGCAACCACATTGAATATAATGCTTCTGGTTTCACTACATGCAGGTGGTTCAGAAGGCTGGTTTAAGTCCAGCTTCAGTGACCTGGGGAAAGTATATATTCCCTTCTCTGAAGTCTTCTCGCTTCCATGTCTCGTGTATGGTAATCTTATACACCGCTTAATGGACTTGTTGAGCCTTTTTACTCAATTAATCTGAACTATAAGTTCTATTTCATCACTAAGATTTTAAATTTTAGATTATATTACGAGCTACTACGATAATTATGGACGAATTTGAAATCCTGATCACCGTAGTTAAGTGAAATTTGTGTTCTTGAATTGATAGGCAAAGCCAGAGACAGTAGACAAAGTTTGTGAGATAGTGAGGAAACAGCTAGCTTTACCCTCTGAAACTGAGCTCACCCCTGCCTCCCAGTTCTCTGCTCTTGGTGCTGACTCGTTAGACACAGTAAGCGCGTTCTATCTTTTACATTTAGGAAATCACATATAACAGCCGACGTGATATATTCGATTATTCATTTTAGCTCCTATATTTTTAATTCGTTCACCTTAATCCCTGTATTTTTTATTCTCATTCAAGATATCCCAATTGGGTATTTTCGGACAAATTTGTCTTTAGATTATTGAAATACATTTTTTTAATTCTTGATTTCAAGAGCAAATTTGTCCGAAAATACTCAATTGGGGTATCTTGAATGAGAATAGAAAACACAGGGGCTAAGGTGAACAAATTAAAAACACAAGGGCTAAGATAAATAATCAAGTATATCACAGGAGCTCTTTTATAGGACTTGCCTTTATATTTTGTAGAGACTGTAAAGCTAGGATCCAATCTGATTCGAAGTCAGCGAACAAAATTTGATTTGATTAAATTTTGAACTGGATTTGGACCTCTAGATTTTGGCTCAAACTTAATTAGGTAGGATTCGGTATATTGTCAAGCCTAGTTGTACTTAATGGTTGGTCTTTTGTCTGATCAAGAACTGTAAATGGACATACGATTGTGGCAGGTGGAGATAGTGATGGGGTTGGAGGAAGCTTTTGATATTAGTGTTGAAGAAGAAAACTCTCAAAACATATCGACAATTCAAGAAGCTGCTGAGCTGATTGATAAGCTTGTTCAGAATAAAGCTGAAGCTTGATATGGAGGTTGAGATCAATTAAAACTTGGCAGAAAAAGGAGAAAAGCAACTTTCAGGATTATTTGGTTGATTCATCTTCTCTTGTTTGAATGGGTACATGTTTCTAAGTCAAATTTCCACTGTTTTGCTTCAAACATTTCTGTTGCTTTTCTCATTGAATTGGATTGTAAGGAATGGACTTGCAATTTTTGAGAATACTATAACTTGTTTAAGTTGTGGGTCTTTGATTTTTTTAGATCAACACTTGCAAAATTTAAGTAAATAATAGTTTTAAGTTAAATATAACAAAATTTTGCCTGTGAATGAAAGGTTCCAAATTTTTCAGGATGTGTAATTTTGCAAATCTAGCACAATTAAAAAAACATAATATTAAATACACAAATATAAATCAACTCTAAAATTTAATGCAGTTTAACACACTTTGTCAATGTATGCAAGACCCTCACCTAATTTAATACTTTCACCACAAAACAATGATAGTTTTATACAAGGCCTTTTAGAACCGACTCACTTAATTCTTACCACTATTCCTGGTCCTCACAACCCGTGAAAGTATTTCATACATAATAATACGACCGACTCGTTTAATCTCAACAGAAGATTTTCTTAACAATTTTTACGAAAAAAGACAATAAACGAACAACTCAAATGATTAAAATAAATTAAAACGAAAACAAAAATAAAAACAAAAACGAAAATAATTGAGATATAATAAAACAACTTCCCTATAATTTAACTCCCGCCAAGACAGATCTAAAAAATATTCACCAATTGAATAGCCTTAATTTACTACCCAGATTGCTTGAAGCTCCAAGTGAAATCAACACCAATCAATTTACAGATCATCGACAAGAAGACCACAAAGAAGAACACTTCATCCACTCAAAATCAACTTCGTCTCTTACCACCAATCACCGTAGCCAACATGAGACGATCCCATCCAAGAACAAGGACTTAGGTTGCATGAAGAACTCAATTGAAAGATAGCCACTCACCCACATTTTCGGCAATTAATCAAAAGAACATAAACAGTTCACAGCTGTAGGCACGTGCAAAAGCAAGATTATCACATCATTCAAGAAGTCTTCACTTAGTAGAATTCTTCATTCAACACACCCTTTAGTAATGTGATGCACATCCATATCTTTTACAAGATTGAGTCTTTATCCAAGTCAAACAAGAATTATTGTTTAATTACACCAAAACAACAATTCTTAACCTATAGTCCAA
>JAOSBP010000005.1:35701543-35743590 GCA_027563825.1 Erythroxylum mucronatum
ATCCCAGAAACTGAGATAAGCATTACCAAATAAAGATCTAAGTAGTCAAGTTGCAAGTCCTGTAGAGTTCTATCTAACAATTCCTGACATACCTGAAAAAGTTCATTTTTTGCGGAATGGTCCGATATTTTCCGAAATTTTTGGTTCCGGCCGGTATCGACCAGAATTTTTTAAGGAGTACCGGTACCGATTTTCAGCCGGTACAGTACGGTATTCCAAACACTGAAAAGAACCACAAATTGGTGGCCATAACCACCCAAATAAAGGAAACAATGTGGATAATCCACAATATTAGAAAAATCAGCAACTGCACTTGATCGAGTCTTCAAGAAATGCAACAGTCCCAACTCCATCCACATGCGCTCTGCACGTATCATTATTTTTCCATGAAAGTTTGATAAAGACTAAGCAACAGGGAGTCTTGTGATTCCAAGTGTGGTGTTCCGATTATCAACCAAGGACGGGCATAAATTTCATCTTCTGAAATCTTGAAAATGGAAGTCAGACTGGCAGCTGGATCGTTCGACAAAGAGACACCCTGAAATTGTATTGTCGATCCTTCGCGCTGAAAACGCATAGTAAGATTGGCTCAGTCGTGTGTAACCTCACCAAGTGACGCTAGCCAAGAAAAACCCAAAATTATGTCAACATCTGGGATGTCAAAAAGGTGCATATCCGCAGCAAAAGTAACAGACCCTATAGAAAATTCTAACCCATTGCAAGAACCATAGGTCCAAGCCTGAGTACCATTGCCCATTGTCACACTCATGGCCGGACCCGTAGGATGAGGTAACGCGTCCATTAATCTAGGGGACACAAAATTGAGGGTGGCTCCGCTATCCACCAAAAATAAAACATCCCTTCCGTTGATTTTTCCCCGTAGCTTCATCTCGCAACGAGCCGAAGTGCTTGTAGTTTGAAGGTGTGCCTCGACCGTTGAGTTCTTGAATTCCAAATCGTCCATCTTGGTTTCAAGATCGACAAGTTTCGCCTCGACACCGACTAATATGGATTTTTCTGTAATATATGAAAATAGAGATCCCGAAAAGCAGAAAAGGATGTTAGTTACAATGTCCAACAGTTATGGGAAGAATTAAGCCAGTTCCATATTTATTGCGTGGTATAAATAATGATGATGAGTCGAAATGGTTCAACGCGTGAGGGTGGATGGGCTCCTGCTTCTTGTCCACAACGACAATTAGATAGATCATTGGGCGGTTTTGACTTGAGAGAGGACCTAAAACATGTATGTAGTAGCATATGTCTCAGAAATTCCGACAGCTCATTCTCAACCATGCAAGTGACGTACAAAGAAAATAAGTCGTAAAAAATAAAGAAGCAGTTGGCGTAAAGAATTCAAGAAATGCAAGAAATGTTAGTTACAATCAGTTAGATGACAGTTAGCAAATAGCTATAAATGTACAGTCGATTACTGAAGTTACAGAACACAATCATTGAATAAAAACTCAGCCTTTCACTGAGTTCTTAAGCTCCTCTGTTCTCCCCTGTTTCTATATATTTTCTCACTCTAACTTCATCTCTCTAAAATTTCAGTAGCTTAGCCTTTAGTTTCGTATGATAGATCGATAGATATTAGATAACAACAACAATGTAGTATTGTTTAGGCTTTGTTAGCCGCCGCTATCCTTCACAACACGGAGTTAATCTACATTTATCCTAAACTCACTACCTGACGAATTAATTAATGTGATCATAAAACACAGCTATACTGCTCTGTTTGGATGTATACTGTCAGAAATGATTTCCCAGTTCCTTATACCTGTGTTTGGAATAAGCACATGTGCGTTCCAACAAATTTGGACTCTTTCCCAAATCAAGGGGAATATAGTTAATAGATCAAATAAGTGTGGGGAATTGATGGATGGTTTGTGTATTATAGCAATGGTAAGGGTCGGGTCCGAGCTTGGCCGAAATTCTACATTCGGGTCCAGCCATGCACAAAGCTTGATCGGATTTAATCAAGTTTATTTAATTTTTAAAAATTTAAAAGAAAACTTTTATTTAAGATTGATGGCCATCGACTTGCCTCGAAATAGGATAAAAGTTTAACTCTTTTGAAAAATAGAAATAATAAAAAATTCAATTCAATTAAAAATGATTTTAAAAGTTTAAATTCAGATTAAATTAATTTAATTTGAATATTTGATATTATTTTTTAATTTAATTAAATTTGAATTTATTAGTTTTAAAATTCAAATTTATTAATGAATTAAACTTATTCAAAAAAAATATTATAATTTATTCAAAACTCAATGAAATGAATTTTGAAAATAAAATAATTTCTTCCGTTTTAATTTCTCCAGTCTGGCATTGCCATGGTACAAAAAAGCTGAGGACCACAGACACCAGTCTCAATGGAAGATTAGAAAAGATTGCTACCCCTATTCTCGACATGGAAGGATTATCTTAAACATGATTAAATTAATTTTCAGTTTGATTTTATGGATTTTTTATTTACTAGGAAAAAGAATAATTATTGGGAGACTCTAATCTTAATAATATTCCTAAAAAATCAGAAGAAATCTTTCTAGTAAAGAGGTACAGATAGAGAGAAAGCGTGGTTCACCACTGTCATCATCTGATTCTAACATGTTCTCATCCATCATTGTAACACCTCATACCCGATAATAGAATCATCATATCATACCAAGTGTTACCATATTTTTAAATATATAATACTTCGAACTACAACATTTTCTATTTAAAAATTCATTATTTTAATAATTATTATTCATTTTATAAAGACAGAGTTTCCTCTATATTTACTCAAAATCTCCTGCAAAAAGCTTCAATACACTTGTCATGCAAGCTATTCAAATATCTATCTCCATGTCAAACTCTTTGACAAAATAATTTGCTTATCTTTCGATACATTTCAACTCATCTAAACCAAATTTTATATAACTTTCATATACAATTTACAATAAAATTATGTAATCCTTAACTTTTTTTATGTATATTGTCGTAACAAAAAACAAAAGCAACATTTTATAGTACATCCACCTCCAAGTCTTTCCAGATTCTTTATGTGAGTCTTGTCTTATAGTAGATCCACCATAAGTTTTTTCTAATTATCTTGAAAACTTACATGTGAAAAGAAAATTTACACGTTAAGCTATAGGTTTAATGGTGTTCAAATAATTATATTTCTCATTCAATTGAATTCATCCCACCATAGCATGCATAACATATAATATTTTTCAAATATAAATATCTTCATTTATTTCTAAGCATAAATAGGCATTTAAAATCAATTTTTGAAATACAAGCATGTATAAAATCTAATTATACAATGATCAATAAATTGTACATTCAATTACTACTTTCATTCTAAGTTCTTTAATCAGTAACCATACATTTATCTATTTTCTGCAATTGTCCCAAAGTAAAATCCAACATAATTGCATTACTGAGTTAAATAAGCAGGATTTTTAAATACCAGACAGGTTATCAGAATTGTACGACCCATTTTTTATATATACATTCATATTAGAACTGAAATCAAATGGCTTATACTGAAATCGAGCTCTCGGAGCCATATAATCCAGTAACACATATCATGACGAAGTACTGCTAACTCTCTAATTGGCATGCCAACCTTATCACATTTCTCCAATTCTTATATATTTTACTATGGGAAAATCTAATTAAATTCATTGAAATTTAATGATAAACACTTCAAGTTATTCCATATTTGACCAAAGAAAATGTCACTCTTTAATGTCATTTTTTCTTCTATTATTGATTTTAATCTAGTTCATACAACATTTAAGACATATTCATCTCACCAATTAGTCAAAAATAACATGTATATCAAGTTTTCCAATTTGAACATAATGTATGTTAATTAGGGAAAATGCAAATTATAAATTCAAAATCTAAATTAATCACACATACTACTTCATTTACAATTTAAATAAATATTTTTAACAATAATTTCATAAACCCTCAATTTTATCTCAAGAAACCTAAATTACTTAACACACAATTTCTAGTGAAAAAAAAATTGCAAGAACACATACCAAACTGATGTCCAATTCTTTAAATTAAGCTTCCATCAACTTCAATTTCACCAATAATTCTTTATTCCTTCTCGTTCTCTTTCTCTCTCTCCTTAAATTCCTCTTCTTTACCTTTATAATATTGCATAAACATTCAATTTCATGCATTTTATTCATCAATGCATGCAACTACACCAAAATCATGTACTAAAAATAATCAAAATTTCATTAACTTACTTTATAAATTTGCAAGAACTATTCATCAAGAACGCCCATATGCCTTTTCTTCATCTTTTTCCCAAATTTTTTTGTTGATATGGTGAGTTTAGGGACCCTAAGTTGATGATTTAGTGTTTAATAGGTGATTTGAGGGTTAAAAAAAAAAGTTGGCTTGAAAGTAGAAGAAGTTGAAGGAAAATGGAGAAAAACAAGGAGTTGTTCTTGGCATTCCATGGTAAAGAGAAGAAGATTGGTCGCCAAGAAAATGACATTTAGTCCCTTAATAACTCCTTTTCATTCTTAAGAAAAACAAAATTAACTTTAACTTCTAATCAATTCGTTCATTCTTCTCAATAAAAATACCATAAGAAAAATATCAACCTCATATAACGACCTTAATTAATATCATTTATTTTCATTAACATCTTCAAATTGATTTTCATCTTTTTTCATGTCAAATTTTGACCCCTAGCAAACTCTTGGTCAAACCCTCTAAACGAACTCGTTTTGAGCTCTAATTTAATCATCGAGTTATCTTTGAACAGTATTATCCGATGCGAAATAAAATAAAATGTAGTTTAGTTCTTAGGTGTCACTATTTACCTTAGGATATATTATTCATGACCTAAAACGTATTTTTTCATGAAATCGATATTTTTGAGATGTTATAACCATTCCAGTAAAGTATCAATAAAATGAAAAGTGAATTCGAAGAAAATATGTTGTAAATGATTATTTGATTGAATCATTTACAGATCAATTCATGCGCCAAATTCATGGAGATGTTCTTTCAAATTTTTTGGGTGCAAGATTATCAAATATAAACTAAGGTCCTGAAGTAGATCTGGTTAGTCAAAGGATGTTATTTTGAGCCACAACATTATTAGTTTGTTAGTGATAAAGTAGTTTGTTGAGAAGTAATTCATATAACACATACATAAGGGTTAGAGATAATCTTATTATGTTCCTCGGATGCCTGTACAAAGGAAAATGACTTATGTCTCGGCTAACATAATTAAAATATGAATTATAGTCAATCTTTGTTTATCTTTAATCTCATATGGAATTTATTTTATAAATCAGTTGACTTGTACATAAAGTTGCGAAAGGATAAAAGGTCAATTAACTAAAAATTTACCATAACGCGTGGAACAGTCTTTTGGGATGCACATTTAACCCCTTTGATCTGCAAGACTAACGTTATTTAGTAAAACGACAGATTTCTGCTGCTGCTGCTCCTCCAGCCCTTCAAAAGCTCAGTGAAAAGTTCCCTGCATGGGTATGGTATTTCTAAACTAGTTCACCAACATAAAAGTAGATACGCATTTTGCTGAGCTTTTACTAATTATTTCTTTTCTTTTGACTTTACAGCAATGATATGAGTTCCGTTCCGTTCCGGCCGGTACCGGCCGGAACGTACCGTACCGGTCGGAAACCGGAACGGAACGGCCACCATCGGTACCGGCCAAAAATACCGGTCGGTACCGGTGGTTTTCGGTCGGTACCGGCCGGTACCGTAAAATTTAAAAATCCTAGGGACCTAATTGCAATTTTAAAAAAAATTTAACCTAAACTTAACCCTCCCCCCAATCGACTGCCGCATCTCCCATTTCTTCTCTCTCAAGTTTCACCATCTCTGACTTTCTCTCTCACTCTCTCGCTCTCACCTCTCTCTCGCCGTCTGGGTCTCCTCATAGCCGCCGATGCTTGCTCTCTTCTCCGGTTGCTCTCATCACTCTCCTCTCGCCTCGTCGTCGTCGGAGTCGCGATCTGGGTTTGCGTCCCCGAAGCACCACCGCAACACCATCGACAACACGTCGTCGCCGCTCCACCGTCTCATCGACCGTCCGACGCTCACAGCTGAACAACCTCAAAACCCGAAGCCACAACCCACAACCCGAAGAGTGAAGACCCGACCCCGATGGTTTAAATTTTTTTTGGGTCTGTTGATGTTGATTTTGTTTCGTTAATCGCTTCTCCTATCTGTTGTTTGGACTTTGGTGTTTCAAAAAATTGCTGGTGATTGTGTTGTGGTCTTGTGGATTGGATTGAATTTGGGTTTGTGTAATTGTGTTGATGAATATGGGGATTTTGTTGGCTGTCGGTGGATGGAGAAAAGGCCAAAGTTTTATGATGGAAATTCATATTATTTTGAATAATAACCATGCAACAATATACAGGCAGTGTGATAGATCGAGAACAGCCTTTAATTGAGAATTAACGGCAATTTAGTTTTATTTTTATTACTTCTTTGATTTACATATAATTCTATTTTATTACTATTAATCATTAATTTTCAGATAAATTTAAAAATAAATCAATTTTATTAGTTAAATTAAATAAATCATTTTACTTTAATATCTTATACAATACTTATAAATAAATATTTTAGAATTATTATATTTTATTATAATTAATAAGAAAAATTATCTATAAATTAATATTATCAAATTATAAAACTTACATTAGTTATAATTTGTGAAATGGTAATTTATTTTTAATATTAGGTATTGAATTGACTCATTTAGGAAAAAATTGTTTAAGTATAAAAAGTGATGTAATGAATATTTGTTGTCAAATTATGAATATGTTGTAGAATTGTAGATTTTAATTATTTATACTTATATTTATTAATGTCAATTAAAAATTGTAAAAGCAACATATATATGGACTATTTTGTAATTTTGAAAAAGTTTAGGGACTATTTTATAAATTTAAAAAATATCCCGAAACGGTACTCGGTACCGACCGGTACCGGTACAGTTCCGTTCCAGAGCCGAATTCGATACTAAGTCCGGTACGATATTCAGAACATTGATTTAAACCGATCGAACTAATTGAAAATTTTAATTAAGTTTCAATAAGTAAAAGCAGCAAGGTCCGACCCGACTCTGGGCTCCGAAGCAGTAGTTTGACCCGGCAATTAGAGCAAACATATCTCACTGCATGACATGTTAAATACGCAAGCAAATACCAAATACATCCAAGTTGAAAGAATCAAATCGGAAAATTGCAGCTGTCTCTGTCTCTGTCTCTTTCTCTTCGACTCCAAACCCTAACGAAACAATGGCCACCACAGACACTCACAATCTCACCACTTCCGTGGCAGATAACGCTACCAAAACCACCCTGGAAACGTCCCTTGTTGCATCCGCGATGCCAGATCGAGTCAAGGATTCTACAGGAAACGAATCATCAACCGTCGATTCAGGTAAGGATGATTCCAAGATGGACGGTGAGGATCCGAAGATTGGAAAGCCAACCGTCGCTCTGGTTTCCGACACCGAGAAGAAAATCCGCCGTGCGGAGCGGTTCGGGATTACAGTTCAGTTGTCTGAGCAAGAGAAGCGCAGTTCTCGAGCCGAAAGGTACTTTTTTATTTAAATAAGCGTGTTTGTATGAGTTTTGGGAGATTAGATGGAATCACTGTGGTTCCTGAACGATGCAATATATGTGTTGTATGTTTTGCTTTTGGTAAATTTTCAGGGAAATTCGTTTACCTTTACGTTTTGTTGATTACTTGATTTTTTTACATCTGATGGATGGGGGGTGTGTTGCATTATTTTCAGTAATTTCTTACAAATGTTGCCGTGTTTGAGTGGTACTCAGGTTTGGCACTGGTTCCTCGTTACCTGCGTCAGAGGGGTCGAAGAACTCAGAGGAACTGAAGAGGAAGGCTAGAGCAGAGAGGTATCATGTTTATGGTCTTATCGAGTAACCAAATCTTATAGCAGTTGTGAGTGCTACTAATATTCAGTACTGGATTTCTAGATTTGGGCTTCCTATGCATTCTGTGCCAACTGATGAGGACGCAAAGAAGAAAGCGAGACTTGAAAGGTTTGCTCCAGATACTAAAAGTGAAGGATTGGAAGAAGACAAAAAGAAAGCAAGGGCTCTGAGGTCCATACATACACCCTTTTTTCTGGTTCTTCTTTTGGATTATTCGTTAAACTTTTAATAGTTAAGTCTTATTCATGCTTGAAATTCACCAACATGGTTGTATTCTCCCAGGTTTTCAAAACCTTCAGAAACTTCTTTATCATTGAATGGCAAGGGGACCGTTGAGCCAGTAAAGCACTCTTTCTTTTTATTGTTGTTTGTTGTTGAACTGCAGTTAATTCTAGATATGATTGCTGATTTTATTATTCTTCTTAATCAGAAGGTAGCAATTGCTGGCAAGGCTGGTGGAGGGTCTTAAAAACTTTTTTCTCCTTAATTATTAGGTATTCCTCACTGAGCATTCAATAAACAACCATCATACCAGTAATATTTAAAACATCTTTGTATCTATATACCGTTAATTAGACACATATGCATTTTTCAAGATACGTTTTTATTGTGCCTTACATAATATTTTGGTGTTTCTCTGGCAGGCTTAGTCTTCTAACGTTTCTCAATGCCCGCTGTCCCAGCAACTATCTTTCATCAACGCAGTAAATATGTGTTCTGTCATTTCAGATGCAGTATTTTGTTAAATTTACCTGGTGAGGCCTAGGTTAATCAACAACTACCTTAAGAGTGCTACTAACTTTGAAGTCTTTGATGGTATCAGAGATTCTGAATGTCCAATCTTGCTAAATGATGGATTCAATCTTGTTTAGAATCTTTTTGGTCTTTTTATTTGCAGTAAGTTCCTTGTTGTCCCCAGTTTTCCCCCTTATTTTATGTTTCTTGCTTCATGATCTATCTGTTGAACAGCAGCATTAGGCATATGTTGTAACTTTGTTTGAGTCAGGAGTTTGAGGTTCTTAAATTCGTGATTTTAGTTGATTGAAATGAGAATGACTGTCTTACGAAGTTACAGGTGAGCCTCTTGAGTATATTTTGGAACTTGCATGACTAAAATGTTTTTTGCAATCTTTGTATTTTGCTCCTTGTTTGGCCAAATTTTTATCACAAGACATATTATCAATGTTATGCTTTCATGTTTACACCTGTGGCAAACGTGTGTAAGGATACCTGCTACTTTAGGATCAAATGTACGAAGGCTGCTTTTTGGTAAAATTGAGACAGGTTTTTTGTTATGTGTTGATTTTTCACTTTTAAAACATGATTTTTCACTTCCTTATTTTGTCCCGCACCTGGAATATGTTAAAACTTGTTTTAGGAGGAATTAGGACCATATTGAACTAAATCTATTAGTTTTTCTATCTTAGTAGCAGACTTTTTACTTCTCAGAGTGAGTGATAGAGATGCATATTTCTTATTGCTGCTGTTCAACATCTGGTCATGACATGCACATCCAAAACGGAGATAGACATGATTTTCAGTAAACGTCGTGTAGGTTTGTTATGAACTTTTGGTCCTTTTTATTGTTCTTTATGTAATCATGGAAGTTTGGCTCCCGAGAGGAGATATTTTCTATGTTTTTACTTCGAGAACTCTGATATCACTGCCATCATTTTGGAATCGTGGAACACTTTAAGCTGTTGTTGGTTACCGTTCGGCCTCACCGGTAAATTGTCCTTCTGCTAGGTAGGTTTGTGCTAATGGAGGACAACTTTGATGGAAGGGTAGTTTTACTTTGGAAATTGTTATTTGAAGTCCTTGTGTTGTAAAACAGTGCGTCTGGAATTCTTTTTTGTCGAAGTAATATTTTGGGATACAAGGGCTTGTAATACTTTGTCACTTAGTCCTGTTTTGTAAATTTGCTATCATTGATATGATGAAAACTTCTTGATCTTGTTCTGATATAATTATCTTTCATGATTTTAAACTAAATTTAACTATTCTAGTATACTAGTTTATACCCATGTTTGTATATGATTTCTGCAACAAATTCTGACATAAATGTGTGGCTATGGAATTCATATCATGGACCTATTGGGAGGTTTATAACCAAATATGATGTTATTCAATACTATAGTTCTATCTAAAGAATGGTCTCGACTCTTGAAGAGACAAGCTGCCTAATAATGTGTCAAAGCATGTTTGTAACCTTTTCATACGAATGGCATAAATGTGGAAGTAGTTTTTTGGCTGATGAATTCACGCTGATTAGTGAAGTTCTTTTCTCTCATCTTTTGGTAAAGCTGTTCATTTGGCGATGTCATTTTGTTCTTTCCAATAATCAGGCAAGTTTGCCTCTTGCTAATGAGTGTCTTTATATTGCAGTTAGAATGTCATTTGGAGTTTAAACATCTCAATAGAAATATCATTTAGGTGAGGAGTTTGAACTCAGGAGAGGATTATAACTATATTTTTCTGACCCTTTTGTCTTAACAATGATATAGAAATAGGTGTGTAAAAATACAAGAATATGGCAACTATTAGTCAGCTACTTTGGAGACACCTCCTTTTACTGAAACAGAACAATTACTGAGGGGTCCTCCATTGATTAAATGCGGATAAAGGTACAAAACGACAACTGTAATATCATCATGAAAGTGCCTCCTTACTCCCCTTCCTATCTTCGTCAAATCTGTGTACCTTATTTCCCTTTTCTTTGCTGCTGCTTCAAGTGCAGCTTTAACAAGTCTCTTGGCAATTCCCTGTTTTCCCAAAAATCATGTTAAAGCAAATTCAAGTTAAATACATATGGAACGGTCATTTCAATTCCTTGAATCTGATGGGAACCATATTCCATTTAATTACAGTGATCTTACATGACTAGGATAATCTTGGACTATAGAAACAGCTTCCTCATTGCTGAGATGCTCCCATAATCCATCAGAAGCAAAGATTAAGAATTTGTCCTCTTGCCTGAGCTTGTGCACTAATATTGCTGGCTCTGGACTAAGGATAGACTTGTGGAATGTTTCAGGCAATCTATACTTGGGTTGTAGAGGCTCTCTGTTGAACTCTGCCTTCTTAAGATAAGCATCACCAAGAGATCTCGAAACCTGAGAGAGGTAGGAAACATGTAAACAAATTCGAACTCATTGTTTCTTGTAATAGGTGAGGATAGAAATTACCTGTATAATGCCCTTCACACGCCAAACATTGTGTTTCAATATGACAATCTCAGGATTATCAGGATGCAAGGACCTGAGTTCATCTCTGACAGAGTCTATATTGGCATTATGTTCTATTGATAACTGTACTGCAGTAACTTGCTTGGTCCCTGTCTCCATTGTCCCTAAGACAGCTCTGGAATCTCCAGCATTTGCAATGTATAACAATCCGTTGCTTAAAACTCCTGCTAAGCAGCATGAGCCCACTGATGCCATGTGAGGTTTAGCATGCCACTGCTTCCTCACAAGTGAGATGAAACTGTCTTCTGTAGCTGCAAAAGCTTTCTTAATAACGTTTTCTGATAATTCCTGGTGCTCCTGCAAGATTCCTGTGTCAAAAATACCCATCAAGCATATTAAAATTCCTGAAGCCATTGTTTTTATTCAAGCTGTTGTAGAAAAGTAAGAAAAGAGAAGCAGGAGAACTTACTCTTGAGAATGGGAAACAGATTTTGGGTGATAAATCTTGAAGCCTCAGCTCCTGCATGCCCATCATAGACCCCAACGAAAGTCCCCTGAGGACCAGAATCAATTGAACTCAACGAACCTGACTCCAGTTGGCTTCGATCCTCTACCAGATAATTGGCTTCAGCTACAGCCATTGAGAACTGCCCGTAAGCATGGTTTCCCAAATCCTTGGACCACAAAAACCCGCCAAACCTCCCACTGATAGTATCATCCACAACACAAGGTCTCCAACAAGATTTAACCATTTTCAGGAGTTGAATACTGAGTTTTGGCACACCATCAACAACTAGTTAATCATCTAAATGACCCAAAAAGCAATACCTTGATCATAAAACCGTGTCTTTAAAAGTCCACTCTCATGTTGTAATCCTGAAACACCAGTTCCTGAAATTTTACACACACTCAACGGACCAGACACCATTAATAAGACAACATCCAGAGAGACCAAAAGGGTATGGGCTAATTTAACTTGCGAGTGCGAATTGAGACAAGAGGGCAATAGTTTTAATGTGAGTTCAGAGAATATTGAGGCGTGCTGATGCCATGTACCTTGAATCTGCCTTTGGCACTTTCATGTGTGCCTTTTTTCAAGGAACAGACTTAGCTGTAAAAGGAACACATGTATTTGGTTCTGACAGAGTTCTGTCTGATATCAAAGAGATCAAAGAGAAGCAAACCAATGGATAAGGGGAAAAGAAAAAAGGTCTGTAGTTTGTAGTTTTTTGACAGATCTTCACAGGTTTTTTGTCAGATGAGATCCAGGGATAGGAAATATGGAGACTTTAAACCACATTGAGCCTGACATTGATGTTCTCTTACTTCTCTCTTTCATGTTCCATCTCTTGTTGTTTAGTGTTCGTGTCCTCCTTCGGCTCAGTGGGGCTTGTATCTAAAGGTTTTCCATGGCTACAACCCACTGTTTTAGGCCATGGCTCATCTCAATCTCACAACCTGTGTTTTTCCATTTTCCTAATTTTATTTTACCATGTGGCGTACGCTTCTTCTGATTTTATATTATATATTATATATTTTGAAATTTTGAACATTGAATTTAATTTAAATTTATTTGATATAATTTCTGGTTCTATTTTTTAATTTATTCCAATTTTATAATTTATAAAAATATATGATTAAAATTTTTCATTTTTATAATAATCTCATTTCATTAATTAAGTAAGTAAATACTTGGGATTAATTACTGTAGCAATTTACATATATTCGATGCAATTCTTTATAATTTAATAATTTATATGTAAATAATGAAGATTTATTTAATATTTAATTTAACTTAAAAATTACATGCTAGTTAATTGAACTTTTATTGAAAGTTTAAGGGCTACATCAAACTTTTTTTTTCTTAAATCTAAAAATTGAAGCTAATAAAATAGTATTACACAAAGTAACGTAAACATTAACAATACTACAACAACAACAATTAAGTAAAAATTTCACTATTACGTAATATCTGATTCTAGTAAATATCCCGATTGATATAAAAAGAATGTAAAAGCAATGACAAAGGGGTTTAGATTTTCTATTCCGGTTAATCAATTCTAACCTTATTTTATTAAATCTCATCACATATTTATATAGGGTCTGTATAAATATGCGGACCAGATTAAGTGACACATAATGGTAACATCCTAACAAACAGGGTGCTACAAACCCATGGCAAAGATGGGTCTTTTAGCCACTTTCTTCCTTTAATTTTATATATATATATAATTATTCGAAGAAAGTGGCTAAAAGACTCATCTTTGTCATACATATATATATACTGCAAGAGGGATAGGTTATGGGTCTGGTTCTAAATTTAATCTGTACTGTTAGCAAGAATTTGAAATGACAAATAGATATAACCATGTTAAGTGACCGTTTCATCACAATAGCTTAAGCTGTTGTGTGAGGCCAACTTAATTGGTTTTATATATTTACTAACACACTCTTTCAAGTGAAAGTCCTTTGGGCTTGAAACTTGCACAGGCCCACTCTACCTTGTGCTGAATGATAGATGGGTGGTAGGATTTGAACTCACGACCACTTGGTCATAAAGGCTCTGATACCAAGTTAAGTGACCGTTTCACCACAATAGCTTAAGCTGTTGTGTGAGGCCAACTTAATTGGTTTTATATATTCACTGACAAACCATACATTGCACAACCGAAACAGCTAATTCATGTATGTTCACCAACTTGTCTGCAGCTTCAATCGATCGGTTTGGTTCATACATGTCTGAATGTCTGATTCAAGAACCAACCCACAAAACCAAACTGAAACCTGTCAGAAGATATGCAATCTCTCTCCAAGTTGGCTGTTATATGTGTCATCAGATACATAGTTTACGTATTATCAGAATAACATGGCATATGCTCTCTAAAATAATGGATGATAAGGTCCAGAAAGTTGAAGAATCGAGTCAGATATTGAAGAATAGTGCAAGTCCAGGCTTTGAAGAGTGTTGCACATCTCCAGTTTTATCTAGTCTCGGTTGTGAATAGTTTCACAGCACTAGCTACCTGCTGGTTTATCTTTGTCTAATCAAACTAATCAAGCCGAAGAGTTGCTTTCAGGACCTGATCCTTCACCTTTTTTTTGTGCCAGTGTGAAACATCTAACGTACACTTTTGGTTGGTAGAGCCAAGTGCATAGAGCCTTTATCTTGCTCCTTCTCCTCCAACAATAAAACTGGACCACCTTGCAATAAAATAACACCTGGAGCAATTTCCATGTCCTTTTCATGGAATTCCCTGTCAGTTGTCGTCTCAGCAATCAGGACAAGCTTTCAGGTTTAGTCAAAACTAAAAAGTGGTTAATACGTAATTTTTGGTTGCTTAATAGCTTCCAAGTATGTGCTCAGTTCATTTCTGGGTTCATCACAAGCACATCAGCCAAGCTTCCGATAATGGGTCAATGAACTTGCATGAAACTATCAAACTTTTTGATATCTGTTCAGCCTGTTAAGAATTTTTCTACCTGAACTATATTTAATTTATTTCTTCTACAATTATGTCAAACACAAACTTGTAAATTCTTAATTATATTTGATTTTTTTTACGAACGTGAGTGTTATGATTATTGTGTAAAATTTAGGCCCTTTCGTGGAATGACTTCAATTAGATTATTGAAAATAGTCTCTCTATCCGGTAAAGGTAAGGATGTATATTATTAAATAGGAAACAGATTTTATATTTATGTGGGACTCTTATTAAATATTATTGTTGTTATATATATATTGAAATTGCATATGAGTTTATTAGAAGCAGTTTCTCTGTTAAATAAGAGTAAAGCTGCGTACTATTAAACCTTTTCAGATTTCATATTTTAGTAGGACTCTAACTGAGTGTTATTATTATTGCTACATATATTAAAACCCTATATATAAGTGATTTATTAAAACTTATATTTACCTAACTTAAGTTAGGAGAAAAAAAGTAGAACTACTTTCTCTAATTAATAAGTACTAAAAAATATAATTATGAAATTTAAGATCAATAATCATATTTTTCTTTAAATATTATTTTATTATTCACATAAATTACATAAGATCTTATCGAAGATATATAATTTTTATGACTAATTATATGGCAGTAGTCATCAAAGATCATTTAAAATTTCTATTTTATAAAATAATTTTTAATTATTTATCGTATATGGTATCGATCGATGATTAAAATATTCAACCAGTTTGACTAGTTCAATAGTAAAAATATTAAACTTTTTAACTTTTCAGTTTATTTTTTAACTTTTCGGTTTGATTTACTTCAATAACTCTTGTTCTTAAAAATTAACCAGTTTATTAATTAAATATTTAATTTTTGTAAAGTAATAAATTCTTACAAATAAAAATTAATTAATTTTTATTTAAGAATTTTAATTAAACTTTAAATTCTTTGATAAATAAGAATAATATCTTTCACTTATATTTTAAATTCTTTAAATTTATTTAATTTTTAACTAATTTTATGATAATTTAGTACCTGCTGAATCTCTTAACTATTAATCCTTTTATTTTATTAATTTAACTTCTGATATAATTTTTAAAATATTATCGAATACCCATATTAACAAATAACTTCTTATATGATTTTTAAAACATTAGCGAATACCCATATTAACAAATAAATCTCACATAAAATTTTCATAATATTTACATCATTTCCCAACATTGGTTTCGGGGCCGGATCAGAGCGGAAGAGTGCTGTGTGATTGTTGGAAGCATATAATACCTCTCGTTTGCTTTTCGTGGTGTATACAGCCCGAAGAACTGTACAGAATTCAGAATCTGCAGGCAATACTAGAGCATGTGATTAACAGGAATCATCCCAAACTCCAAAGCTCAGACCCAGATGCTTATTAATGTCGGAGAAACTGAACGTTCTCAAGCTTCTTGGGTGACTCCAGCCTCAAATCACTTTAAATGTAATATTGATGTGGCATTATTGGAGAACGGTTTTTATGGCATTGGCATGATAATCCGAAACTCCTAAGGGAGCAATTGTGCTGGAAAAGTTATGATACTATCAGGTTGGAAAGATCCATAAGTAAGAGAAGCCCTTTGTTTTTGGGAAGCACTAAGTTAGCTAAAAACCTTATCCTTCTTTCCAATTTGCGTGGAAACGGATTGTCAGATTATTATTCAATCTTTGCAATCTACGCTTGCATTCTCCTCATATTTTTCAATGATCATTTAAGATTGTAAAGCTATGATTAATGAGCTGTCATTTATCTCATATGCTTTTATTAGAAAACCAACGAATCAAGTTGCTCACATGATAGCTAGGGCAGCTAGTTCTATGCCTGGTTTTGAATGGAGGGCATGTCTTCCTTTTTTTCTGTATGATGTTTTAATTACGAATATCAATAATATGCGCTGAGCGCAATCGTTTTTATCAACAACAAAAAAACAAGCTTCTTAGTTTGGGATACGTCACCGTGAAGTAGTCGTAGTGTAAAACAAAAGTCTTAATCAAATGACTGGTTAAGTAACTGGGTTAAACTTTCCAGGTTAATGTCAAACTTGAGGAAATAGGATGGCTGTTTCTATTTTTGTGTACCACTTTATTTTTATCCTTATTTATTTATCTATTAATATTTAATAGATGGATAGACGGGAAGTAGAAACAGGCTAGCACACGAAAACAAAAACAGAAGTATTGATCCCAAATTTTAGTATTTGATTATAGTTAAGTATAATCATGATCTGCTAATCCTGGAATCTTACAGTGTGGATTAACCTTCGGTCCATTAATAGGAGTCAGCTGTCAATTGTTCCATTTTGTTGTTGAGCTTTGAAAATTATGTCTTCGCTTATGATAATTACATTATTTTCATTTCTGTTTTTTTTTGGTTATATGTGTAGTTTTTTTAAAGTAAAAATCTATTTAATTGATAATATTAATATAGTATATTTTTATTAATGATGTAATGATAATTATATATTAAGTAAAACTTAAACGTAAATTATTTTAATTAATTGAATTTATATTAATCTCTTATAATAACTTATCAATAAATTTTTTTATTTTATTAAAATAAATAATTTTAAAATAAATAATTATTTATAAATTAATATTTATGTTTAATATATTTTAATTATTAAATGAAAATTTTATTTGAAAATTATGTCTTTTGAAGATATTTTAAATTTAATTATATTCATTAGTAATTATTAAATTAAATTTATTTCATTTTTAAAAATTGAATTAAATTAAATTATTTATAATTTTAATTAATTAAATGAAATATTTAATTAAATTATCCATAATTGTTATCCATAATTGATATATTAAATAATGTATATTTAGTTGATAGTAAATCAGATTATAAAAAATAGAAACAGAAAACAAAAACTACTTTTGTAGTTTCATAAATTTTGAAAATTAGAATAAATGAAAACCAAAAACAAAAAACAAAAACTCAAATAAACAAGTTTTTTTCTAAATTTGAAAACAAAACTAAAATATAAAAAATGAAAAGAAAAAGTTTTTCAATAAATTATTTATTTAATTTACAAATTTAATTTAAATAAAACGTTCAACCCAATTTATACTTATTATCTCTCACACAAAACTACGGATGACACTCTAACCTAACCTAAAGTCAACGGGGCGTAGCCTTGGTTGACCAGCCCATGGGTCAGGCCACAGATCACGGATTGAGCTCAAGTCAAGGCTGTCCAGGCTCATAAGCAGCTTCCAAACAATTTCATGAGAGTAAGCTAAACCCTTTAATATAGATATCAACTCAAAACCTTCTTTTTAATATTTAAATCGAGGTTAAGTTAAAAGGCTTAATTATAAAATTTTATTTCAAAATTTAAAAAGAAATTTGAAATTAGTTCTTATAAAAATCAAACCTGACCTTACTCATAAGTGAAATATTTTAATTTAAATATTCTTATTTAATTGATTTTTCCTTTCTCTTCCTCACCAACTTTGTTCTTGTAGGTGATGCTTTGCCATGATAGCTTTAATTGTGAGAAGTGAATGCCACTCACAAGCTTCAACTAACCACATCCAAAATTGAACCAGACAGTCATAAAGAAGAGAAGGCAGAGATAAAGCCACAAAAAGTTGGGTCCCAAGTAAAAGAATTTACTTGGACATCAGATCTCACACTTCATATGCTCTTTTTGGTGTTCACTGTCACACAATTCTTATTACCCTTTGAACTTTGGACTTAGCTGCTTGATGACCACTCAAGTTTTGCTCCAAAAACTCTACCTTTATCACTGTGCTTGGTGTTAAGAAAGAACATGAACCGTCCTAATATAGCTTTCTGGTTTAGCTTTAACTGACAATAAGTTTCAAGCTGGCCCAACTCTGATCATGTGTCCTCTCTGCATGGAGCTTTCTATCTTTTCTCTGGCACGCCTTAGAGCATCAAGAGCTTCAACTACAGTTTTATTAATGATCTTCAATTCACTGCTCTTGGTGGGTTCTGTCAACGGCGTGCTCACAGGAACTAATGCCCATGAATTATCCACATATTCCTCATTTTCGCTCTCAGCTCTCGGACTAGCGGTCTCCAATAAAGCTTTGAACTTTGAAGGACTGAAATATGGAATTTAGCTATAATTAGCTTAAACAAGAACTAGTGATGAAATGTGAAGTTGGTTTAAGCATAAATGATTCATGGAAAAGAATTTTGACATGAATCGAGTGCCTTTTGATCTCTAGTGTTTTAGACTGGTTATGAATGTAAAGTTGGTGCTAACATAAATGGTTGACTGGAAAGCATTTTGAAAGTGAATTAACTACCTCTTATCACCAGCGTCTAAATCTTGAGACCTTGAAGCGGATTCGCAGCTAGAGTCCAGAGACGAATCTTTGAGGGTAGTACCGAAACTTATATCTGAGCGATCCCCAAAGATTGAAATTTCTTCAACAGGAACACTGCAATGGCTTTGACTTGATGAGATACTGATTTCTGAGATGTCGTCCTTGGAATTTCGTGAGGCTTCTGGGATTTTGTTTTGGGCCCTGGATTCAGAGTCGTGACGATCTTTGGAATCTGAAGAACTTGAAGAGGATGTGCAAGAAGATCCGCAGTTCTCTGATGAACTTGACCGATCCGATCCTTGTAATGCAGGTGAAATTTTCAAGGACTCAAGCTTCTTGTTCAGGCATTTCAGCTTCTTTCCAGCCTTTTTCATCAGTTTGGTCTCTTCTCTGAGTTTGTTCTCTAGCTCTTCTAACTGTGCATATCAAAAAGACAAAGATGGGAATGGAATTAAAAAATTTTGAATTGTAAACTCTGAATATCCATTAACAACCAAAACATGATACTATCATACCTTATTGCCCATCATCTCAGCATTTTCTTTGGCAACCCTTGAAGCTTGTCTCTCTGCAAGTAACCTTGCTCTTAAGCACTCTACAGTGTTAAAACCATCCTCTCCTTCCAATTTCTTACACTCACTAAGAAACAAGCACACAACCCACATCATCTACAGAGAAAAAATGAACAGAAATGAGAAGTTGAAAGACAAAGATCAACAAGAACTCACCTCAATCTTTTGTCTTCCTGGGCAGTAGCTGCCATTGATGAGCTTAAATCCTAGCATAAAGAGAGAACTCCAAGACGCGCAGAAGACCACTTCTAACCAACTACTGGTTCAGATTATGACAATCTATCGACCAAAATCTAACAAGTAGGCCTATTTCCTTTTCCAGTAGAAGGAAAGGAAAGTAAAAGGAAGAATCTTTGCCATGTGTTGCTGCAGAAACTTAAATGCTAATTTCTCAAAAGCCCAAGTGCCACTGCTCGGTACTTATATCCGACTCTATATGTTTCTCGGTGTCACCTTTCACCATTAACTTGGTGGCCCCTGTCTCTCATGCAAAGTTTAAAGCTTTCTAAGGCAATAATGACAGTCCATCTCCATCAATTCAAGAATTTATAGTTCACGTTTTAAGAGGTAAAAGGGTATAAATCAAATACCTTAAAAGCGCTAAACTACCATAATTGAGCTCCAAGGCGCATAATACAAAGATGTGGAAATATCCCAGTTGGACCACTTGGATGGCATTTATGTCTTACCCTTACCCTATAGGGATACAGAGGACAAGACAAGAGTACTAAATCTTTACATAAACTTTCAAATTTTTGAAAGACAATCACGGAAGAAAGTAGCATATCTTTGTTTTGTAGCTTTTCATGTGATGTCTCTGACCTGTTCTGCCTACTCTGTCCCCCTTCATAGTACAAATACTGCCCATCACATCCATGAGAGTCATATGAACTCTTTACTTATTTTAATTATTTTATGTGATTAGATTTCCTTTAGGAACTTCAGGTCTTGTTATTTGGAATTTTTCTGAATCCTAGACTTACCAAGATTCTTACTTGGATTAGATTTACTTGTTAGCTGTTGCTCACTCAATCATCTTCATTGACAATAGATCATATTGTGTTGATATAATTTAAAGTTTGATTAAAGTCAGAACAAATTTGCAATTTCTCGATTCAATTTTGTCTCGATTGTTTATAAAAAATATTATTTTATTAATTTAATAAAATGATATTATTTTAATCAATTATAGGTCGAATTAAATTATAAAATCTAAACTAGAATTTTTAAAAATTAAAATTTTAAACTCGAATTTGATATAAATCTTAATATATCAGAGGGAATAAATCGATTTTGATATCTTTAATTTCGTATTAAAAAATGTGAATATGTATTATCTAATCAAAATAAATTTTATTATTAAATAAATTAATTAATTCATCCTTAATTAATTACTTTGTTAAATAATTTATTTTAAAATATAAATAACTAAATAGTGCCTATTTTTAGAATTACCTTAATATATTTCATGAAAAATTGTTCTTGGGTTCCTTAAGAAACAAAAAGAAAAGAACTTGATGAGTATCAGTGACATATAGTCCTTGATGATGACTTTGCTTCTTGCAAGATAAGAATACAGACAAATCATTTACATGTGATTAGTACATAACCCATTAAAGCTTAGATTGTACTCAAAGAAACCTTAAACACTTGATTTCACATATCGACTTGGCATTGGCAAGCATTCCCTTTGAAAACCACATTCATTACATGTGCTAACAGACCACTTGGCCTTGACGGGGCCATATCCTCTTCAAACATGTTCATGCTCGGAAGAGCGAAGAAGCTTCTTCTCATCCAAAATAGAGCCTTTTTTTTTGTTACAAGAAAAGAAAACAAACGAAACGACTAATACATAGTGCTTAAACCCCTATGAAGGGTCCGAGGATAGAGAACACCAGCACGGTCGCGGGACAGAGCCTCCAAAATGCTTGGGGGTAGCTCCTGAAGGGTATGGAGCCCCTGCGCAGCGAAGGAAACTAAGTACACCAGGTGATTCACACAGTGATTACCTTCACGGTGGGTATGCTGAAGTTGCACCTCCCAGTCTCGAAGGAGCAAGTCTTGTATACCTGTTACCAAAAACCAGAGCCCAGTCAAAAGACTATGTGAAGTGGAGAGACTATTGATTACTTTCAACGAATCCACTTCCACAAGAACACGCCGATAGCCCCAATCCCAAGCCACAATGAGACCAGAATACACCCTCCAGAGTTCTGCTACCAGGGGTTCATCGATGCCGATATTTTGTAAGAAGCCAACACACCAATACCCCTAGGAATTCCTGATAACGCCGCCAGCTGAAGCAATATTGGACTCCGAGTTCACGGTACCATTGGTATTAAGTTTAACCCAGCCGACAATGGGTTTATCCCACCCTACTAAAGAACCCAATGGAAGCCCTTGAGACGGAAAGACGCGACGTTCCATCTCACTGGCTCTGGTAATCCAAAGAGTGTAATCCATGACAACTTTTATACCGTCGAGAGGCCAAATAAAGCCCGGTTCAAAGATGCTGCTATTACGCCATTTTCAGAGAAACCAACAGGCGACGACAAAAAGAGTAGGCCACGCTGCCAGATGGATAGTAACTTGATGTCTAAGGTTGGTCTGGAGCTAGCTGCCCTCCGCGTGGCTGAAGAAACCCCCACCAACCATGGCCGGAGGAAATTTGTGCCAGAAGGAATGCACCCGAGGGCAATCTCGTAAAGCATGTGGAATAGATTCCTCTTGGCCACAGAAATGACAACCATTCTCCATTGTCAGATGACGGGTCACCCGTTGTTTGTTGGTTAACAATTTCCCTTTAGCCACGAGCCAAAGAAATGAACGGATGCGCTGAGGCCCCGCCCACTTCCAGATGTCCTCCCAATCACTGTTAAAATCCTCAGTGGTAATAGACTCAATAAGATCGTAAGCAGACGCTACGGTGAACCTCCGATTGGCGGTTGAGCCCCAGACCAATTGATCCTCCGCTTGGTCGTTGTTGGGAGACTAGGCGGAAGCAATAGCCAAACACACAGTGGCTGGGAGATACTGTTGAAATGAATGCCAAGCCCAGTTGCCTCTCTCGTCCTGAAATCAGAAATAGTAGCATGCAAAATAGTATCCGAAATTTCTGTATGAGCCAATAAATAGAGAGGACCCCAGTCGTCAAGCCAGTTGTCAATCTAGAAAAAAAATGTGGCGGCCATTACCGAGGTTCCAAGTAGCACCTTGACGCACAATATGCCAAATCGCTGTGAGCCCCCTCCAAATAGCTGAAGCGTCGTGCCTAGCAATCTTTCGAGGGAGATGTAGGGTGTCGACCCGGTACTTAGCTCTCAGAACCTGGACCCATAAAGCCTGAGGTTTAGTAAGAAGGGCCCAGCCGAGTTTAGTAAGGAGAGCATCGTTCATAGAACGAATGCGTTTAAGCCCTAAACCCCCAACTTTCTTGGAAGTACAGACTTCCGCCCAATTAACTAGATGGATTTTCTTTTGGCCATCCTGAGACCCCCAAATGAAATCCTGCATTATTTTTTCCAAGTCGTCGCACAGGTGGGGAGGAAGGCGCACCGTTTGCATCGTAAAAATAGGCAGGGACGAGATAACAGACTGAGTGAGGGTAACTTGACCTGCAAGAGATAACAGTCGAGCCTTCCAACCAGTCAGCTTTTGTTGGGCTTTATCCAAAATATACTGATAGGTATTTCGCGTTGTTCGCTCATGAATCAATGGGACGCCTAAGTATTTCCCAAGGTTGGTTGTGGAGGTAACCTGTAAGCCCCGGCTAAGACGACGAGCGGTAGTGCGAGAGACGTTCGAGGAGAAAAATATCCGGGTTTTCGTGAAATTAATGCTTTGCCCTGAAGCCCTACAAAAAGTGTCTAGAGTCCGGGAGATGACCTGCGTTTGCACCTCAGTAGCTTCTCCAAAAAGGACAAGGTCATCCGCAAAAAATAAGTGCGATAAGGGAGGTCCCGAAGAGCTTAAACGAATAGGTTTCCACTGATCTTGTTGAACAGATTGAGAGATTAATTGCCCCAGCCGTTCCATACAAAGCAAAAAAAGGTAGGGCGAAAGCGGATCACCTTGACGAAGGCCTTGAGAAGGTGTAAACGGGTCAGACAGAGTTCCTTGCCAAGCTATTTGGAAGGACACAATTGTGACACACTTCATTATGACCCGAATGAGAGGACTTGGAAACCCAATGTCAGTTAAAGTATCCCGAAGGAAATCCCAACGCATCCTATCATAGGCTTTCTCGAGATCAACTTTTTGAGCAAGGTACCCGTGGTGTCCTCGTTTCTTCCTCATTGAATGGATCATTTCCTGGGCAATGATGATATTGTCGGTAATCTGCCGACCTGGAATGAAACTACATTGATTCTCCTTGACCAGATAGTCCATGTGAGGTTTCAATCGATTAACAATAATTTTAGCGATCACTTTATATAACACAGTACAAAGGCTTATGGGCCGAAACTGAGTCATACGCGTAGGAACTGAAATCTTAGGAAGTAAAACGAGGATAGTGCGGTTCAAATCCTGTTCCCAATGATCCATACGGAAAATATTGTGAATCAGGGTAACCACAGAAGGACCTACCGTATCCCATTGGTGTTGGAAGAAAAGGGCATTAAAACCGTCAATGCCCACGGCTTTGTTGGGGTTAATAGCAAAAACAGTCGTCCGGATTTCTGTAGCATGGAAGGGGTGCTCAAGATCATGAAGCTGATCCGCAGAAAGCCTAGGAAATCCTCCAGAGATAGGGAAAGGGAGAATCCTCCCATTGGTAGGAGTATATAAGTGGAGAAAGATGATTTGTCATTAAAAAATTAAATAAATTCTTAAAAAATTATCTCTATCGTAATTTTTAAATGAAAATTTAAAGAAAATTGAATTAATAATAGTGAAAACTATTACAACATTGTAATGAGTTCAACTAGTAAGCTTTGGCCTACCTAATAATATAAGTTACAAAAGTTGAGAAAAGAAGAAAACAGGAAAAGACCATAAAGGAATTGAGTTTTCAGTTCAAACATGTCATTTGCTTTTGATACGGGGTGAAGAGATTTTCCATTCTTTTGGCAATAATCACAGCTCTTATTCAGTTTAAGCTGTGATCCACAATCAGGGTCGTTCCTAATATTTTATAGGTTCTGGGTGAAGTAAAAAAAGGCCTAAATAAATCGACAATACACAAACATGTAAATTGTTAGGATAATTGTGTTGTATGTTGTCTTACTCCTTAAAGGCTGATAAAGATGTTGTATTTTGCAGGTATTGAAGTTTTCAGAAAATTAAAGAACAATAAGATTTTACTTAGTTCGATAGCACAAAATGCTATCAACGTCTAAGGATCTCATTATAGTGGTTCCACTAGTATCAAGAAGAAGAGAAAATTTACAGAGATTGGGTGTTTATTAAAAACACTTGTAAAGAGTCTTTGAACTCTCCTAGTACCCACAGATAAGTACCCTAGCACACTCTGACAATTTTTTTCACTCTAATTCTTACACTCACTAATTTTTGCTTACAATGTAATGAGAAATGTGATGTGTTTGATGCCTTGAATTCTGTCCTATTTATAGGAGTTGAAGCAGTTGATTTTGGTTGAACTTTGAATGGGTCAGATGTGGAGTCATGTGTCTTCCACATGCTTCACTAAAGCTTCTTCTGATGCTGTGCGTTTTGAGTTGCTTCTGATATGTTGATACGACTGTGTATTGTTCATATGCTTTTGACTTGGTTTTGTCACGAGTATCTCACGTGTATCTGCCTTAAGTTTAGTCATTTGTTTCTGACCAATCAGAACATTTGAGAGTTTCTCTCTTTCTCTTTTCGACAGCTTCAGACACTTCTTCTTCTTCTCATCTTTGATTCTCCATATATTTATGTTGTTTGATGTTACTGTGTGGAGATTGGTGGAGTAAACGTGATTATCATCATATTTATTCCCTCTTATTCCGTCAATCTTCACCCAGTTCAAGATCTGTGAGTGATTTAAGAATCCGAAAAACCCTAGTTTTACCAAACTTGTGAGATTTGATGAAATAGCCTTCGATTTCATGGGACTTCACTTATCTGTAAGTAATCCCTACAGAAAGTGAACTTATTTTGTGTTACTACCTTTGTCCCGAAATCTGATGGGTTTTGTTCTCCTATAATTTTCTCTAGGTTGAAGAAGCCTTGTGTGATTCTGTCTCTCACAAAGTGGAGTCGAACATCTATTGCTTGGACCTCTCATGTAGGACGGGATCTTTGCTCAGGTAGAGTGCACTTTGAATGTCAGTGTAAATTATTGCAGTAGCTAGGTTAGCTCGAATTTCTTTTAGGATGCCTGATAACCATGATAAATCTTTTAGCCTTCTGTAATTGCATAAAACTCTGCTTCTGTAGTTAAAAGTGATACAATTGATTATTGATGTACTTTCCAACTAATTGTGTTTCTTGCTATTGTCAAATAGTATGCAGAAATTGACTTTCTTGTGTCTTTATCTGCTGCGTAGTTTGCATCTACATATCCACGTATGCATATACTGTTGAACTTAGCTAGCTTAGCTTTAGAGAAACATAGTCCGTAGCTTAGGGTTCTAGCAAGGTATCTAAAGACATCCTTTAATCTTTGCCAATGTTTAAAACTAGGGTTAGCCATGAACTTGCTTAGAATGCTGATAACATAGGCAAGATCAGGTTTGGTACATAGTATTATATACATAATGCTACTAACTCCAACGTCATAGGGGTAGTTTATCATAGCTTTCTTCTCTTCTTCAGTTTGGGGGCTCTTACTAGCATCCATCTAAAGATGTGAGCTTATAGGGATAGAGGTAGGTTTTGCTTGTTCCATGTTAAACTGAGCAAGCACCTTTCTAATGTAACTCTACGGGTTCAACCATACTTTTCCTTCCCTCGTATTCCTTATAATCTGCATCCTTAGAAGCTTCTGTGCTTCTCCCATGTCTTTCATATCAAAATGTTTGCACAGAGCATTCTTTACTTCAATTATTCTACCCGATTCTTTTCCAGCAATAATTAGATCATCTATATAGACTAATATGTAGATGGCCTTTGTTCCTCCCAAGTCCTTATAGTATAAGTAGTAGTCATAGGCACTTCTAGTGAACTTCATCTCACTTGCTACCTTATGGAACTTCTTGTTCCACTATCTAAGTGCTTGTTTCAACCCATATAGGGACTTCTGAAGCAAGCAGACATAGTCAAGCTTGTCTTTATCTACAAATTCGATTAGCTATTTCATATAGATAGTCTCCTCAAGCTTTCCATATAAGAAGGCTATCTTGACATCCATTTAATGGATTTTTCAGTCATAGGCAATAGCTAACACTAGAATGAGTCTAATGGTCTTAAATTTGACTACTGGTGAGAATATTTCCTTATAGTCAACTCCTTATTTCTGCCTATACCTTAGCTACAAGTCTTGCCTTATATATTTTTGGTTCAGATTCTGTTATTCCTTCTTTCAGCTTGAATAACCATCTGTTCTCCATTAGTTTGACTTTAGGAGGTCTAGGCACTAGAGTCCAGGTCTTATTCTTCATTAGAGAAGAATACTTTTTCTCACAAGCCACCTTCCACTGTTTAGCATCAATTCTGGTCATAGCATCTTCAAAAGTTTCAAGTGCCCTCCATTCTATAGATTCAGCCATAAGACATGCAAATTCAACCAAGTTTGAGTCAGTATACCTCCTATTAGGAATTCTCTGTCTTGGTTGCCTGTCTCTTGTGAGTTGGTAGTCTTGTAGATTTCCTTAAAGGACATTAGTAGTTGTGTGTGGGGCTATTTTTTCACCCCCTCCTTTAGTTTCTTCTGTCCTTTGTTCATGATGTCTAGTGCCTTGCCTAAGTTCCACATCAGGAGGTTGAGTGATGCCATCTTCTTCATTTTCTGGTGGCACATAGAAAGAAACTGAGTTGTTTATTGATCCTTATTGCTCCTGAACTTCCATTTGGAGGTCTAAATTTGAGAAGTCTCTATTCAGCAGAGGGAATTCATCTTTTTTGAAGATTACATCTCTGCTTATAATAGTTTTGTAGCCTCACTTTTGAAGTAGTAAGATCTTGTAACCTTTGAATCCCTCTGGATAACCTAGGAATACTCCCTTAATTGCTCTAGGTTCCAACTTTCCTTCCTTCTGATGTGCATAAGCAGCACATCAGAAAGTCCTTAGGTGTGTTAGGTTAGGTTTCTTACCATTCCACACTTCTTATGGAGTCTTATAATCATTTGTAGAGGTAGGGAGCCTATTAATTAGATAGGTTGGTGTCTTAATAGCCTCTCCCTATAATGTGTGTGAGCAACCCAAAGAGAGTAGCATACACCTAGTCTTTTCTAGGAGTGTCCTATTAAGTCTCTCAACTACCCCATTCTGTTGGGGTGTAGCTCTTACTGTTTTGTGCCTTAGGATTCTCTTTTTGCTACAATAGTCTTCAAACTCTTTATTGCAGTACTCGAGTCCATTGTCAGTCCTTAAGCATCTTAGCTTCTTTCTAGTCTGATTTTCCATACGTGTATGCCATTTTATGAAGTTTTCTAATGCTTCATCTTTTCTCTTCATCGAATATACCCATCATTTTCTAGATTTGTCATCAATGATAGACGTAAAGTATAGATTCCCTCCTGCAGTAGATACTTGAGCTGGCCCCCAGAGATCACTATAAGCATATTCTATGATCTCTGTGGCCCTTTGTGCTCCCTTTTGGAAACTGGATCTGTGATTCTTTCCTATCACACATGATTCACAGAACTCCAGCTTCTTTAGGTTTTGTTCAGGAATCAGTCCTTGTTTAGAGAGGTGGAACATACTTTTGTTCCTTACATGACCCAACCTTGAATGCCATTTCTTAGTTGAGTCATGATTTTCCTTCTCAGTAACCTGATTGACTTCAGTAAAGCCAATAACGTAGTACAACCCACCTCTTTCAACTTCTCTGGTAATGACTTTACCATCCTTTAGGATTTCTCTGAGTCTATCTTTTGATCTGATCTGAAAACCATGCTTTCAGAAATCAAATTCCTTCTTACCCCAGGCACAAATCTGATATTAATAAGGATTCTTTTTTTCCCATTATATATGTTGATGGACACATTCCCAATCCCTTTTATCCTTTGCTGCCTAGAATCTGCCATTTTTACCTTGGTAGTGACTGGTTCGAATGTAGTGAACTAGTCTCTATGAGGAGTCACATGCATAGTACATCCTGAGTCAAAGATTCATTCTCTACTTAGGTCTTCACTCTCTTTAGTGACTGCCAAAATCTCATCACCACTTGAATCTTTTGGTTTCTCCACACTTCCTGCATCTCCACTTTGTGTAGCTTTATCACTTTTCTTCTTTTTACAGTCCCTTGCAAAATGTCCCTCCTTATCATGGTAGAAATACTTCTTACCTTTTCCCTTTTTCTTCTTTTCCTTACCTTCCTTGGTGTGCTTATCCTTTCCACTCCCTTTCTTGCTATTCTTCTTATGTGACTTCTTGTCATGATTGTTTTCTACAAATATCACTTCTACGTCTTTCTTGAATGGATTAACATCCATTATTTCTTCCGTTAGTGAGTCTAATACCCTGTTGACAGTGAGGGATTCTCCACTAGCATGATTAATCACCTTCTTGAATGCATTAAATTCAGAAGGTAGAGCCTTTTGAATCACTACAGCTTGATGCTCCTCAAAGATCTTTTCATCTGTAGCTTCTAATTCTTATACTAACTTAAAGAAATAGTCTAGGAGGGAGACATATGTGTTCATCTTGTAGTTAGCAAGATTATGGAGAAGAGTCATCTTGTTAGGAAGACATCTCTTTGCATATATTTCATCAAGTTTAAGCCACAGCTTCTGTACAGTGTTACAATTATGCACTTTTCTTATCACAACTGGTGATAAGTGAAGCATTAACTTGCAATGTGCAAGTCTTTGCATCTTGAGTCTTTTTATCGGAACAGTTTCAATATCATACTGATCTTCAATAGCCTCATAGCAGTCATAAGACTCAAAAAGGGCTTGCATTTGGAGTTTTCATATGGTGAAGTCTTCTTTACCAATGAAGACATCCATTTCTTTTCTTACCATCTTGTCTGTAGTTTAAAGAAATAAAAGATGATTTTTTCTTACAGAAAATTCTTGATGATCTTTGATGCTTTGAGTAGCCAAGAAATGCCCAGGAAGTTTCGGAATTGCTCTAATACCACTTCTGTTAGGATAATTGTGTTGTACTATTGTCTTACTCTTTAAAGACTGATAAAAATGTTGTACTTTGCAGGTATTGAAGTTTGCAGAAAATTAAAGAACGCCAAGATTTTACTTGGTTCGATAGCGCAAAATGCTATCTACGTCCAAGGATCTCACCATAGTTGTTCCACTAGAATCAAGAAGAAGAGAAAATTTACAGAGATTGAATGTTTATAAAAAACACTTGCAAAGAGTCTTTGAACTCTCCTAGTACCCTAGCACACTCTGATAATTTTTTTCACTATAACTCTTACACTCACTAATTTTTGCTTACAATGTAATGAGAAATGTAATGTGTCTGATGCCTTGAATTCTGTCCTATTTATAGGAGTTGAAGCAATTAATTTTGGTTGAACTTTGAATGGGTCAGATGTGGAATCATGTGTCTTCCACGTGCTTCACTAAAGCTTCTTCTGATGCTGTGCGTTTTGAGTTGTTTTTGATATGTTGATGCGACTGTGTATTGTTCATATGCTTCTGACTTGGTTTTGTCACGAGTATCTCACATGTATCTGCCTTAAGTTTAGTCTTTTGTTTCTGACTAATCAGAACATTCGAGAGTTTCTCTCTTTCTCTTTTCGACATCTTCAGATACTTCTTCTTCTTCTCATCTTTGATTCTCTATATATTTCTGTTGTTTGATGTTACTGAGTGTAGATTGGTGGGGTAAATGTGATTAGCATCACATAAACTTTAAAAGCATATTTTTATTATTAAATTTAATATCCATATATAAGAGACTCAATTTATAAGTTTACATACTCAATAAAATATTAAATGATCATAACATCAACTAATAATATCTTGCAAATGTTGGTAACAATAAAATCACTAAAAATAGCAACATTAACAACAAAATAGCAATAACAACAATCAAATGGTAATATTAGACTGCAAAATACTAAGAGAATTGTACTAACAAATACACAGATGATCATGATTTATGAAAAACAATTTCTCAGTACATTTGTAGATGCAAAATCATTAAAAAAATTTCTCAACGCACTTCTTCTTCTTTTTTTTTTCACTTCCAGACAAATACTTTTTAAGTAACATAATATAATCCAAAGAATAAAAACACCTTGTACGAAATTGGAAGAAGTATGCAGACACAACAAAGCACCAATAGCTTGACAATATATCACAAAGATATATCAATAGTATTATATCTCTAACAGAGAAAAATAAATAGAAAAATTTAATATCCTATATTAAAAATAAAAAAATGAAGAGCAAAATTTATTGATAGAGAAACACTAATTTCTAAAAATACAAGAAATTGGCATACTTAGGAGAAAATATAGTAAATTATATTCTAAGCTATTAACTATTCTAAGTTTGCCAAGTCAAATATTATCCCGTTCTGTAAGTTATGGAAATGATTGAATATTATTTTATCAAGCAACTAGATAAATGTTTAATTATTAAATCAAATATTTTTATTAATTTTTTTAATTTAATTAACGTTAGTTATTTTTTAATAAATATTTTCTTTTATAGGAATTGACATAATGGTAAATTAAGTAATCTAACGCTATCAACCTATTTATAAACAACCAACCAAACACATTCAACTATTTATGGTATTATTTAATTTTCAAATAATTTTTATTATTATTTAATTATCATGACATATTTAATAGAATCATGCGAATTTTTTATAATAAAGGAAACTATTTATGTAGTCTTTGAATTGAGTAACTTAAATTATTTGATTTAATCATATTATCACTAAACTTATGGAAATCTCTACAAGAACACAAATCCAACAATTATTACATTACTTATGGCCAAGTATAATGAAAATTACAATTACAAAATTTAAATTATTTATTAATGTTTAATTATACTTTTATAAATAATAAGTAATCTAAAAATAAAAAAGGAGAAACACAAATAAATACAATATCGTTTAATATTAATGTTTTGATTTAAAATACTAATATAATGTCCACGTTAACGATAAATTACAAATTAATTACAATATATTCAAATATTTAATAAGCTAAAAACATATTAAAAATTATAAACTTTACCTTTAAATTATTACTCAGTACTCAAAAGACAAAACTGTGAACTTTTTTTGCTGTCAATTTTTGTGTTGAAGTATCTTAGATTTATATGTTGACGAAAAAAAAGTGTAAGAAATACATCTAAATACTTCAAAGGTATTTACAAACATAACAAGTTAATGTTAACTTTCAATCTTGGAAGCAGCTTTATTAACTTTCAACCTTGGAAGTTGCTACATTACTAGATATGATATAGCTTCCTTAGCTTCCAAGATTGAAAGTTAATGTTAACCTTCAATTTTCGCTTCCATTGTTAGTTGAAAGTTAAGAATAATTTTCCTCTTACTGACAACTATTAAATATGATTTACTACCCTTGAATGAATAGATGCAAATAAGTTGAAGGTGGGCCCTAGGCAGGTGCCCTGCCTACCCCTGTCCCTGGCCCTGCCTAGCATCGGCACTATCCACAGCTTGGAATTTATCTTCACCAATGCCCTTGTACAACCTACTATTCCTTTCTTTCCACAAGGAATAAATGGTGGTTATAAGAGCAGTTTTGATAAGAATGGCATTCGGTGGTCCTGGTCTAGTTTGTGAGATAATCCTGTCGAGAGTTTGCTCCTAACCTAGTGTTTGTGTAGCTATTCCTAACATTTGTTAAATGCGGCACCATACCACTTTAGAGCAGTTGCAATTAAAGAATAAATGATTTCTATCTTCCCCAAGCACCCTACACATTTCACAAATTGAGTCATGTTGGCTATACCATATGTTCTTCGTTTGCAGTCTAATTTTGATCACAAGCCCTGTGATAATGGAAGCTTTTAGGCTGAGAGAGTTTTTCCAAAGGAGGTTATGTCAAGCGACATCAAAAGAGACGTTGTTGAAGAAAGAGTGACAAGAAGCATTAGTGAAGATACCCTGCAGATTTGAGGTCCATATGACTTGAATCTCTAAGAGCAAGAAGTGGCTCCAAAGTTCGAAATCCTCTAAAGCAGCCATGCCATTCACCATTAAGAATGGTATAAGAGACTTTAGAGGGGGCAAGTAGTTTATTTCTCAACTAATTGAGATTAGATCTTTAAATAAGTGGACTAGCATTTGTCCAATTATCATACCGAAGCAACGTGTCTTTCCCATTACCAATCTTGTGTTTGATGAAGGGGAAAATGAAGCCTCTGAGGTGCAATAAATAACTAAAGATCCAAGAGAATTGAGTGGAAGGTAAAATATGCTTGAAACTAGCATTTCTTATATGAACTTCATGCAACTATTTAATCCATAAAGCTCCCTTATCTGTAAAAGGTCTATAGAGTTTTTGGCATAAGAACACCTTTTGCATAATAGAGATAAATATAATGCCCAAGCCCCCTTGTTTCTTAGGTTTAGTGACCTCACTCCACTTGACCTTCGCTTTCTTAGCATTCTTGGTGTTACTTGACCAAAGAAATGCTTTTAAGATTCTATTCATCTCCTTCCTTACTCTCTTAGGCAAAATAATACGAGCAAACAAATGCAAGTGCATGCTATTTAGAATATAGATGATTAAAGGAAATCTATTGCATAGGAAAGATGTCAATTATACCATACATTAATCTTATCTTGGAGCTTTTCAAGTAGAGGGATGTAGTCAGAAAATTTGGGTTTAAAAAAGGTTATAGGTACTCCTAAGTATTTGAAAGTAGGAAGATGTAAGATGTGCTCCTTGTCTCTCACATTTCTATTGTAATTGTTGCAGTTATTCTTTTTTATAGTAAGAGAGAATGTAATATTATATAATAGTTATTATTGAAATAAAAATAGTAAATTTCTAAAGGGAATTTAAAGACTGTACATAAATTAAAATTTAGTTATTCATATTATTATAAATTATTTTTTTAGTTTTTAGCTATTATTATTATGATTATTTTATAATTGCCATTTTAAAGTAGAATTGTTAAACCTTGCGTATTAGCAGGACTTGCAATAGTCACACGTCGTTTTTGTTTGGTCTAGTCACGTTAGCAACTTAGCTTCACTGAACCACCGTATTCATTTGCTTCAGCTCTGGAGGCCCATGGGAATCCTTGTTCCTCGGGGATGAATACTGCACTACTCCGACATAAACTATCTTGCGCCAGACATGAAATTCTCCGAATCTTGAACTGTAGAACTTTATCTACTCACATCCTCGGACGCAGGAAACACGCGAAGCGTTTAAACAATCCCTTGAGAGTCCTAGATATCATATCCGCCAAGAGAAGAACTACATCCCCTAATCAGAACCATCTTCGTCTCATTCAGGACTTTCTACAAACAGGTTATGATCATACTGTTGAAAAGAACCTAAGCGATGATTTCGGAATTCCAAGGTTAGAAAACGAAGTCCCAAACGCGTTTGGTGAAGTACTTAAATCTTTTGGCGTGGACAAAGAAGACTCGGATGGTAGGCTATTAGATGCCAGTGTTTTGTCCAATGCCGTGAGCTTATGTGGGTCTAAACGTAATCTTCGAGGTGGTTCCCAGTATCATTCTCATGCAATTAGATCTGGGTTTGTTGTTAATTCATACGTTGGGAGTTCTTTGATCACGTTTTATATTCGTTGTGGAGAGTTGCAAAATGGGTATAAAGTGTTCGAAGAAATGCCTCTAAGAAACGTAGTGTCATGGACAGCTATTATCTCTGGTTTTGCGAAGGATTGGCAAGTTGACATGTGTTTTGAGCTATACTCTTTTATGAGAAATTCAACGTTAAAACCTAACGAGTTTACGTTTACGAGTATCTTGAGTGCATGCACAGGAACTGGAGCCTTGGGGCAAGGCAGAAGTGCTCATTGTCAAATAGTTCAAATGGGTTTTGATTCTCATTTATACATTGCCAACGCTCTTATATCAATGTACTGTAAATGTGGGAATGTTGATGACGCCTTGGAAATATTTGAGATCATGGTGAGTAAAGATATTGTGTCATGGAATTCAATGATTGCTGGGTATGCTCAGCATGGATTGGCAGTGCAAGCACTTGAACTTTTCGAAGAGATGAAGAAACTGGGAATAAAGCCTGATGGCATTACTTTTCTTGGTGTGCTATCTTCATGTAGGCATGCGGGGTTGGTTGATGGAGGGAGGAATTACTTTAATTCAATGGCTGAATATGGTGTGAGGCCAGAATTAGACCACTATTCTTGCCTGATTGATCTTCTTGGCCGTGCTGGATTGGTGGAAGAGGCTCGAGATATTGTACTGTCAATGCCTATGTCTCCTAATGCAGTTATATGGGGCTCGCTGTTGTCGTCCTGCAGACTTCATGGGAGTGTTTGGATTGGTATACAGGCTGCCGAGAGCAAGTTATTACTGGAACCGGGATGTGCTGCTACTCATGTGCAATTAGCCAACTTATATGCTAGTGTGAAGTGCTGGGATCAGGCAGCAAGAGTGCGAAAGTTGATGAAAGATAGAAGCCTGAAAACAATTCCTGGCTATAGCTGGATTGAGATCAAGAACGTGGTTTACAGATTCCGAGCAGAAGACTGGTCCAACTCTAGACTAAATGAAATTGTCATTTTACTCGACCGTCTGATGGATCACATTGCAATTTCAGAGCTTGTTCCTGGAATAGAAGAGGAGGTTGATGTTGTTTTATATAGGGTAATGCGAGTTCATAAGTTCTCAGCTCCCAGTAGTTTGCATCTCACAAGTTGCTAATCCTCCCAGAGCTTGACCCCAAATAGCGTCGTCACTATGGCTCGTGCAGCAGACTGTGGTAAGTGGTAACTGATCCTAAATTGATTATGCTAAGGAGCTGTCGATTTAGTGCCCCAAATTCTTTCGCATCAACATAAATCAACAAATTTGTGGCTATAAATGTTGACTTATTTGTTTTACGATTGATTTAGTTATATAAGGTCAAACTTTTTAAGCCAATCATTTAATGCTCAAATCATATACAATGTTTTTGACAAGCAAAATAACTATTTCAGTTGGCTTTGTAGACAAATTGGTTTATGACGCAAGACAAAAGTGGCAAATTTAAGCATTGTAAATATATCTTGAGTCCCTCTATTTTTTAAGTATGCAATAAGCTGAAACACTTAACAAAAAATTTGAGTGTTTATTTTCACCAATATCAGCTCAAATTTGTATTTAATTTTATTTTAAGAGAGATTTATTTTTTGAGATCATACACAAAATTTATATACTCTATTTAGTTTCTTAGAGGAATTTTTTTTTGGTATTCTTCTCTGTTTAGTGAATTTTTCGCTATCATACAAAACAAAACTCTCTCATAAAATAAAAATCAATACAAATTTGAGCTAATATTGGTGAAAATAAATTCTCAAATTTTTTGCTAAGTGTCTCGGCTTATTGCATGCTAAATAGAGGGGCTCAAGATATATTTATAATGCTCCAATTTTGTTGCCTTTGCCTTGCCCATAAACCAATTTGTCTACAAAATCGGTTGGAATAGTTGTATTGCCCGCCAAAAGTATTGCATATGATTTAAACATTAAATGTTTGGCTTAAAAAGTTTGATTTTAGATAATTAAATCAATCTTTAGCAAATAAGACAACATTTGTAGCCACCAATTTATTGATTTAAGTTGATGTGAAAGAAATCTAGCCACTAACTCAACAATCTCTACCTTGGCTCAAATTCGACGAGTTACTCATCACCATATAAAACCCTGAAGGGTAATTAGATGCTGCGAACATCAACTAAGTCTAGCAATGCTCGAATTTAGCGATAAGTAGTGACTTGGTCAACATATCCGCAAGATTGTCAAATGTGTGAACTTTCTTCGTAACAATTTCTTCAACGACAATAGTGTTTACACTATTATGCTTAGTTTTGGAATGATAGGCATCGTTCTTAGTAAGATGAATAACACTTTGACTATCTGAAAAACACAAAAGTAGTATCCTATGTGACATCAAGCTCGATAATAAGACTATGCAACCAAGTAGCCTCCTTCACATCTGTAGTTGCTGTAATGTACTCTGCTTTTGTAGTAGACAAAGCCGTTGTAGACTACAGTAATCCTTTTCAACTAATAGCATTGGAAAACAAAGTGAAGATGTAACCAGTGAAAGACCTCTGTATATCAAGGTCACCACCGTAATTAGAGTCCACAAAACTAACAATATTATTAGATGTTTCCTTGCTCCTATAAAACGCTAAGCCAATGAACCTTGCCAGGACTATGCATAAAATGGCTCACCATACTTACTGCATGTGCCATATTAGGTCTAGTGCAAACCATGTCATATGTGAGACTACCAACAACACTAGTCTGGAATGTTTGACATATGTTCTATTTCTTCCTTCGTCTTTGGACAAAGATCAGATGACAGTTTCAAATGAACGGCGAGAGGCGATGAGACAGGCTTACAAGAGCCCATGTTAAATCTGTCAAGAATTTTCTGGATATGGTTCTTTTAAGAGAGAAACAACTTCTCAACCTGTCGATCCCTTTGTATTTCCACGTTGTGAATCTCTTTTGCCACACCAAGGTCTCTTATCTCAAACTCCTTCCTGAGTTAAGATTTCAAATTATCGATCAAATACTTGTTACGGGAAGTAATGAGAATTTTATCGACATATAACGACAAGTACACGAAAGACCCATCTGCATATTGTCAAAAATAGACATAGTTGTCATATAGGCATCTGGTAAAGGCGTGCACGATCATAAAAGTATCAAGCCTTTACCAAGATCAAAAAACTCCCTCGGGGTTCTTAATGTAGATCTATTTCTCGAGTTCTTCATGTAGAAAAGTGGGTTTCACATCAAGTTGCTCCAACTCCAAATCAAACGGGACAATAAAAAAAAAAAGGAGTCATGACGAACAACAAGAAAGAAAATTTACAAGGTGAACCATGTAAGTCTGTGTCTCATATGTTACTACTATTTTTGTCCAAATTTATTTTACTAGTCGCTCATGATTTTCTTCCGCTATCGCCTTATACCATTACATGAGGAAGTTTACCTCTTGAGCATCTGAAGTCTGTGGCAGATTTCCATGAAGGTTAAATCCTATATGTGCGCATGACATTATACCATTACATGAGGAAGTTTACCGCTAAAGTCTCTGGAGTCTCTGACAGAATTCCATGAAGGCTAAATCCTATATGTGCACATGGCATTGCATTATCTTTGGGAATCAGGTTCTTTTGCCTGAGCCGTGTGCTTTTGATCTACATTCTACAACCCACAATTAGGTTCATACTAGGAATAAAGCTTTTAATGGTCTTAAAACTCGATGGGCCACTAAGCAAATGGAGTATGAACATGATGATTGCAAGTGCTCTCTTGCTCAAGTACACGCAAAACAACTGATAGTTCTGAAATTTTGATGTCTTCACCTTCGTCATTTTTAAGTTTAAATGTTGATTCAAATGTTTTGATAATGAAGGCAATATGTTTCAATTTAGTGACATACAACAGGTAGCAAGAGAAGAATCATGACATAATTTATATTCATGGTCTTACTGAAAAGGGGAAGATGAAGCAAGCAATTATAAAGTGCACAACACCCTACAAGCCAAAATTGTCTTTTAACATGTACCAAAAAAGATAACCAATGTACCCAAAAAAAAAAAATTGTCTTTAACCAAAGCAGTAAACAGAATGAAATTATCCCAAAACTTCGGAGCACTTCCAACGCACTGTCTCTCATTCTCCATTTCAAGTTTGGAACCATCAACGAAGTTGCATGCTTTAAGAAAACACGAGGGGTATCTCAATAAATTGAAACATTTCTTGTATTGATCCAAACAATAATCAAGTCTAACTAGTAAGCTGTCCAAACCCTACATCCAATCATTAGGTGAGACATCTGTGCTTTATAAGGGGAACTGACCAAAAATATACTACTCCAGAACTCGAACTGTGATAGGGTTATTAAGACAAAAGCCTCTATTCTTTGTAATAAATGCATTCATAGCTGCAGTCCTCGTTGGAAAGCGTACAAGCGTTACGGGTGATCCTTGCCTGCAATAAATTTAAAGGATTGTGTAATAAGAACTGCAAATAATAGTTCCTTTTGTTTGTTGGAGAACCCAATTAGAGGAACCCTCCCCACCAACCTTGGCATTTGGATGGAAGATGGGTCGTATTCACAACCAGAAAGGAAACGCTCTACATCGTCTATAGATGCATTTCGTGGTACTCCTCTCAATAAAACCTGAAAATTTTGGGTGGGCTCATACAGGGATCAGCTTGGGAGTTTTGCCAAAACCTTCAATTGCATATATTAAATGCACTAATCAACAGGATAAGAACAATTGATACTTTCGCAATCATATTAAACAATTTTCTACCTATATAATGTAGTATGCAAATAGTGTCAAAGCAAAATCCATATGTTAACAACTTAATCCAGACAAAATGAAACTTGCAGTTCTAAGGTACATGCATATGCTGGTTGACTGATGCCAGATAGTTTCCAACCTCACATAATAACACGGCTATTTAGATTGTGAATAAGGAAAAACAACTCAAAGGAACATGTACACGAAAAGGTGACATGGACTTACAGTTTTCCCATCATAAGGCATAAGGATATCCCATTCAGATCGATCAGCCTGACTCCACACAAAAATACTATAACCTATCAAATTCTGAATACCAAAAAGGGTCATGAATCAAATCTTGTGGAAATGAATCAGTGGCATCATTACCCTCTCCAGTCTGTACAACCTTCCCTTTTTTGCAAGTGTCCTAGTTGCACTATCATAGGCTTGATGTGAAGGAAATTGCACCATCCTGAAAAAACAATAACAAGCTGCTGGAAACAGAAATTTCAAAAATTTTAAATAATCCTTCAAACCATAAACGGGAAGTTTGTACCTTCATGGCTAGCTCTAGCTTTATTAGCTAGCTTAAATTTAGGTTTTTGTCCTAGTCCAAGGTCTAGATTTTCACCCTATTTGTGTCAGGATATACTGATATACCATAAACACCATCTTAGCAAAAAAAAAGATGCTTTCTGAAGCGAACACCTAAGGAATTGAATGGTTTAACTCTTCATTTCAATATGAAAAAACTGAACAAGATAACCCCAAATGAGGGATATAAGAAATGGTAAAATGCAAACACTACCAGAGTCATCCACCAAAGTAGTGCATTAAATTTGAAATGATGAGAAAAAGCATACGATGCAATAGGCATATAGTTGCGATTGTAGCTGAACTTTATGTCATCAACTGTCAAATTACTTCCTTGAAGCATATTAATAATGTCAGTCTTGAAGGTGTGCCTTGAGATCCCAAATACTTTTCCATACATCAACCCTAAAACACACACGTAAAACTACATCACTTCTTCAAGAACTAGACAATCGAGTATAAAATTCCAATAAATCCTAAACCCTTATCCAAGTTTTACCTGTGGAAACATTTGGAATGAAGGAATCGTTTGATGAATCCGCCGATGACGGCGGTTGTTCCGCTTCGGTGGAGAACCACCTCGGCGATCCACGGGCGTAGAACGGACACCCAGGGATTGGTTTCGACCACCGAAGATTCAAGCTTCTTCGAAGACTCATTGTTTGGGAGATTTTGAGAAGTTGGAGTAAGTATCTGCTCTGTCTAGTGCAGTGGAGCTCAGCTGCTTCTGAAGTTTTCAAGCGTTGCTTATCATCGCTTGTTGGGGATGAGTCCCACGACGTCGTTTGGATCAGAAGCCTCATTTTCCAAAATTTTTAATTTACGGGCTTTATCGAAATCATGTAAGCCTAAGCCCATAAGTTATTATAATTTTAAGTGACAATATATTAAAACATGTCTAATTTTTAAAGAAATTAATTTAATATTAAAATTATAAATTTTGTAATTAATTTTTTAAAACTTGTAACACTTAAGTAACAATGTTGTTTTGTTGAAATAACTTATAAATTGACAATAACATGTTATTTATCAAATAACAGTAACAACAATAATTTGGTAAAAATTATACTAAAACGTGAGATTTGAATAAGTACAGTAGTATATAGTCGTATATCTAATTAATTAAAAGATTGTTTCCAAATGACATGTTATTTGATAGATATATTATATTTAACTTGATTTGTACTAATTTTAAAAACCTAATTGCTAAATTAAAAAAATTAGCACTAAATTAAAAATATTATACCTTATAAAATGGATCACATTAAAAATATGCAAGTCTTATTTTTTTCCCATAGGCCTATAAAATATTTTAGGAATTCATTTATAAAAGTTGATGTTTTAGTTGAAAAATGATATTATTACTCTTAATACTGAAGTTCTTGATTGAACATAATATTATTTGACAATTTATATTATTAATTTAATAATAAAATAAAATAATATTTTTTTAAAAATATAAAAATATTAGAAAAAAAATTAAGTTTTTATTACTAAATTACTTTCTTATAATCTTCAGAATTTTCAAAGGATGAAATATACTTTTCTATCTTGTTTCAACAAGGATCCATTGTAAATTTTTTTATACGTAACAAAACCATCAGAAATATGTTACGTGTCCAACTCGATTTTGAGACTTTGTTAATTTTAGATAACTTTTTGATTTATGAGAACAATGAACCAGTGAAGACAAAATGGAAAAATCTCTTCTCAAGAGATACATGATCGTATAAAGTGTTACATACTTGTGTCTTAACACATTTGTTTTAGAAATAGAGGAACCCACAGTCGTTATCCTTTGGATGCGCACCGGGTAAACCTCCAGATTGACACAATAGCCTGCAAATCACGCCAACTGGGTATTCTGTACTAGGCAAGCCCTATTGGTGATGTTGTCGCTTGCAACTAAATATAAAAGAAATCACTTCCGTTAAAACAAATTAATGTAATAGCGGTAAGTGGATATCGTTCCCACAAGAGATTTTTAACGGTAGAGGTTAGCGAATTCAAACAAAACAAATAACAAAAGTAAAATGGGGGGGGGGGGGGTTGTGTAATCACGGCAATAATAGAAAATCAAAGGGAAAATCGCTAATTGAAAGCAATAATTTAATCTAAAAAATCAATGAGAAAATACCTTGGTTTCGGGTCACTGATGCTATCACGCTACTATAAATCCTCGACATAAAATTGCAATCATTAATAAACATTCATTGGGGGAAGTTTCTCTTAAGTGATTATTGGACCCCACACCCTACACCCCACCCTTCGGTGTTTGCAGGTTACTTGGCTCAATGGTGAGAGACGTTCACTTAAAGTGAAATAAAACCTTGAGGTCATAGGTTCGAATCGTGGATTCCACCCATGACCAAAGAGGACAATACTGATTTGTGTTGGATGCCGCGGTATAACCCGCAA
>JAOSBP010000005.1:35763920-35774893 GCA_027563825.1 Erythroxylum mucronatum
CTACATATCAGAGAATATCATCAGTTTCCCAAATCAAAACCCCATGAATAAAGTGCGTTACCACTAACTGACATAAATTTCAAGATCCGTTATAAAACAATCACAAAATTAAAAGGTTAAACGTAAAACGTGTACAGAAACTGCAAAGTACCAGAGACCTGGACCAGACAACCAGCAATTTGATTAGTGCACCCACAAGTTGCGGACGAAGTAATCACATTTGCACGTCATCAAGCTCAAAGTTCGAATTCTTCATCCTTGAGAGCTTCAGCAGCAGCCTCCTCTTCCTCATCATCAATAGCAAAGTATTCATTCTTTTCAACAGGCCTAAACATATAAAACATGATTGCATAAAACACCAAACTCGCCAATTCCTCGGCGGCATTACTCACCCACTGGTACTTATAATACGAAATTGTCTTAAGAGCAAACACAACAATCCTTGTAAAATACAAGTACCCAATCACAACAATATAAAACTGCCTAAAAAGCTGCAACTTGGCCAAGTTCCTTGCAGCCTTCCCATCAGTTTTAGAAGTCTCACGCAAGGACCTGATTGACCATACAATAGGAAAGATAATGGCACAACAACAGATGATGTCAACCAACAAAAACACTTGATTCCAGGTAACCCAATCCCTAATAAACGGTCCAGTCTCACCAATCACAACAGAGGCCACATTTGCCAGAACCTGAAGAGGAACCACAATCATCAAAACTTTCTTTTCCCTCTCTTGCAAAAATGGCTTCAAGAACGACCACCCAGTACCAATCAACACAATCACAGTAAAGAGCAACACAACCCTAATGAACTGGAATATATAAAACAACACATCCCAACCATGGGGCGTCCCGGTAACCTTAACATAATGTTTATCCTCAGCCGCACAGATCAAGTTCAAAGCTTTCATCAACAACAACCCGCCCATCAACAAATGGATCCGATGCACAGATCTCCGATTCATATAACACACGTAAACCCAGAATCCAAGAAACCCTAAGTACAAAATGGAACAGAAGCTATAAAGCGAAGGAAGCATGGTTCGTCCTGCGGACAGGAAGTCTTTAGAACTGTCTGGCTCTACGTTGTAGACCTCCGTACGGACTTGCATCGAAACGCGGGTCTCGGGAGCGCAATTGGCGAAGAAGAGGGAGTATTCATTGGGGGCGGTTACAGGGTAGGACTGGTTGAAGGAGGAGAGGGGAGGGGGAGAGAGGTCACGGAAGGTGAAGAGAGGTTGTATGAAGTGTGAATCGAGGACGCAAAACTCTTGGTTTTGCTGGACCTCGAGGATGAGCTGGATCAGGGATTCTTCGGAGAGGAGGAAGAAGCCGAGGCGGGAGGGGCTGGGGTTGGGGGCGTTGATGGTGGAGGAGACAGAGACGGAGGAGACGGAGATGGTGACGTGGCCGGTGTGGGTGAAACCGAACTTCTCGAAGAGGATCATAGCGCGATTGTCGTTGACGATGGAGAGGGTTCTGATTTCCGCAGCCGTGAGGGTAAAAAGGGAAATTATCAGGAGGAGAGGGAGGAGAGGGGAGGTTAGTTTCGCCATTTTGATTTATTGGTGACAACGTCGCAACGATGGTGGCTGTGGAGGTGCGAGGGAGATCTGAAGAAGAGGAGAGACGACTAAGAAGAGAGAAGAAGACCAACTGGTCCTGCTTTGTTACGCTAGTGAAACGGCGTCGTTAGAACGACATTTGACGTGTGAAGGAAGTGTTTCCGGTCAACGCGGCATCTGGATTATAGACTATTTAGATAATTAACTTGACAATTTGAAATTTTGAATTCATTGGAGTTTGACTGTTTGAGTTTAAAAAATTAAAATTAAAATTAAAAGAAAATGAATATTTTATTCTTTCTTTTTAAAATTAAAAATATTAAACTCTTAAATACACGCTATTTATTTATTAATAAAAAAGTCAAATGACGAAATTGTAATTGATTTTAAATCAATTTTCTTATATTAAAATAAATTCAAATTATCTAATTTTATCTCTTTATTTAATTTCTTTCAAAAATTTAACATTTTTACGATAAATTAAGAGTTTTTATTAAATATAACTTTACAAAATTTATTAACAATTAAATTAAATATATTTTTTTTGGTTCACACGAGGTATTTTAGGAGGGTCTTAACTATGAGAAGACATCTTTAGGTCATCTATACTCAGACTAATCTCCACTTGAGCCAGGTAGGCACCTTGCTGAAGGCAAAACTCTGGTTTCAAATTTTAAACGGCTGTATACATGAGGGCAGTTTGAATCCGCTATTTCACTTGCGCTAGGAGAGCTTCTCACTAACTTACCTGCATCTTGAAGTTAAATTAAATAAAATTTTAAAATGATGTCGTTTGGCTAATCAAACGACAATAGTGGATGAAGAGAAGAAACTTCAGTGAAACAACACGAGGGAGAGCGAGAACTTGAGAAGAAGGTAGAGAGTTATAGTTTTGTTTAACTAAGCAAGATACTTTCCGCGTCATCTTCTTCCTCTATGTCCCTCTAACACTGCCTTCCTCTTTGAAAGCCTTGTTCATAAGGTTGGCTTTGGGAAATCTCTTCTGGAGGTCGAAAATTGTCTTTCATCAAGGGAGTCATTCGACCGTTAGACGAGCACCGATTGACAAGCTTATTATGAAGTTGAAACGTCCTTCACGGCAGGATTATTGCTGTGGGAGCTTTGTGTTGGTAGCGCTCCACATACAGGTTCCAGTTCAGAGACATACCTTTTAAGTTGTGAGATACGATTATTGCTAAGAACTCTTTTTCATACGTGGAGAATCTCAAGTGCTTTATTTCTAAAGTCAATCACTCCCTGACACGCTAGGGGATTTTTCTTGCGCGAATGCTATGCCTCACCACTTTGCATTGCGGCTCACTACTTTTGGAATCATGCGCCACCTGTCCAACGTTCTCATTGTTAGTATTCAATGTCACTTGTGATATTTTAATCCCATTAATTTCTTTTAACATAACATCTCCTTCCCCATCAAAATTGACCTTGTCCTCAAGGTCGAGCTTAGGATACTGTTATTTCAGAGTCGAAAGAGACTCTCAAGTAGGTTTTGTGAGTCCTTCCTACTGGAATTGCAGCTGAATAACCCATTCATCATTGATCTTAACTTATCGAACATTCAAAATGGTAAAAGGTCAAACCGATAGTCCTTCAGAAGTGGTAACCAACGATAGAGGAATGCATTGTGCCTGAGGATCACCTTCACAACGTTTAAGCAAAGAGACATGGTAGACCAAATGTAATTTGGCCTCTAGTGGTAACTCCAGTCTGTATGCAACAAATCCCACGCTTCAAGTTTCTTAAAAGGACCCAAAACCTTCATTCCCAACTTCTGGTTCCTTTAAAGTCTCAAAGACAATTGTCTATAAGGCTGGAGTTTTACAAAAACAAAATCACCAACCATAAAATGAATTTAAGTTCTCTTCAGATTAGGAAAGTTCTCCATCTGAGCTTGAGCCTTTTGCAGATTAGTCTTAAGTGCAGCAAGTAAGCAATCTCTATTAGCTAAGTGGTGCTAAACTTCAAAGGGAGTATCATCATGATAAGAATAAGGAATAATAGATGGGGGATCTCTACCATATATCACCTTAAAAGGAGTCATTCCACTAACAATTTGGAAAGAGCTATTGTGCCAAAATTCAGCCCAACGCAAATAATTAACCCACAAGCAAGGATTTTCAGCCATAAAACATCTCAAATACATTTCTAAACGTTTATTCAAAGCCTTAGATTGCCCATCATATTGTGGATGGCAAGAAGAGCTCATATTAAAAGTTGTCCCTGTAATTTAAATAAAAGCTTCCATAATTAACTAGTAAAAACCTTGTCTCTATCAAACATAATAGAGTGAGGAACACCATGCAACTTTACAATAGGCTGAATAAATGATTCTGCCACTTGTTGAGAAGTGTAATTAGCTTTCAAAGGGGAAAAATGAGCAAATTTAGACAAACGATCAATAACCACCATAATGACTGTGTAAGCCTTCAGATTTAGTAAACCAGTTATAAAATCCATAGCAACATCTTCCCATACTTGGTTTGGAATTGGAAGTGGACTAAGTAACCCAGTTGGATGTAATTGAGAGGAGTTAGCTCGTTGGCAAACTTGACAAAGCCTTGCAAAATTTTGAATATCAGATCGTATATGCTTCCAAAAAAAGTAGGTAGCAATCTGAGCATGAGTACGGATTACTCTCACATGTCTGCCAAGTGGAGAGCTGTGAAATTCTAATAATATATTTTCCAGGACGTTTCGAGACTGATTTAGAGTTACCAGACTCTTTTCCCACCAAAGCAACCCTTGTTTTAATTGATAATGAGGATATAAGGTCCATCTGATAATGTTGTATTATCTGCTGTAGTTGTGGATCTTGAGCTATCTTGGCCTTAATCTCATCAAGAATATAACATGTGGTATAGTAACAACCATATGGAAGTCGCAGGAAAGAGTCATCAACAACCTGATTTGAGTTTTCAGGCTTATATTCAATGGTGTATGAATACCCCCAACAGCTTAGGCAACCATGCTTCTTATTCTGGGATTTGAATAACTTATTCATTGAGGTGCTTTAGGCTGTGGTGGTCTGTCCGGATGATGAAATGATGACCGAATATATAATGCCAAAATTTCGACATTGCTTTAGAAATAACAAATAGCTCTCTAACATATACATATTGCTTCTGCATTCGGGGTGACAGTTGTTGTGCAGAAACGTTAATCAATTTGGAGTGAAAAATAAAACAGCAACAAGAATACCAAGATTTTTATATTGATTCGGTAATGCCTACGTCCAGTTTGGAGACGACTGAATATTTTACTATAATCAATGAGAGCATACAACAGTGTTTATCACTCAATTTCTCATAAGATCCAAATTAATCCAAGCTCACCCACTCCTACTAGAAAGAGAAACAATATATATAATTTTTTCCTCTCTCTCTCTCAAAATTTCTGCTCTCTCTCACTTCTGGAAAATTTTTCTATTCTCTCACACTAAATAACTTCTGCTCTCTTCTCACACCAGAAATCTTCTACTCTCTTCTCTCCTATTTCTTTTGTTGTTGCTTCTCTTTTATAGAGAATTCAATGGGTGAAGGTGAAATCCAGCTGTACCACCGAAATCTACCGAAAAACAAGCCACCATTTTTGACTCAACAATCACCGAAAGCAAGCTACAATTTATGACTTTAAGAAGCTAAGATTTCTGACTTTGAGACAATACTCAACAACAGCTTCTTAAAGAAATATTTTATTGGTCTTTCATCTTGAGACAAGACAACACCAATATCCAATCTTGATGCATCTGTTTCCAACACAAAAGGCTTTTCAAAGTTAGGTAGTGATAAAATAGGGGCCCCGATTAAGACTTGTTTGAGCTGATCAAAAGCACATTGAGCTCTTTCATTCCATGAAAAACCATCTTTCTATAGCAAGTCAGTCAGTGGACGTGTTATAGATCTGTATTTCTTGATAAAGCAATGATAACACCTTGTTAACCCTAAAAATGCTCTAACTTGTGCGATCGACGATAAGGTAGGCCACTCTTTGATATCCTGTACTTTTTCTGGAGCTACCTCTACCCCATGAACAAAAACAATGTAGCTAAGATACTTAATTTTGGTCCTTCCAAACATACACTTATAAACTTTAGCATACAAACATTGTCGTTGTAAACAAGTTAATATCCTTTCTAAGTAATCTAAATGAAGATTCTAGCTAGAGATATAAACCAAGATATCATCAAAAAACATTTAAACAAATTTTCGCAAGAAGGGCCTAACAAGCTCATTCATAAGAGACTGAAAAGTAGCTGGGGCGTTGGGTAAGCCAAAGGGCATGACTAACAATTCATAATGACCATGATGAGTGCAAAATGTTGTCTTTAGGCAATCTTTCAGTCGTACTAAAATTTGGTGATAGCCTAATTGAAAATCTAATTTGGAAAAGAATTGAGATCCATAAAGCTCATCAACTAGCTCATCTACTATAGGTATTGGGTAAGAATCTTTGATTGTCGCTACATTTAAGGTAAGGCTCAATAATCTGTGCAAAAACACCAAGTGTGACATACCACTAGTGCTGAAAATGGAATAGTACTTGGTTGTATATTTTCTTCTCGTAGCATTTCATCTACCATATTTTCAATTTCAACCTTTTGGGAAAAAAGGTATCTATAAGGCCTCAACTTAACCATTGTAACCCCATCTTGTAGAGCGATTGCATGCTCATGTGATCAGGTAGGTGGTAACCCTCAAAGTGCCTCAAACACAGAAATATGCTTCTGTAATAATTCTCTCAATTCTTCGGATATATTTTTAGGTATTTGAACAATTTGATCAACTTGTGTTTCTGGGGGAGTAGATGTCAGTATGTACAACTCTGAAATAGCCTTAGTGGCTTAAATCCTTTGGATATGGCGGTATGTGGTAGGAGTAGGTAAAGTATATTTAACACCTTGTATTGTAAGGTAATTAAGCGCTCACCATCATAAAATTAGATATATGCCTCCTTATAATTAGCAATATGAGCACGTAGTGTAGTTAACCATGATGCTTCGATTACCACATCATTTCCAGACACAGCAAGCACATAAGCAGTAAAAGAAACTACATATCCATTTATTCAAACTGATACAACCCGTATAATTCCCTTTGCTACTAAAAACTCGCCATTCCTTACAATCACCTTAACCCTGAGCTAGTTCGATTGAAAGTCAGAGATTCCAAAACACTATTGATTGTATAAAACTATCCAAACTCCCTCCGTCCACTAGAACCTTAACCTTCGTTCCATTAATAGCCCCCAAAAATGGAATAGTGGCTCCTCCAGGCATGTCGTTCATTGTATGTAAGGATAAATGACGATGAGTTAACTTGTTGTTACTCTCTTGGTTGGTCGGTTCTTCAGTTACAGTAACTACCACTTGCGCATCAAGTGGTTCTTTCATATCAGTCAAAAACAACATTAATAACTTATTTGGACACCTGTGCTCTTTATGCTACTTCACGTCACTTGTGAAACATAATCCTTTGTCTCTTCTTAGTTGCAATTCAGTTGGTGTGATACAACAGATGGGGGTAGGATTAATGATAGTGGAGTGGGTCTGCAATATCAGAGATGGTAGTAAGGGTGGAAGACTCTCATAAATAGCAAGTGGGGGCAACCGAATTGGTAAAATGGAATTAGCTACGTTAGTATTTAACTTAGCTGTTTGGTTCAATGTTTTAGGCCTAGATGAGCCTAATAAATTGCCAAAACTTCGTCTTTCATCGTATAGTTTAGCAAGCCCAATAGCTTTGATCAAGGATTGAGGCTCCTATGCAATGACATCACTTTTGATATGTTCCTTCAGCTTACTTTTAAAGTAGTCCAATAACACACTCTTATTATGATTAGTTGATCTGTTGGCTAATATCATGAATCGAGTATAATATTGATTAACTGACCCAATTTGTATTAACTTAAAAAGTTGGAGCTTTAGGTGAATTAGAACACAATGGGCCGAAATGCTCCTCTATGGCTTGAGTTAAGGAAGCCCAAGCGAAAATTAGGTTGGCCTTTTACAATATTTGGTACCGAGGAACCACCGTCCTCTCAAAGTGTATAACGGCGACAGTGAGTCTCTGAGTGTAGCGCCCCCTTACCGCAAGGTACACACCGGGACACTAAGAGGTCATTCCGGTACATATCCTACGATAATGGCGTGCTACGTTCAATCACTACATTCACTCCACATGGCATCATATCATTATTCACTTGTAAAGCATCATAAGAAAATCATAATATTTTAAAAACCAACTTTTTCCTCATTTCATTGCATAAAATCGAAAGTCTACATTGTGTTTTTCAACCTTTACTACATGTACATCATCATAGCCTAACACAAAAGTGCTATATGAAAGAGGAAAATATACAAAATCTATCTAGTCTGTCTAAAAATCCTAACTGACCGACCTTTGAGCCATGACTTCTCTTGCCAATCACAATCTACACGGCTGGTAGAGCCTCTCAGTAGCTAGAGTCATCTCTCAGTCCTGAAAAGACAACGTTGCAATTTTGGTGAGTTTTGCGAACTCAATGAGGTAACCATCATCTATAGTTCACTCAATTCATGCAACACATCATTTCACATAACAAATATTTCACAAAATTGCACTTTACATCAGTATCACATTTTCACTTAAGCATGAGCAAATTTGGCATTTCAATCCAGCAAACATACTTAACAAAATGCGTATAAAATGCTCATGAGATACTTTTCCAATTATTATATTGTTGTGATCGAGTGCTTGAACTGTCCCATATCTATTTTAGATACCAGGCTTATTAATAACTGTCCCTTATCCAATGAGGATACAGGGCTCATTTGACATAGTCGGCCTTAAGTCCTTAATCATTGTCTGAGCTCAAGGCTCTTTTTTCACACATTGAACTTTAAGCTCTGATCGGTGGCTACTCTAGTCACAACTGTCATTATCTGATTGTGCATTCATGAATGGGATGCATGTACCACACTCAATCACATTATAAAGTACACAGGTCTTCACATTCACATTCAAGCAGCATTTCAATAAACATTCCACATTTTACAATCATCGGACCTCTTGCTCGGAAATCAACAATCAAACACATTCATTTATCATTCAAATCATAATTTAAGCAAATAATAATTGAGAGAAACTGTCTAGGTTATTCACTAGTTGCTCCCAAAGTTAATGCCTGGAAGTTTCGGCAACGTCTGAAAGTTGAAGTTCCAATTGCTCCTTTATATAAAACAACATACACAAATATCACAATTTCTACAATCATAAGTGTTTAATAATGCACATGAATGAAATAAAATATGTACAATGCATGTTCATGACAATCCCGGGTATCTAACCATCAATCCATCACAAAATCATTCTCATATTCATAACTCATCTAGGTATAATTTATACTTAGGTTTATGCCTCACTAAAACCATTAAAATCACAATTCATTTCTTATTGAATCACTTGAGATTTTTCCAAGACAACCCATTCGGGTCTACTGTTCACGTTCAATCAGAAGGTAAAAATGAGGTAATTTGGTCAAACTCTTGTCTAGAAAAGTGTTCCTCTATGTCTTATATTTCTATTAGTACCAAAATCACTCAATTTGATTCAGTACTTTGGAAGATATGCCTTAAACATTATCAGGTTATTTATATTTAAAAATAGTGTACTATGCACAGCTTCCATCTACAAATTCAACATCTTAGAGACTGAATCATAATTCGACTTCTAGAGACAATTTGTAGGCCTATATCTCTAGTTTATTTCAAATTAAAAATAATCTCATTTGGAATCCTAGAGATCCAAATATAATCAAAATACTGAATGGTGTTCAGTAAGATATTCCTATTTCACTGTTCCAACAGATTCCACACTTTGATTTGATCAATCTTTTTCAGATCAATTCAGAATGCTACAAATTCTTGTGGAGAGATATAAAATGTGTTAGAAATTTATTGGTTCAAGAATCAAGTCATTTAGAGGTCTAGAGAACAAGTTAAGGTCAAAAGAAACAAGACTGTTCAGAAAAAGGAAAACCTCAAATGCACGACGGTGCATTTTCCCATTTATCACCAAAGTTACCGTCATGCTTATGCACGACGGTGCATTTTCACAATCCTCAAAAGTCACCGGTGCAAATCCATTTTGAACCCATAAGCACGACGGTGCAATTCCACCTCTTCTTTTCCACCAATATATCAACTTCAAACCTCTATAACTTTTAATCTAAAACTCTAAAATTTACAAAATTTATATCAATGAAAAGATACAAGAAAGATCTACAACTTTTATGAAGACTATTTTGTCAAAATCTCTCTAGATTAGTGCAGCAAATTCATGGAAGTTTCAGATCAAAATTCAACTCTTTTACTATTCCTTCCCAGAAATTTCCAGATTTCCTTCTCTAAAATCCAACACTTCAAATTTTTATTTCTAATTTTTCTACTCCATTTCATTAAACTCATTTACCATAAATTCATACTACTCCAAAATATACAACTTTAATCAAAAATCATCAAAAGTCAAAATTTCATTTTCAACCTATTCATGCTCAGTCACTTTTTCTGCATTTTTAACTTTTGTTCTCAATCTCCACGTTTCCTCCCAATTTCATTTAAACACTCATTCCCATCTCAGACCGTTATTTTACAATTACTCTTCAACTCAAAAATTCTTTTTCTTGATCATCTCTAAAGCTTTCATCAACTCATGTATACACTCATATATATTCATATATGCACCGTGAAAAAACGGAGCATGTATCACCTTTGCATATCTAATTTTCTACACTAATCCTATACATCATTTCATTGTTATTTCAACTCCAAAAACCATTTCAACAACACCTGATCACTAACAATCCATCAAATACTAAATTAACACTATAACCAAAATTTTCATCCATAGACACAGTATTCATAATATATATACGTAAATGCCATGATCATGCACTGACAATGAATTCATCAAATTTATTTCATAAATCCACAACTCTAAAGAATTTTTTTACTACTTACTTGTTGAAAACTCCAAAAGCTTCAACTATCTTCAAGCCCTAAACTTCATGCAAAAACACGTATTCCATTGAGAAAAATTGCCCAGTTTCGGTTTTCTTAAACAGAAAAAGGCAATTAACAGTGTGGTAGAGGAGTGGGATGAGGAAAAGCAAAGAAATCCCTCAAAAGGTATTTGATGAAAAACTGTGTATTTAAAGAAAATTTGAAGAAGGTTGCTACGAAAGAGGTGGAAGCTTATAAAATAACAATAACCCCTTTTTAACTCTCAGATAACTCAAACTTTCTTCTAACAAATTATAAAAGTAACTTAACTAAGTGAACAAATTATAAAAGTAACTTAACTAAGTGACACTTGTCACTTTCCTAATGCCTAAGTTCTAACTTAGTTTCTTTTG
>JAOSBP010000005.1:35786815-35808127 GCA_027563825.1 Erythroxylum mucronatum
AAAAGTAACTTAACTAAGTGACACTTGTCACTTTCCTAATGCCTAAGTTCTAACTTAGTTTCTTTTGAAACTAACTCTATTTGGCTCTCCTTTTTACAATCAAATTATCCTTAAACTTCTTTTGATTTCTTTTTCTTATTTTTCATAATACTCTATAAATTTTGAAAATAAATCCTAATTTCACCAAAATTTACAAATATAAAAATTCTACTATCTAATAGAATTTCCAATAAAAATAAATTAAAAAAGATTCACAACATTCCCAAGAAATCATAACTCACTCTAATTACACCCGGAATTATTAATGAATGTATGTACAATTATTTCCACGTGCAACAATTTCACTATTCATGTGTATGTGTATGACATATTATGCATGAGCATGAAAATGCATTTCTTATCTATCATTGATCACTCACATTTACTATTCTAACCTTCCAACTGGTAATGGGATGTTACATTCAGGAGTATCATAGAAGGTAAAGAATTGTTCAGCTATGAAGATCCATATGAGAGGATCCATCTTGTTGAACTTCAAAAAGTCTATCTTAACCTGTTGAAATTTTAATGTATTAAAAGAACTAGCAGTCCGAAACAAGCCTAAAATTTTCGATAACACTCTTGTAACGAAACTCTATTCCTGACGATCAATAGCTTGTTGAGCCTCTCTATATGCCAATTCATAGATTCTAATGTAGCCTCAATCCTTCCCAAACAATTTTGGGTAAAGTCATCTTACTGGTTCAGATCAGAGATATCATTTGACACACACTTAATCTCGGCAGACATCTCTTTCATCCTCGTGTTCTTAGCTATCATCTGCTCTTCCTTCTCTTACTGAAAGCACCAATGAGATATCAATTGGAATATTACCTACAGATAAACAACTCAAGAACACTGTACAAAATATCCGAATATAATGCTATGTTATAAATTTAAAATACTATGAGTGTTCACAAAATTACAGAGCAATAAAGAAGTTAATTAAGTTTTATAATAACCTAACAACAAGGAAGAGAATCAGAACCACAAAACACAACAAAGGAGGAGAGGAAGGATTAAAACCAAGAGAGAGGAAAACATATCAAATTCTTCATACCCATTTGGTTTTGTTATTTGTGTATATATATGACTTGCATGCGCCCACTCACTCCCTGAGGCTCTAGGGCATTTTTCTTGCTCGAATGTTATGCCTCACTGCTTCGCATTGTAACTCTCTATGTTTGGGATCATGCGCCACCTATCCAACGTCCTCATTGTCACTATTCAGTGCCACCTATGATATTTTAATCTCACCAATTTCTTTTAACATAACATGCACTCAACCTGATTTCATTATAGAAGATGTGGTACCACTTTTACGCAGTTTCCTCCTCTTTTTCCCATTTGTTGCTACTCCTTGAGCTAAGATGGAGTGACCCAAATAATCTATTTTCTCAACCTAAATACGCTTTTATTTCCTTTGATGAAGAACTGGTGAGCTTGAAGTGCCTGCATAATCCTCTAAAGAAGTTCCAAGTGTTGCTAATAGGAATCACTTTAAATCAAGATGTCAATAAAAAAAACCAAAATAAATTTCTTTTAAGAAGGGTCGAAGTAATTAATTCATGAAGGTTTGAAAGGTTAAGGGAGCATTTGTCAATCCAAAGGATATCACTAAGAATTTGTAATCGCCCAATGTCTTAAAAGTTATTTTTGGAATGTATTCCCCTAAATTCTTATATCCAATTTGGAGTACCAGCCTAATCCATATAATTCATCAATGAGATCTTCACTTAGAGATATGAAAAACTTGTTTTTAATTATATACTTGTTAAGCTCCTGATGATCAATACACAATCATCCAAGAATTATACTTCTCTTTTAATATAACTAACGGTGAGACATAGATTGATGTTATGCCTGTAAACTCTAGACTCATCAACTCTTGAACAACTCTCTCTAGAGTTGACAGCTCTCTTTATAACATCCTTTTGTTCCTCCAAGTATTTGTAATCCTTTAGCTCTTTTCTCATCCAACTCTCTGCTGTTAACATTTCTTGAACCGTTGTTATTTTTAATGAAATTGGTCTTAACAGTGATTCCTTGAGTTCCAGGGGTTGGTAGGATTCCGGTATAAATTGTGATGATAATGCTTCTGCACATCAATGATCAACTAGAAGTTTTTGAAGGTGATGGGGAGCATGCTTGTGTAAGTCAAGAAAAGAACTTCATGTTGACATGGGTTGATAGGCTGCCGCCAAAGTGTTACGAGTCACACCTTGTAACTGTAAAAGAATTTAAAAATTCTGCAACATCAGTCATAGAAAACGAGAATTTGAGTTTTAGATATGAGGATAAGTATTTTCCATGGGAAAAGGATTCTTCCATTATTCTTGGAATTGCAGAACTTGGGTTAACTTTTATTTTCCATCTAGTTTACGTTTCAAGAAAATGCTATGGTAGGGTTTGGATGGACTGAAGGGAGAAAAATGAGAAACTCAGGAACATCATAGTTAAAGGGAAATGCCTTGATGGAGTCTTCATAATTCAGCCATGTATCAGTTGGGTCCCTTGAGTGCTAGACTATACTGCACAAGCAAACTTGCGAAGCAGCAACACCGATGCATTTGGTTTGCCACTTCTGTCAGCAGTTCAAAGCAGGGAATGGTAGCCATGCAGAATAGATAGTGAAGATTGCATTATTTCACTCTTTTTCAGAAAATAACGGGTGATAGCAACTCAGTTTGTTGAGACAGCTTCTTGCTGTGGACTTTCTTGACATCCTGAACAGTGATCAGATAAAACATAACCAGTGAGATCCTTGAATTGCTTTTGGCATTCTTCATGGATGCATTGGTTTGTTTTGAAAATGGATATATGAAAATGAGAACTGGTATCTTTGGTATTAAACAATGCTCTGGTATAATTATAGCTAACCCTCCTGTGACTTTGGTTTCGAGTTTAAAACTACAAGCCTAGAGGTAATAATTTCATACTTGCAGTTCTGATATGAACTGGAACTTTTGAGCAAGCCACTTACTATGTGTGCTTAGAGGTAATAACTCTTTCTATGCGGGCTTTGGAAATATAGACACTGTCACACTGATGAGCTAAAAGGGTTGGCATTTTTGCATCAGACTTCCGGCAAGGTTCGGATTTGTGGGGCCAGTCCAGCCTGGCCGAAAGGTCCGAGACATAAACCCTTATTGATGTGGAAAAGCATATCATCTCAAAACCAGGAAGATGAGCCAAGTACAGCAAGGAGAAGTATATTTGAATGTCCAGTAATGTGTCTGACTCAGGATTTTTCATAATATAAACAAAAAGAAGCTGTAATTACCTCTTCTTATCTTCTAGTTTTTATCACTGTTATTGTAATGATACTGGATTCTGTCTATGTTTTTCCTACATAAATGTTGGCTTGGAGGATATAAGAAGTCTTTGATGGATACGAATTACACCTCGACAACTGCAACTTCAGTGGGTATCCACTACAAAAGTTGCTACATGGCTACATGGTAACTTCAGTTATTAGGCATTTACTGTGTAAATTCTCTCTTCTTTGATGATGAAACGTAGACACTTTCAGCTCAGTCAGTACCAAATTTCTGCCACCTTACTGTTTCAGTGGGCTTCCTGTGTTTCGCTACATGTCACTCTCTTACTTGGTCAATGGACACAAAATTGAAAGACTTTTACTTCACCTGTGTCCTCAGTTTTCCTTTTACCTTGGCTTGTGTAATCTTGTACTTTTGGATTGCCTTCTCTGACTTCAGACAACTTTTCCAAAGTTATCTGCTAATGCTAGTGGAAGCTTTTTAACTCACTGGAAAGCAGTTAAAAAGAACGAGTCTTGAAGTCCTCCTGGAGGGTACAATCATTCATTCCTGAATATTAAAGTACTGAAAATTCACTTTAAGGTTTTTTTTTGTTGTTACAATGGCAAAACAGAGGCGAAACAACTACTCCACCACAACCGAACTAACGCAGAGATCTGTGGTACAAAGCTCTTTGCTTATCATGGCTTATGTGAGCCATGACTAACGTCAGAGGCTCTTGGAGAATATGGAGGCCAGGGCTGGATAAAGCGGCGAGAGAGGCCAGGCTATCCGAACACTAATTCCTTTCGCGATACACGTGCTAAAAATTCACCTCCCAAGCTCGGTGGATTAGACCATGGGTACCTGCCACCAAGAAATATTACTCAGCCGAAGGTATTATAGAACAGGAAAGAATATTTATCACCTCTAATGAATCTACTTTGACGATAACTTGTCTATATCCAAGCGTTCAGGCCATGGTAAGTCTCAAGTGGACCCCCTAGAGTTTGGCAGCAAGAGACGAGCCTCTTCCAATGTGATGGAGAAATCCACCACACCACTGACCATAACAATCTCTAATCAACCCTCCAACAATAACAATGGTATGTTCGTGTATAACCACACCATCTGTATTTATCTTGACCCATCCCGCCATCGGTTTGGTCCAACCTATAAATTGACCCACTGGTAATCCTTGATCCCTATACACACAACTTTCCATAGTCCTTGCCCTAACGATTCAATTAACGTAATCCATAACTGCTCTATTACCGTCTTCTAGCCAAGCAAAGTCCTCTTAAAAAATGCTTCTATTGTGCCATTACCATAGAAGCCAACATGTTACTCCAAAGATTGTAGCCCAATGAAACTGCTGCACTTGTGAGTGCTACATAAAGTTGGAAATCACCCACCGCTTCACATCTTATTAAAAAAACTCTGGGTCAATCATTTCAGGGGAGAATTTACACCAAAAAGCTTTTACGTGTACACAATCCGAATGGCATGTAAAGTTGACTCTTCGTACCTACAAAATTGACACCTACTATCCATTGTGAGATGGCGAGCTACTCGCTATTGATTGGTCAGTAGCTTTTGCTTCATCAATAACCAAAGGAAAGTCATAATTTGCTGGGGTTCTGTCCATTCCAAGATTAAGTCTCAAGGTCTACTATTCGCAGGCGTGGTAATGCCTTCGATTAAATCATTGGCAGACACCATTGTGAATCTCCCATTATTTGTTTGTCCCCAAATTATGCTATCTTCCGCTGTGCTTGCTATATTGGGATGCATCGTTGCAATATCCATACAGGTTGTGGAAGAGAGATACTACTGAAACAGATGCCACTGCCAGGTGTCGACTTCATTCGTGAAATTCGCAACTGTGGCGTAAAGAGCTCTCTCCGGAATTGGAGAGAACACTATTGAAATTAGTAGTCCCCAACCATTCACCCAGTTATCCAACCAGAATAAAATATTCCTCCCAATGCCCAGTTTCCACCTCAGACCTTGGCAAACAAATTGTCACATTGCGGATATGCCTCTTAAGATAACCGAAGCCCCTGGCCTATCGTGAGTGAGGGGGATATTCTGTGTCACTTATTCAGTTCTTACTTTATACCAGCATATCTTATCCGTTGGTTGATAAAAATGGTCTGATAAAATCTGTTGGCACAGAGTAAGAACTGGGTAAGTGGTATGGCAGATTTCATCTGCACTTCAAAGGTTGATCGGCTACTCTTTATTAATTAATTGGTAAGTTTTTATAAACTAATCAATTTTATAAAATAAAATAAAATTTTTAATTGACAATTTTTAAATTAAATTTTTACTTATTTGACAAATAAGGATAGTTTCTTTTTTAATTTTATTTTAAATTTGTTCAGTTTTTACTTTATATCGGTTTTATGATGATCTAATACAGGATGAGCTAATTAAATCTTAAATCTCTTATTTGATTTAACGTTTGATCCAATTTTTTAAATATTATAAAATAGTTTCATCTATTTTTAGCAGTAAATTAAGTAATTTAATAAAACAAGTGATTTACTAAATATTGAGTGCATCTAATAATTTATTGAATTCACACCTAAAAAGTAGGTACTACAAATTTCACTAATATTCAGGTTAGGTTAATCATCTTATAAAAAGTACTTTGTTTAATCATGTTTTGGAACTTTTTGCTTTGATCCTAATGAAGTCAACAACATGATGTTAGAAGTCCCAGGAATAGCTAAAGGAACAATGTTGACCAGGTCAAATGGGCATCATAGCCACAAGTGATAGGCCATCAACAGTTTGTTATAAAATATATGACTATTGAACAGTATGGATCTCCCCCTTTTTCCTCTCTGTCTCTGCCTCTGTCTCTGTGCATGTGTCCATTATTGAATTCTGAGTGCAAAAGAACAGGCTTTGAAATATGGACTAGCTGTTTCAAAATTTTTTGAACTTTTGCTGCAGAGAAGCTTGTGGATGTTACTGAAACTATCAGAGGAACTGTTCTATACTGTACTCAATTAAGTTGTGAAACTAACTATAGTTGTTGGAATATTACACATGCCTTCTTTCAGGAACATCCATCTGTAATCTTCTTCTTCTGAAAACATGCTGTGAAATACTTAGCAATGAAGCATACATGCACAAATCCTTGGAAACATGTACGAGTACATGATAATACTCAAGTGCAAAGCTGGATCTATTGAGGATTCCCATTTCCCAAGTAGATATACACTATCTTTTGCACATTATGAATGCACTATATGGGAATAGGCCCCATGCTTGTCTCGATCTATTTATATTGCATTCTTACTATCATATTCATGACAAGTACTTGAACATGTTGGGTATCAAAATCTAACTCTCAAGAAAAACAAACTTCACCATCAACATCTTCATGTTGGGGGAAGGTTTCTCACTTTTCTGCACAACACTCTTTTACATTCAAGGTACTATAAGAGCATTGGATAAATGAGTGAAACGGCATGAATGAGCAGGCTTCTAGCTCCAGCAAAAGTCTTAATATTCATCTATATTGTACATGCATTATTATTATTATTTTAATATGATCTGTATGAGTATAAACAGCATCACATATTGAAAGTTCTACTGAAATGTGAGAATGGGAAAAGTCTAATAGTACGTAATCTTATCCCTACATAATAGAGAGGTTGTTTCTAACAAATTCACTTATAGTGCAAATTAATAATAATACCAAATATCGATAAAAACGAAACATATAAAATTATGTAATACAATACATATTTATAAATTTTTGAAGAATAAATCGCTCAATGCATTATTTATAAATTTTAACGTTTAAGGATTCTTAATTAGTCATTCTTTTTGAGATAAATTGAATTGTAACAGCAACTTATGACTCAAACCAACAATCTTTTGAATTAGAAGTACTGGTTATGCATTATTGAAATGTTGATAAGACTGTTCAAACTTAGTACATAACTTCCTTTAAGTGTCAAGTGTTTGTCACTTACCTCAATGTGGTAATCAATTTTTGCCATTGTTGTAGTAGATTGAGGCTAAAGGGAATCTAGATGTTGTCATGCTATAGTATATCAATAGCCTAAATACAGATGATGGCTTTTTAGGAAATTGATTAAAACAAGCAATACAAACATCATGTGGTCACTAAAATGAAAAATGAAACATACATTTTCATGTGACAAAATAGAAAGTAATAAAAAGGAATAATTCAAACAGAAAAAAATAGATAATCTTTCTGCATGCTGTTGTTTGGAACCATTCAGGAGCTTTTTTGGTAAAGAAAAGTTGAAAATCTGAATTTTTTTTAATTTTCTACCTTGGAACCATCTTCACTTTAAATGATGCTCTGCCCTCTTCCTTCTCCACCAAGCTCACCTCCCCATAAGCATCTGCACATGCATACATATATACACAACACTTTATAGCCGTTGAAACAGGTTTGGAGAGAAGAAGAGTATAGATTAGCTGAGAGATGGCCACAAATCAATCTTCTTGCATGTTTGCAGAAGATGAGTACATTGACATTGAAGTAAGCTCTTCTGCTTCATCGAACTTCATTTGTTACTCCATTAGATCTCCACCACAGAGCAGAGAGTTTGAGTTCCAAATGTCATCACAGTCTCATGACAGGGAAACCAATGCTTCTCCAGCTGATGAACTCTTCTACAAGGGAAAACTCCTTCCTCTTTTTCTTCCTTCTAGATTACAAATGGTTCAAAAACTCCTTCAAAACCCCATAACTACTACCTTTGAGAGCAAATCTCAAGAACCCTTTATAGACGGCTACCCACTTTCCTTCCTTACTAGCTCCATTAAGCCTCTGAGTAGCTCCAACACTCCCTTAGAGTTCTGCAACATCTCAACCTCAGAGTCAAGCAGGGTCAGTAGTGAGCTCAACCTAGACGATTATTGCTTTGAATGGTCTTCTGAAATCAACAGTTTCATTGGAGATCAACCAAAGAAGTCATGGTCCAAGAAGCTCAAGCAATTAACTTTTCGCCAAAAGCTCAAAGCTTCAAGTGCGTATCTCAAGTCATTGTTTCGCAAATCTGGATGTACCGATGATTCGTGTTCTAAACCAGCTCACAATGCAGAGAGAGGAAGTGATTCCAAAAGTAAGGTTTGCTTGAGCAATTGCATCAAGGGAGCAAAGAGGCACCCTTTTGGCAGAATTGATAATGAGAGGTACAAGAAGTGTACTACTCTAAAGAAAAGTATAGAGAAAGATATGATTGAGGATGGTTTCTTCATCAACCAAAGGAGGTCTTTCTCTGGGGCGATTCAATGGCATAATACAACTAATAATAAATCTTCTGGTTCTTCGTCCACATCTTCTTCTGGTTCTTTGTCCACAGCTTCATCATTGTCATTCAGTTCCAATGGCTTCCAAGATCTACATTTTCTCAAGAGAAGTGGCAGTCCAAACTCGGAGATTGAGAGTCCAATTGAGGGAGCCATTGCTCATTGTAAAAAGTCTCAGGAACTGTTTAGTCCAAGAAAATCTGCAAGTGATTCTTCAGAGTTTGCAGTTTGTAGGGATCAAGAGCTGTTTATTCCAAAATGAGCATTACAATTTTATTTTGCAGCTTTAGTACAGATCAAGTTGAGGTTTTTTGTTGTAAGTTCTGATGAGTCCTCTGAAGTTTTCTGCTATATCAAATTAAGACATGATGAGAAAACAGGGACTCTTGTTTCCTTCTATAATTTTCTTCTTCAACCTCAAATCCATTGAGCTGATCAGTAACTATTGTGAATTAATGTATCGTACCAAATAGAATTCTATACAACATTCTCTTGTATTGTATTAGAATGTACTACATAATTTCGAGCTGTACTAGTCATACCAGTTCGTACATTGGAATTTCGAAAAATATTAAATAAGTTTGAAATTTTAAATTTTTATTAATTATAACTATAATAAAGAATTAAATTTTAATTTTATAAAAATTGAGAAATTATTTATAATTTTATAAAAATAATCCAAAATAATATCTGATTCTATATCAAATTAGTACTAAAATTAATACAACTTTTAATCGATGTTTTAAACATCAAACCGAAAGTTAAACCAGTATGACAAGAGGTTTAAGATTTAAATAGTTCAATCGGTATTTGATTGTCATAAAATCGACTAAAGATTGAATAAAGTCAAAGAATTTGATATATAATTGAAAAAGATTATCCTTATTCATCGAAGAATTTCAAGTTTAATTGAAAAATGATTATTAAATAAAAATTAATTGATATATTTTAGTTTATAAAAATTAACCGATTTACTAATAAACTTATTTTGATAAATAATTTATTAATAAACTTGATTTTTAACAACAACAGTTATTTTTTCTTTATTTCAATAAAATAAAATTTTTAATTAGTAAGACGGGGATCCTTTGGCCCCTTCCCCTGGCCCCCTCCCATCTGAGCCATCGTGACGATGACTCAAATGAGAGGGAGCCAGAATAAGGCCAGGAGAAGGAAAACAGAAAATTTAAGGCCGGGACTATTTTTAACCACTTGGATCCTACTTTGAAATGGCTTAGCCAACCAAAACTGCTGAGTTATTCTATTGGGGTCAAGTATCAGTATTTTTTTTAATCCAAAATCAGTGGACTGATGAGAAACATCATTATCAGTTTCAATCCTCTAAAAAGTGCTGAATGCCCTTTTCAACCAAAAGTTTTATAGTCAAATGGTTTCTGAAAAATCCAGGTCTTTTGTGATTTGGGGTTCTTTTTCTCCCCACTAGAGTCTTACAGCTTTATCCCAACCCTTTCTATTCCTGAAGAAGGAACTGTGGAAGATATGATAATTGTGGTGCATGGAAGTGAGGAACATCATCTTTTTGTATATTTTCTTTCTGTACTGAGAAAAGTTGAAAAGATCAGTCAAAAAGGATTTGTTAAAAAGTAACATTTCAGAAATTAATATATTCATTTAAATATATGCTCAATAGAGATGACAACTGTAAACTTGGCTCAATTACAGTCTGAACTTAGACTTGACTAATGAGTCAGTCTATTAAAAACACCTAAATTTAAGCTAATAGAACGGTCAATTTTTATCCCGGTGCTCAAATTTACGAAACTAAACCTACTAAAATGAGTTAAAATATAAAATACTCATATTATTAGAAACAAATATCTTTAAGATGTTTGAAAGAAATTAAATTCATATCTATCGTGATTCCAAAAAATAGAACTCTTCACGCATCTTGTTGCTCTGCTCCTTGTGATCTACACTAAACATGGGACTTAAAAAACACGTCAACTTGATTTTCGACACGATAAGAAGAAGTGTGGAAGGACAATGGACACGTCAAGGTAAGTGTAGCACCCACAAGAACATTGTGACAACCAACTCAATTCCCCAGATATGAAAAAGGTTATCCAGAAGACTATCACGTTCTCCATGTCCTTACTGCACTAGACATTATACCCTAGCTACGAGACAACACTGGACATGCACTTAATGCGTCAAGAACATCGCACACGTATTGAAATGTACTTATCAGTACAGAAAGAATCCTGATATGATATGCGGTTTAACATGATATTCCTAGTTAAGATATTTGTATACTCAACTGATAAGTTTTTGGGCCCTCTTCTTTATAGAATTTTAAATTTGTATTACAATTACCCCGGGGTATAGGTATGTTGATAAGGGGTTCTTTTGGCTTAAGTAAAGTTGTGGATTCAAACTGCCTTAAAATATGCAGCCGTTTAAAACTTGAAGCCAGAGCTTTGCCTCCTGCAAGAGACCTACCTAACTCGAGTAAGAATTAATATGGTGTGGATGGCTTAAAGGTGCATGCTTTCCCATAGTTATGACCCTCCTAGAATGCCCGTGGGACATCATAAAAAAAATTGTATTACCAAAAAAAAAATTGTATTACAATTTAGGGTATTGTTTTATTAGACTATGAATTAAAAAATTTGTAGCAACATATTTACTTTTGACTATAAATTTTAAAACATGGGAAAAATTATATACAATAGTGTTACGGTCTAATTGTCTCATATCGGTAATAAAAGAGACTGATGTGGGATTTATATGCGTATAAGCTCCTCCACCCTTCAAGCTAGCTTTTGGGTTAGTTCTCCCATAAGATCTGTAATAATTAGTACTAGAGCTAACACCATTCTTTCAAGTCCTCGTGTCACGCTCACGAGTGGTGATGCCGGCATTGTAGTGTTCGTCCGGAGCTAGAAAAAGTCTAGCGAACAACTAGCCTGTGGGTACGTGGGTAGTGATGCCGGTATAGTAGTGTTCGCCCGGGGCTAGAAAAAGTTTAGCGCATAGCCAGTCCGCCGGTGCCTAGGCTGCGAAGCGTGATCGAATGTTACGGTTCAATTATCCCACATCGGTAATAAAAGAGATTGACGTAAGATTTACAGGCTTATAGGCTCTCCTACTCTTCAAGCTAACTTTTGGGATTGGTTATCTCGTAAGACCTAAAACAAATAGACGCCACTTACGGAGTTTAACAAACTGCGCATGAATCATATATTCTACGAACGTCATTCTTGTCAAAGTTATATACCCTTTTTCAACTTACTCAAATCAAACTGTTTAGACCCTTTAAAGGTTTTAATCAAGGAGCACGCAAATTCCAAAAGCAATTAACTTTTCCTACAAAAAGAACTTATGTGTTGGGTGAGCACATTAGACTCACCTCACTCTCGTGATCACCAAAATTGATCGGATCACCAAAATCCTCCCTCTCTTCAAACTCACCTCACTCTCGTGAATGCCCTTCCCAAATCCTAGCGTGTCGTGGATGAGCTGCTGAATCCTCACCACGGTCGATTGATTACGTGAAACGGTTCTGCAAAGTTTGTTTTTTCGTGCAATTTCTTGTAGTGATATGGGATTTTGGATATCTCATCATCAATTCAACTCTTTAAGATTTCTACTTTTTTTTCATATATTTTTCTCGGTAACCAAGCAGAACATTAAATGGCGCTCTGCTCAGAAAAACTGCCGAGCTAACTTTGATTAATTGCTTTGAAGCTATGTCAAGTTCCATATTCAATTATATATAAGATAGCAACATCTCAGAAACATATGTTCACTGTTGTAGACAGAACATGTTACAGACTAAGCAAATAGAAAATATCCCAATAATTACTAGCTGTTTAACTACTCAGATTTCAGCATCTCTGAGAGCTACTTGTGCATACCGAAGAAGATTGAAGCAAAGCATGTGGCATTGTTGGGTTCGGTTTGAAAGTAGATCAAGTGAGTTATGTCAAGAGAAGCCGCTGATGTAGAGCTGGTAAACTAACTCGTAACAAACTACGAAAAGAGTGCGCTGATGCATGTACAAAATGGAGCGCGTGAAACCAATTCGGAACAGATAAATTAATCACGTGCTACGCAAGAAGCCGCTTTGGTCCGCGTGTGCGGGCGCTTGCGAGCAACTAGTTTTTTGCCGCTTTATCGATCACTTGTACCATCTCTTAGGGCTTTGGTGACTCGCGTTGGGGTGGGTTTGGTCTTCAACCTCAGACAGGTTTTCAATAGAATCCAAAGAAGTTTTGCTCCATTAGGGTAGAGGTCAGATTTTCTGTCTAATATTATAGTATTTTATTGTGTCCAATAAATCTCAGTCATTTATTTATGTGGGTTCCGTATAGAGTCCACGTGAGTCCCGCAAAATAAATAGTTGAGATTTCATAAGACAGAATAAGATAAAGTAATATTGGACAGAAGGTCTAGACCCATTTGGGTATACCTCTCTTGGGTTTTTGGACCAGACTTTTAATCAACATATAACATGTGAGGAAGGTGCTCTGAGTTCAGCTCAGGGCCGTTCCTATAGTTTTATAGGCTCTGGGCGAAATTTAAAAAAATGATCCCAATAAATCGATAATATATTTAAGTCTACATATTTGTATGAAACATAAATGATTCAATTTATAAGTTTGCATAATCAACTAAATATTAAATGATTATAACACTAAAAAATAGCAAAATTTAATATCTAATATTAAAAAAATAAAGAGTAAAAATATATTAAAAAATCATAAACTTTACTTTTAAATTATACTAAGAAGACGGAATCATAAATTTTTTTGCAACTAATTTTTGAGTTGAAGTACTTTAAATACATATATTGATAAAAATAAAAAATTAGAAGATAAAAATATACTTAAATATTTCAAAACTATTTATAAGCATGAGGATCACAAAATTACCTTTACTTCAAAAAAAAGAGTTATAACGTTTAAGTTATAACGTTAAAGTCATTACAGTAACGTTAAAGTCATTTAACGTTATAAGCAGAGACTTTTATTTTATTGGTAGAGGGTCACACTCTCAAATTGGATTGAGTAATTAAATAAGTATTCCCTATAAGCGATAAACCAGAGTTAAAACTTAAAATATCACTATACATCACTTCTTATTTCTTAATAGTCTAGAGGGGGTTGTTAAAGTGGGGCCCCTCTCATTGTGGGCCTTGGGCGGGTGCCCTGCTGGCTCCTGCCCAGGGCCAGCACTGGTTCAGCTCTATTATTATCAAGTATATATGAGATTTTACAGATAAGAAGCTTATCTCTTGCAACCTCAAATGTTATAGAAGCTTAAAAACTTATACGGGTGATGGTGTCCTACATTATGTGTAAAAATCAAGCAAGCATCTCAAAAAACAAGTTCATTTACGTGTAAACAAGATACATGTATGTTATTCACCATATTTAGCAACGGAAGCATAACGGAAAGATACCTCTAACCATTGCTCCGATGATGTCCAGCAACGTCTCTGATATTTTTGAATCTTCTAGCCTCTTATTCCAAAGATGCGAAGATATGTAATATTTGTTTCGTGTATAAGAGGATAGGGACCTAAAATATTTATATATTGCTTCATCACCTCTGCCCATCACAGAAGATAAAATTGATGAAGTATGAACGTTAGCGTTAAATGGACCATATTCTTAATCTTACATTATGTTGATGTTCAGATCAGATGTCCGAATTACAACATATTCAACTTGGAAGCCAAAAGGGTTATGACTAGATTCAGGAATATACACAAGAGCAGGGAGGAAAATTTTGTATGCCTGCCTAGGAACCTAACAAATGTGACGATATTATATTGCATACAGTTTATACTCATTCTCAAAAATCTCTGATTCTTCCATCACTGACATTGATCCTGAAAGCGACCTGCTCGTGGAAGATCTTCGAATGTTGCGCAATTTTGAAGATTCAATTCTCTGCATCACTACCCAATAACACATAGTCCCTATTGTTGCTACCATGATCACCGTTCCTAGTACTGTTACCCAATGGGCCAACCACCTTGCCTTTGTTCCCACAACATCATATGACAGTGCAAGGAATGCAACTGAAATCAACACACAGGCCAACCACAGTAGCTTGTTGATCACTGACATTAGTTGCTTCTTAGCGTTTCTCTCTACGACTACAATAGAAGTTTGAACAACCACCACAGCCAGGGATATGAAGAGAGCGATGGAGTCGAATATAACAAAGATCAGAAACTCTGGTTTAGGAGCAATGTTTGCTTGTCCAGCAGATTGTCCTGGAGCAAGCTCTTTCGGATTATCAGCAAACTGGCCTGGAACTTGGAAGATTGCCGCGAATGCGACCGTCGCAATGAGCACGGCTACGACTGTGGTGGAGTTGATTGCATTGTTGAGACCTTCAGTGTGCATTTTGTTGAGACGCTTGGCTATACCGTGAACACGCTTTCGGGTTAATCGTGTAGTCTCTAGCTGGTTATGGACCTCGTGCTTAATATCACTCACAGTTTGCTTCAGCTCTCGGGCAGGATTTGCTGTACTTGGCTTCATTGATCTAGCTGACTGAACGTTATTCTCTTCTAAGATGTTTACAATTTCAGTCTGCCCAATTTTCTGAGCAGTGTCAAGGGCAGTTTCTCCAGCTCTGTTGATTGCTAGTTTGTTTAGTCCTTTGTGGAAAAGCAGCTTCTTAACGATCTGCAAGCATGGAGCAATCGTTAAAAGTTCAGAAATTCCATTCGAGTAAGAGGATTGTACAGATTAAGATGATAGTTTCAAATCAAACAATGGTTTAAGATCCTAAATAAGGGCTCATTATAGAAGCATTTAAGAGGTTCTGATCTCCAGGTCCTAAATCCTACTAAACTACTGACAGAAACTCATCATCTTTCCATGGCTAAATATTTCAAAACAACAAAAAGCTTCTGTAGAGATACACAATCATATGATTGCTGGGACCTAAAACATGAGAATAAGAAAGAAAAATACCTCAGATCTGCCTTTGCGGCTTGCAATATGCAAAGCAGTGTTCCCTTTGTTGTCAACGATGTTTATGAGAGCAGAATCAGACATTATCAGCTCTTGGACGAGCTCAACATTCTGTCCTTTGACTGCCATATGAAGAGCTGTCTGGCCTTTCTTATCAATCCTTGTGGCGAGCGAAGATTCTTTGCTTAAAAGACCCTTCAAGATTTCCAAATGACCATTCCTGGCGGCTGAGTGCAAGGCAGTTTTGCCATTGTTTTTTGGAATCGTTGCAAGGCAACCAACTCTCTCCAAAAGGAAAGTTACCACCTCAACATGCCCCTGAGACGCGGCGGAGTGCAAAGCAGTGGAATTCGTTGAATCATAAGTCATCGAAAGCTCAGGATTAGCCTCCATGAGAACCTTCAAAATCTCTGCATCAGATTAACAGAAACCATAGATAAGAATACATGTAAATTTTATGAAATAAGGAAGTAAAGAACTTGGAGCAAGAACGGTTCGAAACTTTTTAAGACTCTTACCTAATTCACCTTGTTTTGCAGCAAGGTGAAACGGGTCATACCCGTTTCTAGCTTTCAGACCGGCCGTTGTGGTATCGTAGTACTTGATGATTTCCTTAACCAAACCGATATGACCACACTCTGTAGCCACATACAACGCTGTCTCTCCTAACTGGTTTTGTTTGGCCAGAAGATGCTTCAGCTCCGTTTCTGTACTCTCAGCTATCATTTCCACAACCACCTCCAACTCCCCCGCTCTTGCCGCCCCATGAAACGCAGTGTCGTCACGTTTCCCGGTCATCTGCTTCGTCATCTTCTTCTGCCGAAAAACCCGTTGGCCCTCCGGATCTTCCATTGAATGTCAGCTTATCGACGACAACAACAACAACAGCAAAACCCCTGCTAATCCTTTCAACTTCCCGGAAGATTTTTACGGTGTAGAAAGATCAAAAATCATTTATATCGAGAAATCAAGCGGGGATACGATGATTTGGAGGATTTAGATAAACTGTGCACGTGGGGATCAAAGTTGGTGATTACTGAAAAAGCTCATCGGGGTGTTGAAATGTTCAGCAAATTATATAATAATACTGTCCTCAGCAGCTAACAGTGTTGAACGATAACTTGGAATGAAAAAGTAAGAGTATAAGGACAAGAACCATGGAATTTGATCGACTCTCTTGATGAAGGTAGAAACCCAAAACTTGATTCACACAAGTGCAGCACTTGAAATCTGAAATCTTTTCACACACTTACATGGCCTTTGAAAAACAGAAAGCTCTCTCTCTGACTTTTGTGCTCTAGAACACAAAGATAAACCTCATCAAAATCAAATCTTCCAAAGAGGAACAATGATAACAGCACAAGAATCGTACGGTGGCTATGATATTTTTCATTTCTAGAAACTTTAATTTTATCTCGTCAGGAATGAGGGTGGCAAGTGATGTAATCCACGTAGGTTTCCACCAATCACAACCGTCGACTCGTAAATTTGAAGACGTGTGGAGCCACTCTCAACCACAACCTCATCATAGTACTGCTTAAATATACTCTTTTCCAATCTTACCTTTAAAAAAGTCGTATTTTCTACTACAGTTTTAAACTCAAACTAGTTATTAAATGTTGCAATGATTACGAGGTTTGACAGTAAATAATTAAGGAAGAAAGCGTCACCAACCGGTGGTCAGAGTACCATAAACCTAATAAAAGTGACATTATTAAATTAGGTGAATCGAAAATGACTCTTTTACTGTAATCTTTATACTGTGTCTGCTTTAACTTAAAATTTTTAATAGAATATATAATATAATATAATAATTTATATTGAAATATAATATAAATAAATGTAATATTAAAAAATTATTATTTAGAAAGCATGGAAGAATTTATAATGTAATATAATAAAATGTTATAATGAGTGTATAATAATAATAATAAATGACTATTCTATCTTTGATAGAATAAGGAGATAGATTGTCATACTGTTTATTATTAAGGTTCAGGGTATAATTAGTATTATAAAAAATTATTGAGGGTATATTAGGTAATACATATTTATTATTTTACATTCCATCTTGAACCCTCCAAATCAGAGGTAACTCATTTTTACTGTTTATGATGTAATACGATGTGATGTAAAACTCTCCCCTCTTATCTTATTTCATTGCATTTCATTATAAATCATCCTCCTAATCGATGAAACAATATTAAATTTAATTTCATCTCATTATTAACCGTCCTACTAAACATAACCTTGGACTTGTAATAAGAGAGTTGCATCGTAAATTTTTAGCCTACATATATAGACCAAATTTTAGGAATGATAAACAAAGATTTGATTGTAGTTTAGACTTTAGATATGATAAATAAGACACAGACCCCTCTGTGTGACAATTCTCAAAGCTTGTATTTTAGAAATTTAAATTGACCAATCTTTTCTCCTAATGACTTAGACCATATAATCGTATGTAATTAACTATTGGTGATTATTTATAATTAATTTTATTAGAAATTAATTAATTTTAATATACAAATATTAATATTTTAATAAAATTATTGATTAGGAATAATTATCAATAATTAGTTTTATCTTAGAATACGTACAATAATGTATTGCGCACATCTCACTTTACACCTAGGAAATTAGAATTGATTATTTTATTAAAATATGATAAAGAGTCATTCCTTGCATTTTTGGCATTTTTTGGCGTGCGAGTTGCAGGCTGCAAGTTGCAAGCATGGTCCTATGGTTAGCATTTGGTATTAAAAAAAAAAGGACACGTGTAAGGACAAACACAACCTGCTCAATTATAGTGTACATGTTCGTTCCACGTTAGCGCGTTGCGGCATCAGGACGTGGACAAAGCAAACGAATCTTTAAAGCAGGACTCACCGCGTTTACTTGCTTTCTCTTTTGGCGTGTTTTATTTAAGAAGTTTGATACCAGTATGCAAATTATTTCCAGACGATTGCTACGTAACTCACGTGGCAACGCACTTAACCATAAAACTCAAATGGGCTCGAAGTTGAACTTTGGTGGTGAGGACTGAGCGGCAATAAGATGTATTGGTGGTCAGTGTCTGTGTGCTCGACACGTTTGCGAAGTCTTTTCTTGAACAAGACAACGCAACCATCGCTTTCTCCATCATCTCAGCTCATGGGTTTGATTATGAAGTTTGCCTTCAAATCCTTTGTAACTTTATTAATTACCTGTATTCATTACATCTGACCCATTTATTTATGTACAAATTTTTTGTATTTTTTATTTTGTACCTACTCTGAATCTATTACATCTGAGTCATTCATTTATGTAGGACCTACATAAATAAATGACTCAGCTGCAATGGGCACAGAGTAGGCAAAAAATAAAAGTACAGAGGATCACGTCCCCTGAAATTTTGGGGTTGAAATCTTCTGTCCACTTACCCAAGCCCTATTCTATGCCATTCATATTATTATTTTTATTTTTAAAATAAAATATATATAGTTAATCGAACTTATTTTGAATCTGATCAAACTTTGATCTAAAATCCTCAAACTCAATTTAATTTAAAATTTTGAATTAAACCTAACCCCAACCCTCTAATGGTGTTTAGTACCAGCAGGGACGGAGGTAGGTGGGGTTAGCGGTATATTGGGTCCCACCTCCAAGATTATTAAATAATTATGTATATATATATGTGTGTGTGTGTGTGTGTGTATATTTAGGATGTGGTTATTTAAAGGTTAGTGATGTACTGGGTTCCTTAAAATTTAAAAAATTAAATATTTGAGTCCCCTATCTTAAATTCCTGGCTCCGTCACTTAGTACGAGCAAACTTTAATTACATATAAACAGTAAATTATGACAAAATCATGATTAATTAACAAAGAATTATATTTAGCGTCTTCCTCATTTTACTCATTGACTTTTGATCCTTATAATGTATAATTATTTTAGCTGTATACTTTTATGATAGTCATAAAGTCTTTGAAAGTTAAATTTTAAATACAACATTTTCAACTTCTATTAGTTATCTATCAAAATCATCAATAGTTAACATAGTCGAACTCCTAATCATAAAAGGTAACCTTACCAGCAGCTATAAGGTTCGCCTTTATTATTATAAGTATCAAATAACCAATAAATGTTATGTCAATTAATTAAATGATTTTCTCTTTTTATGTTTATTAAGATGATGTATTTATTTTTTCAACCTTTTTTTATTTAGTATAAAGAAAAGACATTGTATAATAAACTTTTATGTTAGTTATTAGATGAGAATGTGTTGAGAGGAATCAACTTCATTTAATTTAATGCTAATTATTAATAATTTTATTTAGCAATCAATAAAAGCTAGTTTTGGCTTTAAATTATTAGCAACAATTGTATTTACTTCAAATTTAAATAGTAGAAAATCCAAAATTATTAATGGGAGTCATGTTTTTAATACACATGTAAAGGAAAATTTTAATGAAGTTATTATAAATAAATGTTATCTTCATTACAATTATGTGAACAAGTTTTCGTAGATATTCATATTGTCTTATCCATTAAAAGTTTTATACGTTAAAAATGTATTAAAAAAATCTTATGTCGCTTTTAATAACTTTTGTACATATAGTACTGTTAAGGTGAGGCTATTAAACAAAGTCTTAAGCAAACTAGTTCTTAAAACAAAGTCTTCTTCTTCCATTCTAAACAAAGTCTTAAGCAAGCTAGTTCTTAAAACATTTTTTGAGGTGTGAAAAGGATGAAGACCCAATCTCACTCATTTTTGAGAATGGGATTATCCTTTAGATGTACTTCTATATAATCCTTGTAAAAATAAATTATAATCTCATTTTACTCTTTATTATTTTGTAGGTTATCCAAACCACTTTAAAGCTTAATTTCCCTATTAAAATAAGAGAGGATATAGAATTTTGGAGTCATAGACAATAAAGTTTTTTTTTATTATGATGTATCTAATGATGTAGCTTATTCTGAAACTTCACGGGGTAACAGGGTACATAATACTTTAGTTTTATATCTTTTACCCATTTAGGTTTAGTGAGTATTTGAAATTAATCTGTAACATACCACTTCCATAAAGCATAAGCCCGAACATACTAGAGGATATTCGATAACATACTCTAAGGAAATGATATATTAGGACAATCAAATTAACTTAATCTGAATCGTCAAACATATCATAAGCATTCATTTCTTCCCATTTCTTTCACAAACATATAAAGTCACATATGTTATTATAATTTAGAATCCACAAATATATTACACAACAGTTAAGAGTTTAATCTTAGTATAAAAATGTGTAGCATGATATGGGATGCTAATGCAAAAGACTCTAACTAGATTCAGCTGATCAGATCTTTGAGCTATTTCCGTCCCCAAAATGTAAGTATTAAACTATTACTAGATCACTTAGTAGCTAGAACTCCCTTAAACTTGCAAAACAGTGATACAATTTTGATGAGTTTGTGAACTCAGTGAGTGAACCATCATCGATGCACTCACACAGTCAAATCACAAAGACAAAGTTGTATCACAATTTATCACACTTCAACAAGTACGTCACATAAACTAGTATTGAATATCACATCACATTATCCATTGGCTTTAGTTGTATTTCACTATTTCAAAACAATTCAATAAATCATTTCAATTTAATCATATGATGCATGTAGGTGGTGATGTTGTCGCCTGCAACCAAATATAAAAGAAATCACTTCCGTTAAAACAAATTAATGTAGTAGCGGTAAGCGGATATCGTT
>JAOSBP010000005.1:35827582-35839334 GCA_027563825.1 Erythroxylum mucronatum
CTAATTTAATATTAAGGTTGACAAAAATATCATTCCCTAAGAGAAAGTCATTCCCTTTGCCGTTAACGCTTTTAATTAGTAAGTTGTTAAAATCTTTGTTTAATTAGTTACTGCACAAATTTTTCATTTTCATAGTTATTTTAGTTGCATTAAATTTGGTAGTTATTAAGAAATTTATTTTAAGTTAATTTTGTTTTTATTAAGGAAAAACAATTTCTTTACATTAATTTTAATTTTACAAAAATTTCGTCCAACCAAATTTCAAATATCGTTAGCTAGCGTAGAATTAAATTTTCGCATAATCCCTGTGAACACGACTCGGTTCTTACTGATTTATTACTCACTTCGACAACTGTGCACTTGCGGTCCACGAACAAGTTTTTTGCACCGTTGCCGGGTAAAAGAATTTCCAGTTATTATTTTGCTTAAAATAAGCAAATTGAATAAGCAAAGAAGCAAACCCGATATATACTTACCAGCTCTGTTTGGAGGAGATCAGACTGTTGTTGGAAGATCCCTGGACGCCACTGCCGAGACCAGGAGCATGACAGTTAAGAGACTCCCAAGAGAATCAAAACCCTTTTAGAAGCCATTGTTGGGTTGTTCATAAAGCTCACTTTGGAAGGAGTTCTTGCTTGCTGTACATTCATAGGCAAACTTGTCATACAGGATTTTAATATTTTATTGCATTCTCCGACCAAATTATGTTGAACAGGGTAAGAATTTCTTATCTTCACGGGCACTAGTCACCTCATATTGACTTTGAAACAGAATAGAGTAGTATTGCTCGTTAGGTGTTGGGGGATGACTCAACTAATGGGGAGGAATCTCTATAAAAATCTCCAATATTTGAAGCCTAAATTAATATTAGGATAAAAGATAGGGTTCTGTATAGTTTAAATAACTTTTTTAAAAGTCATAATTTTCTTTAAAAAATTTAAAATCCTTTTTGTAATTTTTACAATTTTTCAGAAAATTTTCTTCTCTTAAGCTTTCGTTAAAAAATAATGATAAAAACACATTTGGCGTAAATATTACATGTGAACTAATTAAATGTAAATTATATAATTATAACTATCTAACTCAACTATTAAAGACAAATCAAACTAATTAACTCTTAGTTAAATCAATAATTTATTGTAATTATCTTAAATTATTGGTTTGAGACAGGGCAGGGTCGTTCCTAATATTTTATAAGCCCTGGGCAAAGTAATAAAAAAATCTATTTTTGCCTATTTTTGGGCCCTCATATAGAATAAAAATAAACATTATATGGGCCCTTTTTGTTATTCTTTATGAGGTCAATAATAGGCCCCATTTCGTTTCATTTTATTTTTTATAAGGATAAAAATAAGCCCTATTTTATCATTTATAAGGATGAGCCCTGGGCAAGTGCCTACCCTGCCCTTGCCCAGGGCCGGCCCTGAGTCGGGGTCATATGGTTCAGGTTGAGTTTAAGAGTTGATATAAATTATTATATTAGCAATATTTAATTAATGTATGGTGCAAATGTAATGTATATATATTATTTTTAATAAAAGTTTAAGATAAGAGATTTTTTAAATTTTTTTTACAAAGGATTATATTTATTAAGGAGTTTTTAAAAGTTATTTAAATTATAAAGGAGTCATGTATCTTTTATTATAATTTTTATTAGTCATTTTAACCGAATCTATTGTTAGGCTTAAACCTATAAGTTCACTAAAGAGACCATCTAAAATGCACACTTAATAAGTGATTGTGTATGTATAAGAATAATTTATCTAATTCGCACTTAAAAAATAATATTACAGTTTTAATTCACTTTTGTCCACTTTTTAATTCATTTTTGTAAAATAATAGGGTGATATCTAGACAATTTGGACACATCCCATCTGATTTATATATTTTGATGACTTAAAGCTTGTCTGTATCATACTTAAGAATTTTATGAGAACGATATCTTCTTATAATTAACTAAATTTAATTTAACAAATTAACATAAAAAATTAATTTAATTATTATGTCAATTCTTTTAAAGTTGATAGTGACCATACAACTTGGCAAGGTGAAATCAATCTTACTCTTATCAATTCATTAATGTTCATCCAACAATCTCACTCTTATCAATTCATTAATGTTCATCCAACACATCTTTAATAAATTAGGTGAACGTTATTTGTGCTAAATTTTATGAGATTACGCTCAAAGAAACTGATCACATATAAACTCAAATAAGGTTTCATTCTAAAACTAATTGACGATAGGAGGAGTAACTCACTAGAATTATATGCATATTTAAGGGCATATATTCTTTCCTTGTGGGATAAACTCCCACTTATATTTCAACACTCCCTTCTAATATGTGTGCTAATTTAAGATCTAACACGTAACATAATCTATCATATCGAGGTGGTGACGACTAACCTAAGAACAACCTGCTCTAATATTATGTTAAGTTTTATAAGATTATGCTCAAATAAATTGAGCATATACAAGTCCAAATAAGGTAATTGGTTTTAGGATGAAACCCATTTTGACTTGTATGTGCCCAGTTTGTTTGAGTCTAATATTATAAATTTTATCAATTTGAGAGCTTTTTGTCTAATGGTAAAGAAAATGAAGAATTTGCCTTTTGCGATCCTATTACAAGCACGAAATAACCAAAAATTAACATAAATAATAATTCAGCAAAAATTTTATCAATAGGCGAAATTTGAAAATATCCAATATTACTCAGTAATCTTTAATTAATGGAAATACTATTTCTTATACACGATATTTAGAAAGCCACGTGTAATTCAAGTAAGTGAAAAAAGATGGAGAAAATAGCTTTTGCTTCATATATTCACTAGGTACAGCTGCTTTTTCGTAATATTGTCATCATATCTCAAATATTAAACTTTAAGAGATTAATCTCAAGTACTAAATGGAGCTTGGTATGAATTGCTTATGGTTCTAAATGGAGCTTGGTATGAATTGCTTATGGTTCGATTTGAAACTCGAAACTCAATTAATCTCAATTCAAATAATTGGGTTTGGATAATTTATTTGTAAAAAATACTTAATGTTGCTTATTGAAATCCTCAAAATTTAGGAGTCATGAAATTTAAGAAAAAAGGGGCTATAATGGCTTAATTATATTTTTAGGAAAAAACAGACAATTAATTTTCCAAATAATATAAAATGATTGAGTTTTAAATCAAAATCAAACTTAATTTTATGTGTGAAATTTTCTTAATTTTTACTTTTCATAGATGTAGAATTATATACTTAAAACCAAAAAAGAACTTATGATTAAAAAATTAAATTGATTGGATCGATTCAATCGTAAAACCTTATAATCAGCCAATTTTTGGGTTCAATTTTCAACTTTTCAGTTCAATTTATTTTAATAACCTTTGTTATTAAAAATTAATTATTTTATTAATTAATCAGTTGATTTTGTAAACTAATAGTTTATAAGCTAAAATAAACTAATTAATTTTCATTTAACAATCTTTCTTTTTAATTAATTTAAAATTTAATTATCATATCCTTTAATTATATTTTAAATTATTTAATTTTATTCAATTTTTAACCAATTTTATAAAAATTTATTACTTATTGACATTTTAAACTTTAAATCTTTTATCACGTTGATTTAACTTTCTGATTCAGTTTTAAAACATTAAAAATAACAAAACATGTTCCGAACACAAAGCATACGTTCTCTTATTTGCTTGATCATTACAATATTATCACCAGCAGTACGAACTAATTCCAGTGCAAGCTTAAGTGCTCCTCATTCTCATTCTCCTTTATTATTCATAATAGTAGGTGGTTCCATATTTGAAGATCAGCATACGATACGTGTTTAACCGTTGCCTGGAGAACGGCCAACATAACCATAGGGCGTTCGCACTGGATTATCTGTGTTTAAGAGACATAGACTAATTCAGTAACTTAATTTTAGAAAAATTTCTAATTTTTTCAAACTAATCAAAGAACTAAATCGATACACATACTTACCATAGGGCGTTGGCGTTTGTTTATCCGGGATATCACCCAAATTTCTACCTTTCTGGTCTGCAAGGATAAAACTAATGTTACATATACTTTGTTTGAGTGAGATACATAGACTAATTCAGTAACTTAATTAATTTTGAAAATTTTCTTAATTTTTTCAAACTAATCAAAGAACTAAATCGATACACATACTTACCAGCACTGTGAAGATCCCTGGACGCCATTGCAGAGACGAGAAGGAGCGTGAGGGTTAAGATGAGTGCTCCCAAGAGTCGTAAAACCCTATTAGAAGCCATGTTTCTTGTTCGAAAGCTCAATGTCTATGGGGCTGTTGCTTGTTATATTTATACACAAACCTAACCTACCAGAGTTTACTGCTCTTTCTGATAATATACGTGCAAGAATTGGTCTCTGCTTGTTAATTAAGTGGTTCAGCTGTTAACGTCAAGTAGGTGGACCATCATACACCACTAGCTTTCTGGTCCGAGTTGATACTTGTTAGATGAAGTTGGATCAATCAACTTGTAATTAAGAGACAAAAGGTGTCAATTACTTATGACTCATATGGCTCATCGAGCCATTCAATTGGAACGTTGTAGTTTAAAAATTTTCATAATTTTTGAAAAACATTTTTAAAAGTTTTATTTTGCAGAAAAACTCCTTTTCTAAAATTTTGATTAAATGTGAATTAATCAAATGTCAATAATACGGTAATTTAGTTCAGCTTTTAAACTCAACCTGAACTAAATAAATTTGATTTAAATTAATTATTTATGATAATTATAATTGATTTGAGTTTAAAAACTAAATTGAATCTTCGTGTATGTTAATCTAAGCTTAACATTCATATTGCATGAATTTAGTAATTATTTTTAATTGAAATCTAAGAGAAGAGATTTTTTGATTGTCATGTATTTATGTAAAGGCTCGTCCCAATTGCATTTCGGGAATTGCTACCTTCTAGGTTATGGGAAGCCATAACAGAGTTAAGCTTGTTTTTCAAATGCTTAACATCATCTGAACTTAAGTTCAATGAAATGGACAAACTAGAGAATGAAATTTCAGTCATTTTGTACAAGTTAGAAGGGATTTTTCCTCCAAGTTTTTTTGACTGTATGGAGCATCTACTGTGCATTTACCACACGAAGCAAAACTAGCCGATCCAGTTCAATATCGATGGATGTATCCGTTTGAGAGGTAACTCCCCTACTTAATTTCGTCAATCGTACCCTTTTTTACATGCTTCTTCAACCTAACATTGTAATAACCTGATTCTGTAATATAGATATTTGTATCATTTGAAAAAAAAAATGTCAAGAACAAAGCCAGAGTTGAAGGCTCCATATGTAATGCTTATTTAGTTGAGGAGGCTAGTACGTTCTGTGGACATTATTTTGAGCCTCATGTTCACACAAGAGCAAGAAAAGTCCCTCGTAATGACGACGGTGGAGGAACAAGTGGCGCGGATGGAAACTTGTCAATTTTTACATATCCTTGACGAACATATGGACGTGCAACAAGGAAAATGTTAACAGCGGAAGAACTTGAGGCTGCACATGGATACATTTTATTGAATTGTCAGGAGGTTCTTCCATTCGTGCAATAAGTTGTACAAACAATTTTCACATTTCATATTGTGTGTTGTTCTATACTGATAAATGTTATAATGTGTTTAGATTATACGAGGCATTGTTAAAGGAGATAATGCCAGGTATCACAAATGATGATATGAATAAAGAAGTGGGAAAACACTTTCCCCAATGGTTCGAGCAATATGTAAGGTTTCACTTTCAAATTTTCTTATATTTGAAAACCATGTTTAAATGTTCTAATGACATAGTACTCTTGCGAATGCTACTTAATTATATATAGGCAGTCGACAATCCAATAGATAACAAGATCATTGGTGATGGTGCAAAGGGACCTCTACGCACTGTGAAATCGTATCCCGTGTATTTCGTGAATGGATTCAAATACCATACATAATCTTATGGACATAGCATGTCCACAATAAAAAGTGGTGTTTCGATACAGGGAGAAATGATGGACTACTATAGAAAAATAATTGAAATACTTGAAGTTGAGTACCTTGCTTTGCCAATTAAGAGATGTGTGTTATTTAAATGTGACTAGTATGACCCGACACCAAATGTAGGAACAAAAGTGCATAGTCGATACAATATAGTTGAAATCAACCACCGAAGAAGATTGAGACAATTTGAACCATTCATATTGGCTATGTAAGCAAAACAGGTATGTTATGTCCCTTTTCCAAGCGTACGAAGAGATAAGACAGATTGGTTGGCAGTTTGCAAAGTTAAGCCTAGAGGCGTGTTTGAATCACATATGACCGGAGAGCAGCGAACGGACAGTGAAGCGTTTCAGGAAGATGTGGCTTTTATCAATGCAACTGTCACGTATGACGATAATGAACCATTGAATGATCCATCTAATGCTTGTGTTTATATTTCATCTGCAGAGTCTGACGAGGGTCATAGATCTAAATCTGAGGAGGAGTTTGATTCTTATTCTTCCGAAGAGGAAGAAGATTGTAATTTACAATTAAGTTCTGCAAGCGATTAATTTATGTTTGTAATAGACAATTTTATGTTCCAAATACATTATTCCTTTTAATCAGTACAAATCTTATTCAAGGAATGTTGAAGTGGCGAATGGTTCCCGACAATAATAATTCTTACCGTTGGGAGAAATGTGGCAAATTTGTCCAAACCCGGGGAATCACCCTTGCAGGAAACATTGCTGCCTCATACACTCAAAGTCGTATGCCTTCCATGACCGATCTTCTACTTGAAGGTGTTTAGTATGCTTATTACGTCTGTTAAGTCCTTCTGTGCATCTCATTTATCTAGTTGAAGTTATTACACATAATAATAAATGTATGGTTTATGCTTGATGTTGCTCGAAGCTTCCTGTACTCTGAAAGAAGAATTGTGTGCCAATAAAGGGCAGAGCGATGAGACACCGGCATATAATCCGTTAGGCAAATCGGTTACTATGGAACATGCGTCAATTCCGCAAACAGAGGCAGCACATACACGTATGCATTCATTAACGGTTTTCCTCTTGTTTAACGGTTTTGTAATAGAACGGAGTCTAAATGTTAATAATTGTCGTTGTCAGTTTTTGGTGAAAATGTTCCCAATTCTAGTGGTTCATCTGGACAATTCGTCTTCCACACCAAGAGCGGTGAAACATTAACGGTTTCCTCTGCAAGTATGGCTAGAGCTAACATGTTGCTGAAAGAAGGTGTTGCACGACCTTCACCTGATGGAAGAAGTGTGACTGTTTCCAAAGCTTCGTTTGAACAAGCCATGAGCCTTCTCGAAAATCCAGACATTGCGGGCTCATTTACTTTTACTGACTCTCATGTGACATGGAATCATACATCATAACTATATCATTGTAGCAGTTGATTTGTTGTTCTTAATTAAATTGTTTGTTGACATTCAATGCCATATGCTTATAAGATATTTGTATTGTGTATACGATTGCTTGAAAATTGTTATATTTGTATAGAATTCGTTCAACATTGAATTTCAGGTTACAATATGGGACCAAAGAGAGGGCGTGAGGTTATACGGCCGAGGTTTAGAGGGATGTTCGGCAGATAGGTGTGTCAAGGTGGATCATCACAATCTGCTCCTCACACTGACTCACCTCCTCCTCCAACACATCCTCCAGTTTCAGATGAGTCATCACCTCCAGCACCTCATGCAACACCATCCCCAGCACCAACCCATATATCAACTAATACCTCTTTAGGGGAAGGAGGGGATGCTCTGCAGCCTGGATCTATAGGAGATGATGGGCGCAAGTTCATAACCGTTGAATGACCAGTAAGTGCTATAACATTATTCACTGTTTGCTATTGAGTACGCCTTACGTTCATCGGTTCATTTGAAGACTACAATTACCTCTTATGATAAGTTCGTTCTGTCTGGAATGACTTCCAAACATATGACATCCACTTTTAAGGAGAGGATTGAACCCGACGGATATACGTGGAAGAATATATCTGCTGCAACGAAACAATTCTACTTTCAGGAGTTCGAGGTACATTAAATATTTAAGTCCTTTGTATGTTTCTATATATAGTCCAAGGATTTATATGTAGTTGTACATTAACTGCCACTGTTTATTTTTTATTCTTCAATCAGAAAGAATTTTGCTGGCACTCGTCTTTGGACGGGATCATATATAAATTATGGGAGCGGCGAGCTCATACACGATATCGTGACTTCATTACCGCGATACGCAAGACTGCTATATGACCCCGTTTTATTTTGGAAGACACTTGGAGTCGTTGGGTAAAGTATTGGGCATCACCTGCGGCAATGTCCATCTCAAGACGTAACTCGGCCAACATGCGTGGAGGCCCAGGTCGAGAGAGTCTTCTTGTACATACGGGAGGTTCAATAACCCACCAGGAGCATGCAGATAGACTTGTAAGTATTTGCATTGTGCACTTATTTTGTTAATATTTTGCTTTGTTGTATTATAGATAATGATAATGGTATAACTGTCTGGTGCCACTTATGGCTGTTTGGAGTTATGTACTTTATTCAACAGGTGCACAATTATCATACAAGGTGGAAGAACTTCTGCCGAATGGCAATAAATCCGTAGTTCACTGCTAACAGTCTCGTTTTTTAAAATTGTAGGAGTAATCATTGGGCATCAAGCCTACACCAATTCAATTATTTCTACACACTCACACGAAGAAGTATGATGGTGTCACATTCATCAACAGCCGCTGTCGAGAGCTGAATGTACGTCAACTTAATGCATTGTATATATTTAATAATAATGATCCCTTCCTTCCTATTCATGTTAACATGACAAACCCTATAGGAACAATTACAAGAAACTATTCAGCGACAGTCTCAGGAGGAACAACCTCTGGATGAGACTCAGACATATCTTGAAGCTGTGGGTGGGAGGGATCGTCGTGGGAGGATATTCGGCCTGGGTTCATATGGGAATACATGTTACTCCCAATCTTCCATGGCTAGTACAGCAGCGTCCAGTAGGCCAGCGAACAACAACGTTGTCATCGAGCTTCAAGCCACAGTGGCAACACTGATGGATAAGATAACTCATTTGGAAGAGGACCGGACACAGCGGGAGGAACAACGGATGAGAGAGCAAGATGCACGGATGAGAGAGCAAATGGAGCTTATGGCAAAGATGAGGGAAGAGATGGAGCACATGGCTCGGCTGAGACAGTCGTTGGAACAGAAGAAAGGAAGTTCTACAGAGGACCACCCGCGATCACCACAACCTTAGATAGTTGAGCTGATTATGTTTCAATTACAAACATAAGCATTTATGTACACTTTAATTTGTTCATTACGAATTTGAAATAATATACATTTTTTACACTCCATACTTGTCATATATACAAATATACAAATTAAGTTAATATGCACAGATAAGTGAATTATTGAAAATATGCATGTTTGGTTAAATATGTATATTTAGCCAAACATGCATATCACCGACGGTCTACTGCAAACCGTCGAAAATTTATTGGTATTACCGACGGAACCCATCAATCCGTTGGCACCTTTCCCCGTTTACTTAAATCATCAGCTTAGACGTTCTGACGGTTAATCGGTCGGTGAACTATACCGACGGTACTAATCCGTCGTTAATATTTCATATTCAACGACGGAACCCTCAATACGTTCCGTCGCGCAACCGTTGATAATATTGCGACGGAAACATTTCCGTCAGTGCATATTAGCGGCAGCCTCGTTAACGGCGGTTTAGTCTCTCGTCGTAATCCGTCGATATTCATAATTGCCGACAGAAATATCGTGATTACCGACGGTATATTCCGTCGGCAAAAGCCGTTTTTCTTGTAGTGAACCAAACTGAATTAACAAGAGCTCGATCCAGCTTTTTTCGAATAAAAAAATCCCCCTGTTGGTTATTTGACTAAGTTAGCTTCCAACTCGAGGCCCTTCAAATCCACCAAATCCATCGCGGAAAGGAAATAGGAGAGTTCCTTCGTTAACCCAGTATTAAATAATCTTCCCCTTCAATTTTAGTTGAAGAGAGAGAATAGTTAAAGTCTCCAATAACCAACCAAGGGTTATCCACAATATGGTGCATTCGACTAAGGTCCGACCATAGTTTTTGTCGTTGAACAAAATTAGAGGCATAAATGACAGTAAAAAAAAACCTATTGTCCAAACCCCTTAAATGACAGTGAAGATGTATAAGTTGATCATAAGAGTCCAAAAGTTGAACTACCAGAAGAACACAATTATATAAACTGACTATCTAACCATTATAATGAGAAGAGTGGTTGGAGATGATCTCCAGTTAGTTCCCAAAAATTCCCCCTCAAATAAAGAGGAGGGGTCTTTTATTTTAGTTTCCAACATCCCTATCAACCATGGTTCGTGTTTCCGTTTTATTTCCTAGACCCATACTTTTTTCGCAGGATCATTTAACCCATCAATATTCTAGATAGGAACAATCATGATTGGGGAGAGGAACCCTCATATTTTCTGTTTTTCTTACGCCTTCTGTCTGACCGTCACTATGGGGGTTGACCATTGAAATTCCCAGGGATAGATGGGAAATTATTCTCATCTGTCAATGAATTACATTCTAGCTCAAAAGAGGGATGCGGGCCTTTAACTGGAAACAAACCAGCTTCAGGTACCGAACAGGGAGCTAAAGGGATAGAGGTCATGCCACAAGTGTGTGGAGTAATAAAGGAGACAACAGTCTGGGGTTCAACACACGAAACATGAGAAGGATCCGCTGGTGGTAATGCAATGCCCTGCAAATCAAACTTCCCATCATCGCCCATCATGTTACCAAGAACTCTACCATACTGTCTTAAACCTCCAAGTCAATTGTGGAGTCAAGAAGAGGGGTTGAAGCCTCAATATCTCCAGTGATTGCCTTAGGAACCTCGGGCTTCTCCACCTGTGCAGCAAGGTTCTCCGCAAGGTCAACACTGATTGCATGCAATTAGGGACTACATACAGGCTAGCCTCCTAGCTCAACATCAGCCCCATCCTTACCATGTTGGGCACTAGTATCCGACACATATTTAACCTCAGAACTAAGATCAGGATGCCAACCATATAACAACATACGACCAATAGGAACCCATCGCCTTGTTGAAACATTGGGCTTCTAAGGGTAGCTGATGGGGATAACTATTTTTTCCACTCCACCTTTCTCATCCAACCAAAGCTTAGGGAGACTATTAGGCAATGTAGCTGTTTTATGGATTTCAATACACATTTTCACATATCCAGTACGCTGCATCGAAGCTGTCTGAGAGTCCATACATATAGGGCGTCCAAGAGCACTTGCCATATAGCTCAAGCCAAAAATGGTCCAATATTCCAACGATAGGTTGTGGAACGGAACCCATATGGGAATAACGGCTATAAGACTTCGATCCAAGTCTAATCTCGGTCTCCATTGCTCAAGAAACAACGATTGATCACCAAAATGTCATGGACCAAGCTCAACAATTTTAGACAAATTAGAATCAACAAAAAATTTGAATAAGAAGGTACCGTCTTCATGAAGCGTGACTTTCTGGAGTCCTTTATTGGTCCATCTCACCTTTGTCCAGGCATTAATTACCGGAAACGCTGGCCAGTTTACCAAATCATTTGATTAAGTTCAATAATAGTTTTTGATTTTTTTTTAATGGTATATCTGGTTTGTTGAATTTTGATAAACAAACTATTTGCATGTATGTATATAA
>JAOSBP010000005.1:35884904-35895132 GCA_027563825.1 Erythroxylum mucronatum
TGGGCTGTCAAAATACAGCCGTTATGCTGCCCGATTTTCGAGAAAATCGGGTTATGGCAAAGTTATAATAAGAATAATAGTTTTAAAGATGTGATTAGAATATGTCTGATTAAGACCAATTTTAATGATCCTGAGATTTTGAAAAATATGTGGCAAAAAGATAGTGAGATTGGAATGGTTAAGTTTCCAAATGGGAATATGTGTTGTTTTGAGTTGTATGAGATTGATGTAAGAAAAAAAGGAATGAATAATAAGAATGGAAAAAAAATTTATACCGGATTTGGAATGTCTTAAGGTTTCCTTTGGGATCGCTTTTGTCTTAGGGTATCCAACGCGACGACGCTTTTCTAAAGTTCTAGTGCGCGGATGTCGGATTTGTGATCTTTCGCAATTTGTTATCCGAGTATTTGTTTCGCTCCGATTAGTTTTCATTTTTTCGTTTCCGTTTTCCGGTTGGGATCCGGTTCCTGAAATCGGGTTCCAACAAAAAAGGTACATATAACATTTTTGTATGTTTCGAACTAAACTTAACTAAAGTTCCTTCTAATACTTGGTGGCTTGATTTTGGTGCTACTACTCATGTTTATAATATTATGCATGGATTCCTTACAATCCAATCCATAAACCCAACTAAGGACTTTTTGTTCATGGGAAACCATAAGAAGCTCCTAATTAAAGGCATAAGGACTTGTCGTCTAATATTAGATGCTAGTTATCACCTAGATCTAATTCAAACTCTCTATGAAAGTGAGTTTACTTTTAAGTTTGGTGATGATTATTTTAGTTTATTTAAACATAAGTCCATTATTGGTTGTAGAATTCTTATAGATGGTTTATACAAATTGAAACTTGATGTTAATTTTTTTGAATCCCTATTTTTATCATACTATTAGATCTAAGCATAGCATAATGAATGATAATTCAGCTTACTTGTGACAGAAATGCTTAGGTCATATATCTAAAGAATGATTAAAAAGATTAGTAAGAAGTGAAAATCTAGATTAGTAATGAATGAAAATTTTCAAAATTTAGATTTTAATGATCTCCCTATATGTGCGGATTGCATTAAGGGAAAACAAACTAAAGATGGTAAGAAAGGAGCCACAAAAAGCACTCAATTCCTTGAAATTATACACACCTATATAAGTGGACTTTTTAACTCCTTGAGTTGTTTGTAAATGAGGTTGAAAGGTAATTAGATAAAAAAAATAAAAATTGTAAGATTTAATAGAGGTTATGAATATTATGAAAAATATGATGAATTAGGATAATGCTCAAGTCCTTTTGAAAGATTCTCGAGAAGCATATATCATATGTGCATAGTATACTATGTTAGACACACCTAGTGTGATAGAAAAGCATAATAAGACATTAATAGATATGTTGAGTATGGTAAGTAATTCTTTATTACCCAAAACCTTACAAATAAATGTACTTAAAACTATTAGTGTATTTGCTAAATATGATTCATAATAAGGCAGTAACTAAAACTCCTTTTAAGTTATGGATTGGATGGAAACTTAGTTTGAGACACCTACATGTTTAGGGTTGTCGAATAGAAGCACCAGTTTATAATCCATAAGAAAAGAAATTAGATTCTTGAACAATCAGTGATTACTTTATTGGTTGCCCAGAGAAATCTAAAGAGTATAGGTTTTACTGTCCAAACAATAGTCCAAGAATTGTTAAACTAGCTAATGTTAAGTTCACTGAAAATGACAAAATTAGAGAGAGTGCTGAAAAACATGTTATGGATATTAGTGAAACAAAGGTTGATGTTCAATTACTTATAAATATTCCACTATCCTCATCTATACCAAATATTGTCCCAGTACTGGAATAACAAAGTAATTCTAGACAATATTTGGGTGAAATAACAATTGATGAAGAAACTAACTTACATCCAGTTAATTTAAATGAACTACGTGGAATAACTTTGAATAAGCTTGTAAGAATAAGGAGATACGCTATTCCTAATGACTATGTGGTTTATTTGTAAAGGCTAGAATTTAATTATAGCGTTAATAATGATCCTATTTCATTTTCATAAGCTGTAAAAAGTGATATGTCTAATAAATTGATTGATGTTACGAAAGATAAGTTAAATTTAATGGCACAAAACAATGTCTAGACCTCGTTGATTTGCTAAAAGGATCTAAGTGAGTCAGATGCAAATTGGTTTTTAAAACCAAATGTGACTCAAATGACAATATTGAACGGTATGAAGCTAAACTTGTTTCTAAAGGTTATACTTAAAAGGATGTGATTATAAAGAAACTTTTTCACCTGCCTCAAAGAAAGACTCATTGACAATAATCATAGGATTAGTGACTTAGTTTAATTTAGAGCTATATCAAACGGATGTGAAAACTACCTTTTTGAATGATGATCTCGAGGAGGAAGTTTATATGAATCAACATGAAGTTTTTCCATAAAAGGAAATGGTCACATGCTATGTAAACTTAAGAAATCAATATATAAACTTAAGCATGCTTCTTGGTAATGGTATATTTAATTTAATGATACCATAACATCTTTTAGTTCTCAAGAAAATATTATTGATTGTTGTGTCTACCAAAAGATCAATAGGAGTAAGTTTCTATTTCTAGTTTTATATATTGATGATATTATGCTTGCTGCTAATGATTTGGACATATTGTATAAGAATACAGATTTTCTCTCTAAAAATCTTGAAATGAAAGATAGAAGAGAGACATACTACATGATAAGAGTTTTAATATTTTGAAATACAACACAAGGACTAATAGGGTTGCCTCATAATAAGTACATTGAAAAAATTATTGAGAGATTTAATATAAATAAATGTTTAGCAAGGATTGTTTCGATACAAAAAAGGGATACATTTAGTCTCATGTAATGTCCATAAAATGATGTGGAACTTAGACAAATGGAATCTATTTATAAGCTTCTATTGTTGGCAGTTCGATGTATTTACAAATATGCATAAGACCTGATATCAGTTTTGTGGTTAGAATGCTAGGCAAATATCAAAGGTAGTAGTTGGGGAAAACCCAATTTAAATAGAACCATCTATAGTATTCATTATGCGAAAAAAAATCCCTTAATTCAAACAAATAAAAGCGTTTACATTTTCTTCTCTAGGATAGAGTACATAAAACACATAACCTTTCTCTAATTCTTGAACCTTTCCTAAAGTTTCCATATTTGTGATTGGGTAAAAATCTTTTTTCTCCAAATAAATATATCTTTATGGAAAAGAAATAGAATCTGGGATCGAAGTATTTTTTATTTGCAATTCATCTTTATGTTGATAAATTTCTTTTACTTAACAAAAGTCTTCAAATTCTTTTTCCCTCTTGTTTGACTGAATAAACAATACTACCCATTTGATTTTTTTATTGATCTCGAGAATTATTAAGTTGATAAACATCCACTTGGAGTTTTATACGATTCATGAAAAGAATAATTCTAATAGAATCCTGTAAATCACAATTTCTAAAGTTTAACTAATATTTGGTTTGTTCTTTATATAATTGGAAATTTCAATTAAATTTTGATTAATGATCAAAGGGAATTTTAGTTCAAAGACAATAGGTGTTTGGATTTATAAGTTAGATCATTCAATTTAACTCCACGTGAGTTTGAGTTATTTTATTCAAGAAAAATTAAGCTAATAAAAAGGATGAGATTAGAAAATTTTGAGGTGTTCTATTTTTTATTTTTTAAATATCACAAGTATTGTTTTAGAAAGAATAAAACTGAAAAAGAAGTTCCAGTCCTTTACCCTAAATATTAGTTCACAATTCTTCGTAGGAATATTTATAGATATGTTTTCAAGTGGCCTCTATATTTATACTGAAGACCATTTATTGTTATTATTCAAAGTTTAATGAAAATGTAGTCGATTACTTTTTATATTGACATTTCGCTCTCTTTATAGACTTCTACAATCATAAACTTTTAATGCTTTGCTTCCTAACCTATCCTTTTTATTGATTGCGAAGCACGTCAGTTTTATATTAATGCAGTAACTCACCGTCCACTCCTCTTTCAGCCCCCTTCTGCAAGATAGAACCTGCTCCTGTACATATATGGACATACTCCAGAATTTGATTGAGTTGTGATAATTGTGTAAGAAAAAAAAATAGTGAAACACCCTAAGGTTATGGTTTCCTAATGTATTTGTTTTGCCGCAATTGTTGCTTAATACAAAATATTTGTGTTAACAATTGTTAATTTTTTAGAATTAAATCGCAAGCAAAAAAATCAAATAAGTAGCAAAAAATTCATCAACCAAAATTTGTTAATATAGTTCGGTACACTCGGCCTCAATAACATAACTCACTGAGCTGACACTACTAACTCTTAACGCTACCCACTTGTATTCACAATCCGTGAAAGTATTTCACCCTCAATAACATAACTCACTCATGTTAACCTCAACAGTGAATTTTTATAACAACAAAAGACAATAAATACAAAAATATAGTATCAAGTGATTGAAACAAAAATAACATAAATGAAAGAAACACTTGAGATAAAAACACTCCCTTATATGTGCAACTTTATCAACTATAATTGTGGGAGTTTGTTGAACAACATCTACTGTGAATCTTTGAGAATAAGCACTGAACAGTCCACATATAGGAACTCCAAAAAAAATCCGTCCTTAAAAGAGGAGGGAATTTTTCCGCCAAACTTTGCCGATAGAATTTAGCAACAAAATAGTGAAAGTCGTCTGAAATATAAGCACCAATGGTTTTCGACAAAAATTGCGAACAAAATTTACCGACAACAAAATTTTCATAGGGAAATTCCCTTCAAAAATATCATTATGTAGGTAAATTACCTATGGAATCATATTTCCGTAGGTAATTTTTGGATGGAAATATATTTCCGTAAGTAAATTACTATGGAGTAATGTTTCCGTAGGAAAATTCCCTACATAAAAATACAATTTTTTAGGGAAATTACCTACGGAAACACTATTTATGGAAATTTGTTTCCTTAGGTAAATTACCTATGGAAGAAACCATTCTGTCGGGAATTTACCTACATAAATGTGATTTTGTAGGTAATTTACCTACAGAAAAACCATTTCGTCTGAAAATTTCATTAAAAATAACAGATATATTTCAGTTAAGCTCCCTCTCTCTCTCATTCTAACCTAAATTGCTCCCACAGTTTGCCTAGGGTTCACATGTTCTGTTAAACTTTGTGGAAATAGAGTTATTCGAACTCTGAAAAGCTAAATTCATTTGTTTTTAATCAAAATTATATTTAACTGTCACGAAAGGAATATAGTTTATATACTCTTGTTGGTTATGAATAGTAGATGGAGCACATGATTTGCATAAAATAAAGAAGCACGATCAAAATGTGTGTACGAAGAGAAGCAATTGACTAGGCGTATGGATAAAACAGGATATAATGGGAGAAACCATTTATAGGGAATAATAATTGGTTATCTATCTAATGATTGATATTGTTTTTGTGGTTTATATTTTGTTTTGGAATTTTTCTCATGTATAAGCCTGTCTGTGATTTGAGTATTGTTTTAAGGTTTAATATATGTTAAATTTTAAGACTATTTCTCACAAGTTAATTACATATTACGTGATGCTTATTACTCACTGCTTTTCATTACATTGTTATGTTTTTGTATACTTTATCAATGGAAGTCCACTAGCACGATATTGTTTGTTAATTTTCTTTATAAATTTGATGCTTATATGTTCTAGTCTTTAATGTAATATCTAGAAGTCCTCATTCATAGACATTAAACAATTGATATAATGGATTGAATACTAAAAATTTTCTGAAGGATGTAGCAGTTTCGCAAAATCTAGCACAATTAAAAATAGAAAATTAAATGCATAAACGTAAATAAAAAAATCAGCACCAAAATTTGTTAACGCAGTTCAGCACACCTTGCTTACGTTTGTAGGGCCCTTACCTTGCTTATTACTTTCACTAACGACAATAGTTTATACAAGGCTTTACTGAGCCGAGACCACTCATTCTTTGCCATTATCTTTTGTCCTCACTACCCGTGAAAGTGTTTCACACCTACTAGTACGACTGCCTCGTACTAACCTCAACAAAGGATTTTCTCAAACATTGTTTATTAATAACGAAACAAAATAAACAACTCAAGTGATTAAACAAATTTTAACATAAATGAAAACACTTGAGATAAGAAAAAACAACTTCCTTAATTAATTCCAGCTTCTTCAAAGAGAGATGGAAAGTTGTTCACCAAAAAACATAAATGTTTCTTTACTAAAAGATTGTAAACATCAAAGCTGCAAAATTCACGATAACTGCTGGAATTTTCGCACACAAACATCACTATCGACAACGACTAGAAATGTACCCAATCAATACTCAATCCACTCAACAAACATCACACTATTGACTAAGAATAGCTGCTGCAACTTCTGGAATTTTCTCACACCATAACTCACAAATTAGTAGCCACAAAACTAACACCCCATAAATAATAAGAAAACCACCAAAGATTCACACACACATTAGGAAAACCCAACTGCAAACATCAGCGCTTTTAACCTTCTCCATAGCCCACTGTTATCGTTAAAGAGAGATAGAGAATACACAGCAAAAGTCACATAAAATCACACAAACACAAAGAGAAAAGGTAGCTGCTAAATCACCCTCAATAGATGTTAAAAACAGAAGAATGTGCAGTTGCCAAATCACCCAAAAATAGAACATGCATCATCAATATATGGATTAATGATCAACATAAACTTGGTCAGCTGCATAGCCTCCCAATCAATAGCGACAACTTAAGAAAAATGCAGTTGCAAGGATTTCACATATTCACCAAAAATCCCAACCATATAAGTCGTGTGTCCAACTGCAAGGATTTCATATAATCACTAGAAATCCCAGTCACACAAGTCACATGAAAATTAGCAAAGATAGAATCATATCGTAACCCAATCAGCTGTCAAATATCTTTAAGAATTAACCCTAAAATCCAATTGCTAAAAATCATCGAAAATGAACCTCAAAATCTCAACTGTCGTGTCACACAAAAACATCACCTTTTAGTTCATCACACCTGAATCCTAGCCACAATCTAGCTGCCATAATCAAGTTAAATTTTCAGAAGATAACCATTATCAAATCACATTTTAAGTATGATTTGAAACTTATCAAACTTGCCTTGAAAGAGTCCCACTTAAACTCAATTAAGTCCAATTATCAAATAATGTCCAAAATTCAATAATTAAGATATTGTAATCTATATCTTAACAAATATATTTTATGATGGTCTATATGATTATGTTATACTTACGTTCTGTTCACATAAGTTTCTATATGGAGCTTTTAGTCTTGCATAAATGTGTTATGTAATAGTTTTTCTTTATATAGCGAGTGTATGAGCTATGCATATAGACACGTGATGGTTTAGATTATTCTTAAGATGCATAAGATGACGCATAGGATGATTTTCTAGGGGATGCACTTAAATCTTAGTAGTCTTTGTATGATAACGTTAATTCTCTTCTAAACACTTTAGCTTAACAAAGTTTGTTTTACCATTAGATAAGATAAAACCCACTATGTATCCTATTCCATGCCTATAGTTTAAGGTCTTACTAATTTTTTTTTCCTTTATTGAATCTTTCAAGTGATTCCTTCGTATTCTAAAACTTCTTTCATAATGTTCTTATTCTCATTCATTATATTATTACTTTTAAACTTAAGGAAGGATGCTTTTAGCCTTGTTGAACTTTGTAATTGCTCATTTTCTTTCATACATGAAATTCCTTAGTTTCTTTGTACTTTAAGGACACCTTTTCCTATACTTATTGCAAATTTAAAATAAATTCACCATACTATAGCTAATCATCACTATTCTCAATTTGTTCTAGATACTGGAACTTGTTGTCATAAGCCAAGTTGGTTTAAACATATTATATTTTCTTTCTTCTTTTAATTCACTTAATTTATCCTATATTTCTTTCATTGATTCTTTGAGGTTTAGGAATTGATCCTTAAAGTGGCTTTTCTTTTAACTTTCATACCAAACAATGATAATCATTTCATTACAATGACACCTACCATCACCACTGCTTTCTTTTATCTTTTGTTCCTTTTTCTTCTTAAGGAACCTCTTGAACTTCCTTGTCAAGATATTTCCTCATTGTTGCTTTGAGTAAAGGTTTTATAGTCATCACTGTCACTTTCTTGTTTTTTATGTTTTAAAGATGATTCTCTTTCTTTTGCTTATGTCTTCATCCTATCGAGTTTTAATTAGTCTCATATCAAAAGTGAGTATTGACTTGATCAACTCCTTTAGTATTAGGTTATTTAGGTCTTTTGATTCTTATATCATTCTTATCATATGTTCAAAAGCTTGCGAAAAGCATCTACGAATTACTCTAACCATCGTAATATTATTGTTAGTTTTCTAAGTCCTTTTAATAAATTAATGATGCCAAAAAAATGAGAATACATATAGGAAATGATTTCTTCATGTTTCATTTGAAATAACTTATATTAATGACCTACATTTTGAATTTCTTTATTCCTGTTTACATCGTTTCTAGTGTATGCAAAATACAAAAGAGAATATGGATAACTATATGGTGTAAAGCCATTTATCTCCTATCTTTGTCATCTCTCTCAGATTAGGTCTTAAGGGAAGATTTGGTCACTCTATCTATTGTATAGGTTTTGTTTTTGACCATAGATCCCATCTTAACAATATCCAATAACTATACTCCTTCCACCATATGAAAAAATATCATCTGACTTTGTCAATACAAATAGTCATTGTCACAAAACTAGGGTGCTCAATTAATAGTTTATCCCTTTATATGTATCATTTTCCTTTCTTTTATATCACTGAGTACATAAGAAGAGAGACTTTTTATTTTAACACTTATTGACTTTAAAACAACACTTTCTCACTATAGAAAATAAAAGCTCAATGTTTTAGAAACTTTGATTCTCTTATAACACATATAATCTTTCCTTGATTTTATTTCTACAATGTCTTTTACTTCAAAGGAAAGCTCTTATTATTTTTCTCAACCTTCTATTTTTATATGATCAATCCTTTCCATTAGAAAAATATGATATTTTTCCTAAAACTATGTTCTTATAAAGAACATTCTCTAATCTTTCATATATTCTTCATTGCTTCCTTAACTTAGTGCCTTTCCAATGTTAACTATATTATCCCTAAAATATATGAGCTAGTAACACTGTGTGCTTACAAGTTGTTTTAATTCTAGGTATAAGTTATTAATTGTAGTCGTTTGTGGCTGTATAAACTGGTCTACAGTTATGTGACATCTGCGTATTTTTATGGTATTATCAACTGCATATAGAGTGGTTCATCTGTAAATATCTTAACTCCAATGATCTCAACTCCAATATTATGATGTAGGGGAAGTTACTAGTACAAAATGCTGGACCCCGTTCCTAGAGCCCAGCTATCCGAAATCGGAATCAGAAGAAAACGCTAGCGGGCCTAAAAAAGGATTACCTCAACAAATCCCTTAACGAATCCATTTTGATTTTCTTCAATAAATTTAAAAGAAAAACTTTTGCTGAAACCACGACGCAAGAAATCATTTTGAAATCGGACGAAATTTCCAAATACCAAAGCTGACCAGAGGATGTCCGTTAAACGGACACACATGTTCGTTAAACGGACATCGAATGGTCAAAATACCCCAATCTTTCCCGAGGCTGTCCGTTAAACGGACACCAATGTCTGCTCGACGGACACATATTGGGCAAAGACCCCAATTTCATCCGAATGTGTCCGTTAAACGGACACCAATGTCCGCTTAACGGACATGCAATGGGCAAATGGGTTTAGGCATCCAAGACTGTCCGTTAAACGGACACACCTGTCCGTTAAACAGACAAACACTAAACCAAATGGTCAAATCCACCCGAGAGTGTCCGTTAAACGGACACACATGTCTGTCTAACGGACAGGCACTGGACAGGGTGACCAATTTTCACCTGAGAGTGTCCGACACACATGTCCGTTTAACGGACACATGCTGGACAACCACTCCAAGCTTCCTCTCTCTATGCCAACACCTCAAATTTCCAACCAACATCACATACACTTTTAAACTTCTCAAAATCAACACTTCTACATCCACAATTCCCTACTTCAAGATCAAACCACTCAATTAACAATCCAATTCTCAACTACCAAGCTATGCTACCCCATGCAACAAGGCAGAAA
>JAOSBP010000005.1:35945267-35958967 GCA_027563825.1 Erythroxylum mucronatum
TTCTATCACCACTTTATCATTCTTGATTAGCAAATGGAGCTTCAACATTACACTTGCAGAGGCAGCTAATGAACTTTTAAATTTTGCAGGTTGTTTAGTTAACAAAGTTCCACTATAGGCTTGCTATAATGACCTTGATGAAGAGCTTAAAAAGCTGCGATGCCGGGTCAATTATCATGCGTTAAGATTTACAAGGCCCATACATGAAATCGGTCAGACTATTGGTGGCAGTTCAGGAGCTTCTTCACCAAGATGCGGGCGGGGTCGTGTTTCCTCGTAATATGTGACCGTGTGTGTTTCTTTTTCCGTTGTAATAAAAAAAAAGATAAAGAAGTAAACGTCTCCAATATGAAAGACCAAAGTGGAGTTGTCTAACGTGTGTCCTCTCATAGAGCATGTAAAAGTAGAACACGCGGGTCAGTGCATGTTACACATGCTTTATAAAGGCCAGCATGCGTATGTGCGTGGGCCACACAAGTGCTATTTAGGAGAATGCTACATGTACGTTATATGATAAGGAGCATGCATAATAAGAATAGCCTTTTAAATTACCTTTAAGGTGAAAATTTGGACTTCTTTAGAACTGTAGATTATAAATGGTTAAGTTTATAAACTATCATGTGTATAATGAGGTTGGCCATTTTCACATTTCCATTGATAACATAATTAATACTAGTACAATCTTATACACTTCACCCATTTAAATAAAGTTACTAGATTATGTACCTATTGCTACTCTAGCATAGAACTAGGAATCAAGACTCACACAAAATGATGTTCCTAGCACAAGATCATGTTCAGCAAGTTTAATTAAAGAGATTCACTAAAGTGAGGACGCCTAATCTATCTTCTAATTATGTAGATTATCTCGGTAACAATGATCTTCGTATTAGACATATTAATTTGATTACTATTTGTTGAAGCTAACAAGTCTGCTGAAACCTCTGGGCCTCTTAATCATGGCAAGCCACTCAAGTAATTGAAACCCACATAACAAAAGCCTATGCACAAGCCCAGCTCACTACAAAATTTTAGAAGGAATTCTATGCACTTGCAAAACAGAAAAACATCTATGTCATAACCGACTCATAACTGTAATATACCTGCTGTACAAGTTGGTAAAATTAGTTATAGCTACTGACCATTAAATCAAAACATTATTTGATCAATGGTCAAGATAGAAGGTCAAACTTGTATATATACATGTATACACAATAAAATGATTTTTAAGCATTCAATCATTTATCCACATTTTCTTTCAATTTATATGGTATCAGAGTGATATTGACTAATCGTCACCGTGGCTCAATCTTCCTCTTCCTCTGCTACTAGCACCACCACATCATCATCTTCTCCTGTTGAGTTCTCTGCTATTGCCAAGACTCTCAACTTTAACCTTCCTCTCAAGCTTGATCAGAATAATTACCTCAATTGGCGTCCTCAAATCTTAGCATCTATACGCGCTTTAGATCTTGAACTCGATATCTTGTCAGATCACACTCCTCCTCCAGCTGTGATCTTAGCTCCTGCTTCCGGCACTTCATCAATTTCCTTGCCTACTACCAATCCTGCTCACAAAGCTTAGACTCTTGTTCATCAGCTCCTCCTCTGCTAGTTACTCACCACTATTAGTGACACTATTATTGGGCAAGTTAATCATGCCACCTCTTCCAAAGAGCTGTGGCAAATCTTGGTGAATCTGTATGTGCAGACCTCTCTTGTCAAGGTTTTGCAGCTGAAGCAACAATTATTGTCACTTCAGAAAGGAGCTCAATCTATTACTGATTATATTCAAAAGATTAAAACCATTGGCGACTCTTTGAGAGTTGCTGGCCACCTTGTTTCAAAACAGGAACTGATACTGAGTGCTCTCAGCAGTTTAAGAGGTGAATATGACTCGGTTGTTGTTTTGCCGACAAACTCTATGAATCTATCTACTATTTAGGATGTGCAATATACACTGATGATGTACGAAACCTGATTGGAATAGCAACATGCTCACTCTCAAATCTCTCTCAACACTGCTTCCGCTAACATGGCTTCGTATAGGCATACTTCTAATCATAATCTTAATGGTGGTCGTGGTTCATATAGAGGACGAGGAGCTCGTGGTTGAGGGGGTAGATCCAATCGCCTATATTGTCAACTCTGTCACAAACAGGGTCATAATGCACTTAAATGTAAAAAATGATTTGATGTTTATTGGCAGGGCAATAAACCTAATCAACCTATTCAGCACTATCATAATCATTCTAGTCAGCAAGCCTACTTGGCTCATACACCAACTCAGAATCAACTTCCAAGTCATTCTTCCCAGCAACCCTACTTAACTCAAAATCAATCTCAGAATTTCTCATTTGACTCTGTCAATGACTCTGCCTGGTTCGTGGACAGTGGTGCCACCAACCATATGACTGCAGATCTCTCTAATCTCACCATCAATATGACTACGATTGGCAATGATACTCTCACTGTTGGTAATGGTAATCAACTTTCTGTCTCTCATATGGGTTCCTCCTCTATATCTTCAGACTCTAAACACTCTCTCACACTCAACAATATTTTACATGCTCCTCAAATCTTCAAAAATCTACTTAGCATTTCTCAAATAACAAAAGATAATGGCATTATTGTTGAGTTTACTGATTCTTGTTGTGTTTTTAAGGACAAAATTACAGGGCAAATCCTTCTTAGGAGGCTGCTCATGGATGGTCTGTACAACCTTATTGTCTCTACCAAACCTACCACTAAGCCTTTTCATTCAACATATTCATCTCTCAGTCATCAATTATACTCCCCTAATTCATTATCTCACTGTGCAACTTTTATTTCTAAACAAAATGCAAATGTTTGGCATGCTCGACTTGGGCACCCTAATGCTCTTGTACTTAAGCAAATTATGAATTCAATGAACGATGTTTTCAAACCTCATACACTAATATTCTGTGATTTATGTAAATTGGGTAACCTCATAAGTTACCTTTCACTACACATCTTATATCAGCTAGTAAATCACTTAAGATTATTTGCACTGATATCTGGGGACCCAGTCTATTTCCTTCAATAATGGGGCATCGCTATTACATTATTTTTGTTAATGGTTTCTCTAGATTTACTTGGTTATACCCTCTAAAATTCAAATCAGAAACACTGGGAGTATTTGTAAAATTTACAACATTTGCTGAGCCACAATTCAATCACAGAATTAAAGCCTTACACAGTGACATTGGGGGTGAATATATTGCCCTATTACCATTTCCTGCCAAACATGGTATCCGACAGCACTTCAGTTGTCCTTATACACATCAACAAAACGGAGTTCCCGAAAGGAAACACTGTCATGTTACTGAAACAAGACTCACTTCTATCTCATGCCCATTTACCTCTATCCTACTGGCTTAAAGCATTTCAAACAGCCACATACTTAATCAACAATTTACCCGCCTCTAACCTCCACAAAACCTCTCCCTTTCAACATCTATACGGCAAAACACCTAAATATGATCATCTCAAGATATTCGGTTGTGCATGTTTTCCTTATTTACGTTACTACAACAACCATAAATTTAGTTTTCACACAACCAAATGTGTCTTTCTTGGATATAGCCTTCTTCACAAAGGCTATCGTTGCCTTCATCCAAAAGGGAATATATACATTTCTCACCATGTTACCTTCAATGAAACAGAATTCCCATATCCATATCTGTTTCCATCCTCTACATCTCACCCTATTATATCTGGCAGTTTACCTATTTCTACACTCACTGATACTCTACAGATCATTCCTTCTTAGACTCCACATATGGCACCCTCTCTGCAACAGCATCCTTTATCCACAACAAATCAGGTAATATTTTCTAATTTTCCATTATCTAATTCCCCTACATAACCTTCATCTCATCCCCATATTTCTTCTCCTATTATTTCAAATCACCATCACATGAAAACTCGTTCTAAGAGTGGAATTTTTAAGCCAAAAATATTCACCTCTTCTCTTTCCCCAATCCCTAACACAGAACCTAAGGGTGTTTCTGCAACTCTAAAGGATCCTATATGGAGAAATGGCATGAATGAAGAGTTCCAGGCTCTTCAACATAACAATACCTAGCATTTGGTTCCCTACAACACATCTATGAATTTATTGGGAACTAAATGGGTATTTCGCATCAAGTACAACTCCGATGGTACTCTTACAAAGCACAAAGCCAGATTTGTTGCAAAAGGATTCAACCAGACACCAGGGCTTGAATTTACAAAAACCTTTAGCCCTGTAATCAAGTCTTCCACCATTAAAATTGTACTTTCAATTGCGGTTTCACATGGACATACAGCAAGTAGATGTAAACAATGCATTTTTGAATGTGATTCTACATGAAACTATCTACATCAGCCAAACTACTGGTTTTGAAGACTCTACACGGCCCACCCATGTGTGTAAATTGGTTAAAGCCTTGTATGGTTTGAAACAGGCCTCCCGCGCCTAGTATAACACACTAAAGGTTGCTCTACTCAACTGGGGTTTCCTAAATTCAAAGTCTGACACTTCATTGTTCTACAAACATCATAAAGGTTCTATATTATTACTGCTTATCTATATTGACAATATTTTAATCACAGGGAACTCATCTACAGCTATCAATTCTATCATTGAGCAGCTCAAATCTCGGTTTGCATTAAAGGCACTTGGTAGCATTAATCATTTCTTGGGATTTGAAGCCTACCGTGATCATACTAGTTTATATCTCTCTCAGCGCCAATATACTCTTGATCTTCTTGAGCATGCCAACATGACCAATTGCAACTCTTGTCCTACTCCACTTACCCTTAGCATCAAGTTAATAGCTCATGAAGGTTCTCCATTTCAAAACCCGACACTGTACCGTAGCATTATCGATGCACTCCAGTACCTATGTAACACAAGACCAGATATTAGCTTTACAGTTAATCGTCTAAGTCAATTTCTTGCAAACCCGTTCAAACATCACTAGCAAGCCTGCAAGTGCATTCTGCGATACCTAAAAGGCACCACTACACTAGCTTTGCATTTTCGACCATCACCGCAACCCTTGTCACTACATGCATATAGTGACTCAGATTGGGCCGGCTCTCCTGGCAATAGGAAGTCGACAACCGAAGGGTATGTCCTCCCAGGGGGTAACCTAGTCTTTTGGAGTTCGAAAAAGCAAACCACGGTTGCTCGATCAAGCACCAAAGCAGAATATAGAGCACTTGCTCATATGTCAACAGAAGTGCTATGGCTACATTCACTACTCAAAGAATTGGGTTTCTCACTACCTTATACTCCAATTCTTCGGTGTGATAATAGTGGGGCTCGATCTCTTACCCAGAATCTCATATTTCATGCTCGTACGAAACATATCAAAATCGATGTACATTTCATACGAGACAAAATATCAACTGGGCAATTAGATTTTCGATACATAAACACAGAAGACCAATAAGCAAACTTACTCACTAAGCCGCTCACAGCGATTCGATCATCAATACTCCTCTCCAAGCTCAACGTCTCTAATCATCCCCGTTCTCGCTTGACAAGGAATGTTGAAGCTAACAAGTCTGCTGAAACCTCTAGGCCTCTGAATCATGGCAAGCCCACTCAAGTAATTGAAACCCACATAACAAAAGCTTGTCCACAAGCCCAGCTCATCTCCAGCTCACTGCAGAATTCTAGAAGGAATTCTATACACCTGCAAAACAGACAAACATCTCTATCATAACCGACTCATAGCTGTAATATACCTTTTGTACAAGTTGGTAAAATTAGTTACAACTGCTGACCATTAGATCAAAACAATATTTGATCAATGGTCAAGATAGAAGGTTAAACTTGCATATATACATGTATACACATAATAAAATGATTTTTAAGCATTCAATCATTTATCCACCTTTTCTTTCAATTTACACTATTTTAGATAATGTTTTTGGTCTTCACGTTGATTTACAGTGGGATTCAATAAGAGATTAAATGCAATCCATAAAACATAATCAGGTTTGCAAATTTGTTGGTTTGCCTTAAAATTAGTGGATATAAATGTGTTTATAAGACCAAAAAGGACTCCTAAAGTAAGGTTGGGCAATTTAAAATTTGGTTAGTTACCAAAGGATTCATTGTGAGAGAAGAGATAAATTGTAATGTCATTTTCTCTCTTGAATCTTTCAAATTTATTTTTAAAGTGATTATGTCAATAGTAACTTATTATAATATTAGGTTTTGTCATGTAAATGTTATAACTTTCTTTTGAAATAGAGACCTTTACGAGAAGTTCTCTATGGTACAACCTGAAAGGTCTCAATACCTGAAAGGTCCCAAGAAGATGATAAGAGACGTACGATTTATAAGTTAAGAAAATCTTTTTATGGATTGAAACAAGCTTTTTGTTACTTTTAACGCCATACATATTTATCTCACATTTGAGATACTGAATTAAAGAATTAATAATGTTTATTATTTCCTAATTCAGCTCACAGTCACTTAAATTCAATTTAGGATTTAATTTTGAATTGTTAATTTATTAAATAACCTGTCTAAAATAATCAATTTGTAATTGTTATATATCTATAAATTTCTTTGATGCATATTTAAATGATAACATTTGTAAATTTAAGGAGAATAAAAGAAATAACGTTTATCTTTCCTGACAATTGCATCCGTTACTATCTAAATCCATAAGTAGGTCACTATTTTGCCAAATGAAAAGCACATAAAATTCTTCTACACCAACCCCACATTAATTCCTCTCTTTTTCTTAATACTTTGCACTAAGTCTGGAAATACTAATTTAGTTTGATCTAATTTAATTTAGTCAATTTAATTTAGTCTGAAATTAACAATTTAAATTAAAATTAAAATTTCACTTCAAATTAAATTTAAATCGGCTAAAAGTGTACTTTAAATCTTAACGTTTACGAGAGAATATAAGACAAAACCTAACGTTTCGAAGCAATTAAATTAAATCTTAACATTTTTAAAACACTAAAAATAGATCTTAAATAGATGAAAAATTTAACCGAGTTAATTCTCTATCAATGTTTACGTGAATTTATTTCTTATTTTAAATAAAAAATAAATCTCACTTTCATATGGGTCTTCTAATCGGGTGGCTACCACTGATATTTATCACATGGCAATGAAACTCATAATTATATATTTCAAATAGTAGATATTACTTGTCATATGACGTGGCAATTGAGATTTACTGTCTGAAATATATAAACAGTAGTCCTTGCCATCACATGACTATAAGGCTTATTTTTATTTTAAAATAATAAAATAATATTATGAAAGCATTAATATGACATACCTGATAGAGAGTTAATCTTGTCAAATTTTCCACCCATTTAGATTATATTTTAAACGTTTTGAAAATGTTATAGTTCAATTTGAATGCTTTAAATTTTTAAAATTCAAGTTTTATTATATTGTAAACGTTAAGGTTAAAAATATTTTTTTGCCAATTTTATTTTGAAAACTAAATCAAACCTCCTCTTTAAAGCAACGTCATTTTCTAAATCGAATTCATAAACTCATACTTCCCATTTAAAGATCTGACAGAATCGTGCATTCTCATTAACTCACCTAACATTTGGACCACAAATGAACGAACGAAGTGGCCAAATTCTGAACTGGGTTTGGTTAGCTTTATGCAATAAAAGCCTATACCGTTTGAGTTTTTAACTTTCTTCGTCATCGACGTCGTCATCATATTCAGTCCAAAGTTTATAATAAAATGGAGTTTAAAGAAGTCTGATAATACATAACTTTACCCCTACGTAATAGAAAGACAGGTGTTTCCATTGTTATGCACAATTTGAACATTTTATCCCTTTTAGTCATTGCCAAAAGATGACTTCTCGCGTTTCAACTTTGATCTCTTAGAATGAAGAATTGTTGTAAATGGCCAAGATTGTGAACATGATATCTCAGGTTCAATTTGAGGTTACAGGTTCAAGAATTGTTACAGGTTGAATTTTGGATACTTAATCCGATCGAGCTTATACCTGACATCTCAGGTTATTACTTATTAGCTATAAGTGAAGAGAGAGAGAGAGAGAGCTGAAACACAGTCGAGGGACCATCTCGCGGAGTAAGCGTAAACGAATATGATATGGAAGATGGGAAGGCAGAGGAAAGCAAAAGCCATGGTATCTGATACCATAAGCTTTGTGAAGGAGAAAGAAAAAAGAGAGCCACTTTGTGTCTTGTCCATAGAGTTGAATCCCTGGCAGTGGGAGCATATGTTCCATGAGAATCTTAATAACGTTCCGCAATCATATTCCTCTGGAAACCTTTTTTCTGTCATCTCTGTGCTTCTTCATGCAGCCACAACTAAGGCCGTCTTGTCCTGCCCTTCTAGTTTACTTGACACGAAACCTAGAAGCCCAACTCGTTTCTAATCGTATATCTAACTTGAATTTTGTTGATGTCATGTAAAGTTTATAATTACTAAAATAAGTTCAAGCAAATTGAGTAATCTCTTCTTTTTTTTTATTTGAGGAAACCTTGTAGGCGGGCTAAGCGGGCACACCTTTCTGAGGGCTCAATTGGCGCACCACCCCACAGGAGGGCCAAGCGAGCGCACCTCATCATTGAAGGCTCAACTAGTTATCCACCTACATGTAAAACTCTGACTACCCAAACTCTTACAAGAGGGGCTAGCATGAGAAAGGGAAACTTCTTTGCATGTACAATTTGGAATTGATGTCAGCAGTACTCAATAAGCTAAACCCAGTTATTCAGTGCACATCACATTTTACCGTTGCTCTGTCTCATCTGCCTCTTCATTTGTCCAAAAAAAAGGGTATTCAGATTTGGCATACAGCTTCCATCTCTGAATTCTGTATTAATTTAGCATTAAACCTGTAGGCCATGCCAGTGCAGACCAACAGCATCTGCATTGATTTTGACTGCTAAGTTGGTTCTGTTCAGCCATAGTTGCATTTTCATAAGACTAACCAAGTAATCATCTTATCGAAATGTTCCCCGAGTACAATTTCTCATCTGGGTTCCATTTATTTTATCATGTAAAGATTCCAATGTAATTATATTTTAAATTCTGTCAAATCTTATCAATATCAGATTCTGCAGAGACACATTTGGCTGCAATAGGATATTAAAGTATAAACACACCAGATATCAGATAGTTAATCTCAAGAACTAAATCATATTATTACGATGGATTGAATTGTGTTAAACTTCATCTTAAATATGAACTCAAAAGAAGAAAAAACAAAAAAGAGTAGTTGAATATCATAAAGACCACTTTCTGTTGTTCTGTTCTTTCTTTTTCTATGCAATTTTTATGCTGATACTGTGGAAAATTTCTTACCATGGTGGTCTTTTCATGTAAGAACTATTTGTAAGCAGCAAGTGTAGTGATTTATTTTACTTTTACTTCCATAACCTACCCTCCATCCCTATCCTTATGGATCCAAGCATAAAAAGTAGAACAACCGACCTTCTTTGAGAAGTTCTATCTCTATCTCTCTCACAAATGCAGATTCCTCTACCACTAATTGATTGTCTTTTCAATATCTAAACTCGCAACCATGAAAGGAATAGACATCTTCTGTGCATCTCAAGCTTCAACAGCCGTATGCATGAGCATGGATCAACCTTCATCATCATCATCCACCATTCAACTCGGCGGCCGAGCAATCGACCGTTACAATCCCATCATCAGAGACCAGAAAAGAATTCCCAGAAGCTTTCCTCTACCTCCTTGTACTTCTGAACCACCTATTAATCCACAACCTTACCACCCGCTTAACAAGATCAGAAAAGCCTCTGACAACACCAAGACAAATGACAAAACCAAGAGACTTTCTTCAAAACCAAAGGATCAAAGAGCAAAGAAAAGCTCTTGCGACCCATGTGAAGATGTCATCAAGAGTTCTACTGTTGCAAAAGACATTGTCGAGGGCAACTGGAGCGGTCCTAGGGATTTTATCACCCCGCCAGGCTCTTCCAGATATCTTCTAAGTGAATCAGCGTTCTTTGATGGGTTGCAACAAGATAATGGTCCTGCTTTGTCGTTGGTTCCTGTTGAATCCCAGAAAGCTCAAGCTCATAATCGACATGAATCTACTGCTTCAAGAACAACTTCATCTCTCTCAGACAGGTCTTCAACCCAGGTTTGGTCGCTTATTCACTCCCTGTCTGTTTCTTAGCATATCCAAATTCCACATAAAACAGTTTACAGCTACATTGTGCGATTGCTCAATTGATTCATTTTGTGTTATAGGTTGTGGTTTTGAGAGTTTCACTACACTGCAAGGGGTGTGAAGGAAAAGTGAGGAAACATTTATCTAAAATGGAAGGTATGCAAACATGACTTCATCACTGGCACTACTTATCTCTTTGTCCCATTCCCAATTCCATTTTCTGAGTCTTCTTCCAAATCCAACTCAGTAATAGCTATTCCCATCATCAAAGTAGTTCTTCTTTAGGGTCCTTTCTTTTTCACTCTAGTATTCATGTAATTTCACAGCAAAATTGGTTGTCACTTGCCTGTCTATGACAAGCGTCTTCCATTAGAACTCTAATTACATCTACCATTTTCACTCAATTATGTGCTCAAGCAAGCACTGACATGATGCATCAATCGAATACAAAAACATCCAGAGGAAAGATTGATGTTATGACTGATTATTTGAACAGGTGTGAGATCTTTCACCATAGACTTTGCAGCGAAGAAGGTGACAGTAATTGGAGAAGTGACACCTTTGAGTGTCCTGGCCAGTGTTTCAAAGGTGAAGAACGCTCAACTCTGGTCACCTGCAATACCAGTCCATGTCTCAAACAAGCCAGAAGTACTCAAAACATGATAAGGATCGTCTGGTTTGAAGTAGAGGTTAAACATCTTGACGGGTTGTTGGTGTGAATTAGGTGGTTGTGTGCATGTAAATCGAGTCTTAACATGAGTAGCTGGACCCGAACATGAGTTGCATGGAAGTTAGTAAACAAAAGAAACTTAGGTGTATGTATTTATGCTCCTTTCCACTCATGTCTTGTTCTTCGTGGATATAAAAGGGGAGTCCTTTGGGTGTTAAAATCATAATTTATTCTCATGGTTTTGTTGAAATACTGCCATAACTTCGTGCTTCGCAAACGCATAGACTTTCGTGTACTCGGCAGAGGTAATACCTGAAAGATGTTTTGGTTGGTTCAAAATTTATGCTTTAGTGAATCGATACGACCAGTAAGTAGAAGCATTCTTGTGCTTGAGGGCAGTCAGGCAGACATTAATGGCAGTCATTGTCCTCCTTATGATGATGGGTTGGAGTAAAAGTTACACCTGCAGTCCTGAAACTCAATTTGGTCTAACATGTATCTCCAACACAGTAGAAACATGCGTGAAAGTCCTTGCGATGATCATGCCATGTCCTAAATAGTAAACAGGTTTCAAGATCAGCATACAAAAGTCTAACCGAAGTCTAAAAAAGGGATTTTTATAAAAAACTAAAAATTAGTAAGATTTTTTTCAAGAATTTAAAAAATAATAACAAAAAGTCAACGTATTCGATACATAAAGCTTCCTGCTTTACGGGAATCTAGAGAGGGTCATTAAACTATAACGAAAGTCTATGTATAAAGCCTAAAAAAACACTCGTGGAATCTTTTGTTATGAAAAATAATTTATCTATAATTTGAATCAATAATTTCAACTAAAGTTTCAGTACGAGAGAGAGACAAAATAATGCAAATGGCAGTAGAGAGTAAGGACTAGGCATTGGAGCTCTTTTGTAAGGTTTAGTTCACTCAATGTGCGATGGGCAGCAAGAGAAACATACTTATTGTAAACTCGTACACATGTTCCCATGCCTCACAGGCACTCCGTAATGTCGTGGGATTGATTGAATATTGAAATTTTCTTTTTAAAAAAAACATAATCACCACATATTAATCACATATACACATATATGTGTGTTTTATTAGGTATGAATGTTAAATTAATTAATGCGAATTAATATAATTTAATAATAATTAACATATCAATTCGGTATTTTCAAGAAAATACTATCATTGTTTTTTTTAAAAATTAAAATATATATAATTAATTAGATTCGATCAAGTTTTGAGCTACTAAAACCTGACCGGACCTCCAAAATTAAGAGTCTCAATCTAATTGAATCTCAAAATAAGTTCGAGCTGACCATAAAAATTATCCATTCTAATCTGACTGATTGTCTCTATAATATATGTAACACAATTTCTAATGAAGTTTTATCATTCTTAAGAGGTAATTTTCTAATTCTATTATATACAAATATTTTAAAATTATGTAAATTTATTTAAGGGTTTTGGTAATGCTTGTGCTTTAAAATCATGTTGATTGTACCTTTAATGCTCATTGATTATTGCCTAAATTCCAAAAATTAATACACACATTAGCACATATATGTTTAGATAATAGAGCAAAGTTGAGAATACTGTACAGAACTTGGTATCGAATTGGGTTCTCGTATGGTACTACACAAGTATTGCTCAATATCAGGTATCGTCTCGAGTAATTTTTTAAATTTATAAAATAGTTCTTGAATTTTTTTAAAAATTGCAAAATAGTTCATTGGTATATTGTACAGTTGTACTATATACTTTATAAGTTTACATCAACCATGCATGTCTCCAAAAATCACAATAATAAATAATAATCCTAATTAATATAAAATAACAATAATTTTTAAATATTTCACATATAAATAATAACCACAATTAATATAAAAAATACAATCATCATCATACAAATATAAAATTAAGAATAATACAAAGTATTTAAAATATTACAATAATACAATTTCATCATATAATAAATAATAATTACATCAAAACATCTAATAAAATAAACAATAAATATCCTTAACTCTCAAACTATTGCAATTTACAATAAAAGTTCATGATGAGGAAACAATCAAGTAGAAATTAAACATGAAATAAAAACATTTCAATTACATTACATATATAGAATTTAACATATACATCAAATATAAGTAAAATTAAAAGAAGAGGAAAAATAAAAACCTAGAACAAAATTCATTTGTCTACAGTAAGGTACCCGCTATAACTGCACTGACCTCAGTTATCATTTGGTACAAAATTATCATCATTGAGAGGAGTTTCATCATCATTATCATTCAAATTTATGCACCAAATGACATGTCAATGCTTTTCCATCCAATATTATCTTCCAAGTCATTGACATCTATCAAATTCGGTTCTTCAGCTCAATCTGCCAAAAGATCAATATTATCAATAAAAATTGGATCAGTTGAACTACTTATGCTATTAAGACTCCTAGTAAACAATAAATTTTAATTATTAAAAAATTACAAGAAATTATATTGAAATCAATAATGATAATAACATACCTTTCCCGAAGCTTTAAATTGTAATAAATAAAAACCAAGTCATTCAACCTCTTATGCTCTAATCTATCCCTCTTTTTCGAGTGGATAAATTCAAATGTGCTCCAGTTTCATTCACAACCTGTTGCACTCACACATCGACTTTGATGTGAATCACAAGTTAGTATAATAATAACCAATGCACAAGAATGGGGGGTTGAATTGTGTATACTTTTTCGTTTTACCCTCTTCTTTAAAAATTGCTTAATACAGAATACAAGTAAGTAATAATGAAAGTTAAGAGATTTTGAACACAGAGATTTTATCCTGGTTCA
>JAOSBP010000005.1:35963516-35980291 GCA_027563825.1 Erythroxylum mucronatum
ACCTTCACCAAAGTCCATCAATTTCACTTCAATTCTACCTTATTCATGCTTCAATCCCTTATCAAATTCATGTCCAAATCTAATTAAAAAATCATTCATTAGGTAACTCACAAATCATTATTTTTCATATATCAAAACTAAAGCAGAATTTGCCATATAAGGATCAATTTTCCAACACTAATTTATCATTATCATAACACATATTCCATGCTAATTCAATTATCATAGAACTTGTATAATATATGATATCAAGTTTAGAATTCCCTTACATGTTTAACTTCAAGTTCCTTCTTCAAAGAACGAGCTAAACTAGCCTTCCAACCAAACAAACACCATCTTAAGATCAAGGTGAAATTAGGATGATCTTAGCACCAAAAAGACAGCAACAAAGGGGATATCATGAGGTAACTTTCTTGATGCAGTATTTGGCAAATATTTTGGAGAGTTTTGTATAAAATTGGTACAAAAATTCAAGAGCTAAGTGAGGGTGGGTGATTTTGGGGAGCGCAAGAAAGAGAGATGTAGAAACTTCCTTATAAGAGTTTAACACCTAAGTTGCTAGGTGTCACTCTCACAACATGACATTTGTCCACTCTATAAGCTGCCAAATGTCACGATCCTACCAGGCTATTTGTCATTCAATCAATGCTGCCAAATGTCATTCAATTATACTACCATTTATCCTTTATTTACTTATGCCAAATGCCACTAAATGTATAGGCTTAGTCATCCAAATTTTCATGTACCAATTTGTCTTGCACTTAACATTTTTCCTAGTCCAAATGTACATTTTAATACATCAATTTTCTAATGGTACCAATTAATTCCAAGTTACTAATTATGGTCCATCAAACCAAAATTCAAAACATATACAAATTATAATGATGTCACAATTTTAACACCTAACACAAATACTTTCATGGACATGTAATATTTCTACTAGGGTATAGTTTGGGGCCTTACATAAGGTATCATCTAATATTGAAATAATTACCTTATTAAAGGGATTATACTTTATGAGATATACAGGAGCAGAGGGAGCGAAGGAGTACATAATTAGTATGGTCCACCTTCAAACTAAGCTAAGGGCTTTAAATATTTACATTCTTGATACTTATATAGTTCACTAAGTTTTGTATAAATTGCCATCAAATTTTGGTATTCTAGTTACCATATACACCTCAGGATTCATATGGTCATTTGGAATTACTAGTTAAGGGTAAGCTACGTACTATTGGACCTCCCCAATTCTCGCATATCAGCGAGATTATTACTAGGAGATTTTTTTGTTGTTTATATACAATTCCTAGGATGAAGCTTAGGACATAAGTGAATTGGTCACCTATTGTGTTGCTAAAGAAGAGGAGCTGAAGAATATAAGTCATATAACTTTAATAGCAACTAAGAGGAATGCAATGGTAAGGCCACAAAAATTTAAAGGTAAGACATATAAATTTCCTCCACATGTAAATATTGGTCAATCTAATGTTGCTAAAGGTCCTGGGGATGTTGTAAAGAGTATGAGGTGTTTCTTATATAAAAAGAAGGAACATAAGAAGCTAGACTATTAGAAGTATAAAATCTTAAAAAAAGGAAAGAGCTATTAGGTAACTCCTTGGCTTGTATTTTCTATGAGTCTAATCTTGCTATAGCCATGTTATGTTCTTGGTGGCTAGATAATGGAGCCTCTAATCATATTACTTCCACAATGCAAGGATTCATACAAAAGAGAAAGTCGAACAGGGAAGAGAAAAATTGATGGTGGGAAATAACAAAGAAGTTAATGTAATCTCTGTAGGGGATGTTTGTTTGAACCTTGATACAGGGTTCATGCTTATATTAAAAGACATGTTTTATTTACTTTCAGTCAGATAAAATTTGATCTTTGTATCTGTTTTGGATAAAGAAAGTTATATTTTTGTCATTGAAACTTTTATTATAAAGTTATCTTTTAATGCAAATAGTATTAGTATAGCCTTCTTGTCATATGACTTATATAGAATGTGTCTTGCCCCTAGTGAGATGTATGCTTCTTCATATATTGCTGAGCAGGTCACTAAAAAGAGAACCCTGATAGAAGACAAGTCATATATGTTATGGCATAAAAGGTTGGGTCATATTTCTAGAGATCTAGTTAAGAGATTGGTTAAGGATAATATGCTCCTAACTCTAGATTATGATGATCTGGAAACGAATTGATTGTTGCAAGGGTAAGTTGACGTAAATAAAGAAAAAAGGGTCAACTCATACTCCTGGCTTATTTGAACTCACACATACAGATATATATGGACCTTATAAAGTTATTTTATGTAATTCAAGATATTTTCTGACATTTATTAGTGATTATTCCCATTATAGATATGTGTTCTTGTTTAAAGAAAAGTCTAAAGTTCTTAAGAAATTCAAGATCTCTAAGGCTGAAGTTGAGAACTAATTGGGAAAGTTAACTAAAACTGTCAGAACTCAACGCGAAGGTGAACATTATGGTAGACATGGGATTTTATGTAATATCCCGTTACTCATGTTAAGGCCAGAATAGTGTATACAAGAGTTTATTGAGAGGTTAGAAAGTGCATTTCATGTTCATGCACAATATGACATACACACACACACACACATGTGAATATTGAATTTTTACACATTAAAATGATTGTACATGCATTCATTGACACTTTTCAGGTATAATTGATTTATATATATGTGATTATGTTTATAATTGATATGTGTGTGTGTGTGTGTGTGTGATTATGTTGAGGATTATGGTTTATTTGTATTGAAAACTGATTTAGAGAGTATAAATTGTTGAATTAGAATTTTTGGTGAAATTTTGGAAATTTGTGAAATTATGAGTATTTATGTACTAGGAAAAATGTCAAGTGGCAAGACAGTTGATGAATAGTAGTAGAAATAAGAGTCATATGATAGTGAAGAATTTTATAGATGACTTTGGGATTTATTGAAAAATGCCAGTGAAAATTTAGAGACAATTGGAGTAAAATTTGGAGATGATTGGACTAGTTAAATAAGAGAACCCAGTTTAAACTTATAGGAATTGGACAAGTGACACCAAGCCTAGTATTGATTTCACGAATTTACTGGAAAGACCAAATTAATTGTTTGATCTTGTTTTCTTCTTCTTTGTGACTTTCTTCATCCTCTGTAAGCTTCATTACTTCAGAAATTTCTCACCCTCACAACGCAAGCCTTGCTCTCACTTTTTGCTTGCTATCTCTTTTTGTTATCTTCTTCACTATCACTAATACATAACCCTACAACCTTTGGCTATTAATGATTGTGTGATATTGGAAAGCTAGGATTCACATGATTTCGAAGAGTTTGAAGTTTTAAACAAGTACCGTATGGTTTTCATGATATGTTGAATGAAACATACATCACGTTAGTTTACAGTTTAGTATTTTTAAAACGAAGTTGTATATATTTACTGAAACGTGAGTAAAAATTTAGAGAATACCGTGTGTCTTGCTTTTTCATTTTTGATGATCAATATTTCATAAGACGTTGTTGGAATGATTTTTGAGTTTGCAGGATCATTGATATTATGTATAAAAAGAGTGCAGAAAATTTTTGAAGAAATGAGATATGTATGCTCTATTTTCATTGTGTCATTATGTGAATCTTTTGGGTGTTTTAGAAATGAACCAAAATGAGTTTTGAGTTAAAGAAAAAGGAGTAAGGTGATGTCATGATGTGGGAAAGAAAGATTAAAATGATAGTTATAGAAGAAAATGGAGTAGTTCAGAAAATGGAAAAATGCAGAAAACATGATGAAGATGTTTGAATGATAGGTTCTGTTTTTAATGTTTATGAACAATCATAGATTTTGATTCGTTTGTGATCAAGTTGAGCTGAAATGGAAGTAGGATTGAAGAGGAAATAGTGGGACATAAGTTAGAAATGGTAGATTAAGCAAAAGAGAGGAAGGAGAGAAGAAAAATCTACAGTTCGTGAATCTGGAGAAGAAATTAGGCAGTGCACAAGGGGAAAAATGAGGGAGTGCACGATCGTGGCATTGCACTATCGACAAGCGAGATCGTGGCAATGAAGGCTTACCGAAAAGTGATAGTTTCGAACATCCTTCATTCTTTTGGCTATAAAACTTCTTCTCCCAACCTCCAAATGACTTGAAATTTGAACCAAAAAACTCCTCACACATTGTTCTTCCTCTCTATTAAAACTTATGTCCATCTGAATTAATTCAGAAAATATTGATTGATGTTTAGGATGAAAATGATGAAGTATGCTGGAATATAATAAATGGAGTGTTTTCACTGAACATGCTTCAATAGTTTGGCCATATTTTGATATGTAGATATCCACATGAGATGATTTTTGATTTAGATTAAACTAGATACATATGAATACAAATTTATTGAAGAAATATAATTTTAGTTCTGTCTCTAAGAATTCCAAAATCTGGCTTTAATTTGAGTATAGAGTACCATTACAGTTTAAGAATAGTCCGAAGTGTTTTGAGTATAAATTTCAATATACTGAATCAAATTGTATGATCTTAGTGTCATTAGAAACTTAAGACATAAGGGAACAATTGTTGAGAAGAAAGTATTGCCTAATTACCCTATTTTCCTTGTTAGAATGATCATGTAAAGTTGACCCAAAAGTTTGTTTTTAGAAAAATCTGGAATGATCAATTGAGCTATGAACTTAGATTCAATTTGTTTTATTGAGGTGTAAACCTAAGTTCAAATCATACGTATGTGAGTTTTGATATATGAGTGATCATGTGATGAGAATAATGGATATATACCTGGGATTATCATTGAATATGCATTATACATAATCCATATACATATGTGCATAAATGAGTATTTATATAATTGTGAAAATTTGTGATATGTGTAAATGTATATTGCATAATATAGAGGAGCATTTAGAGTGTCACCATCCAGACGTTGCCGGTACTTCGAGACAATAGCTTTCTGGAGCAACCTGTGAGTCAACCTAAATGTGTACTCTCAACTATATATGTGTTTTTGCTTAAGTTATTTTGTGATATTGACATATTTGTGATATTGATGATTTCGAACAATTGAATGTCCTAGGAGTTATTATTCGGGAATGTATAAGAAGTGCTCCTTGTATGTGAATCTGACTGAAATCAGTGTACTCAACAATTTTGTTGAATGCCGGACGAAGGTCTGATGAATGCATTTCATTACATGAATGCATGAAAGATAAAGGTTGTTGTGATAGGAGTCGCCAGTGAAAAGAGCTTAAAGCTCAGCATATAATAAGAGCCTCTGGCTCAATTACTATTGTACCCGGTATCCACTAAGAGATATGGGACATTATCTGATACAGGCTCAGTATCCACAAGGGATATGGGCTAGTGAAAGGCACTCAGTCACAACAAAATAATAAATAAAAGTAAGTCTCGTGAGCATTGCATTTATAATTGATATGTGTATTATAAATGGTTGAAATGATCGGTATGATTATTTTGAATGTGATATGTGATGCTACACGATAAATGAGATGATGTGAATTATGTGTTTGTATAAGATGATGTGTTGTATGAATTGAATGAACTATCGAGTATGGTTATCTCACTGAATTCGCAAAACTTACCAAAATTGTAACGTTGACATTTCAGGTATTGAGAGAGGACACTAGTAACAAAGAGACTCTATAAGAAGCATAGTTCTTGTACTTTTAGATCAGAGAAATAGCTCAAAGGTCAGTCAGCTGAGACTGAAGGATTAGATAGAAATTTTTGTATAATTCCTCTTTCATGTAGCGTGTTTTGTATTAGATTTTGATGATGTACATATTTGGATGATTTTGTAAAGTTTTAATGTAAATATTTGATTTTTATGAAATGAAATGAGGAATTCGATTTTAAAATATTGTGATGATTATATTTTTATATGATGATGCCATGATTAAGTTAGTAATGTGAGTACTCTAGCCTGCCACTCTTGCGGGATACGTATTCGAGCATCATTCAGGACGTCGGGTATGTGTCTTGTGAGAGTGGGGTGTTACAGCATCATCTCTTGATTGCATTACACTACGAATTAAAGGTTGATCTCTAGGAGTTGTTCGTGGTACAAAAAAACTAGTCACCTGCCTTCTTCTCTTCCTCACATCAGGTCCAGGTGCTTCTTTTTGGGCTTAGGATGGAACACTACCACTTCTACCTTCAACATTTCCACAATCACCACAGAAACCATAAAACAAACTTCCACTACCAATTTCAAAGTTTAACATTTTCTTTCTATCTTTCTCATGTTGATATTCTTCAAGTAATGTTTTTATTTGCCACTTCACATCATGGTTTACTTTTTTACAGGGTTCTATATCTACTTTAACCCCAGCCAAATGTTTCTTTAATTGAGGGATTCTTCCACCTTTCAAATGCTTGTTACAAAACAAGAAAGCAATATGGTTCCTTTTACCAGGAACCAATATAGTATAAACCCAAGTTGGATCATTGTATCTTCCTGAAGTGATTTGATTAAGAGTACTTAAACTTTTTCCATTTATCTGTAAAAATAAATGAATGCATATATTAAAATAAATAACACATAATTTCATTACACAATACGCATGTCCATTTTATATAATATAACTCATTTTGTATGATTACATCATACACAATTCAATTTCATCGAACACAATTCACTATAAGTCAAAATATAACAATTCAATTATTCAACATATATAATTACACAAAACATACATAAATAATTTTCATTTTCAACAATCACAAAACATACATAAACAATTTTCATTTCCAACAATTTTGAACAATTTTAATTGAAAGTTTCAAATATGAAGATCAAGTTGAAGGGTATGATTTACATAATCGCGAAATAATGAATGACATATCTTATAGAATAATTGATACGCATCTATTCACAACATGAGAATCAAGTTGAAGGATATATTTATGACATGAGAATCAAGTTAAAGGATATAACTTCTTTGAAAATGTTTTTTTATTTAAAGCTTTAAATCTTCTATTCATTTCTAACAAACCATAATATTATATACACCATTCTATATTTATATAAGTTGCTTCTACGATTTTTAATTGACATTAATAAGTCTTAAGTATAAGTGGTTGGAGTTTAGCCTACAACATCTTCACAATTTGAAAAAAAAATTCCTTTTGGACACATTTACATCACTACTTTCAAACATTTTCTATTATAAATATTTATAATAGCCCACACATATATATTACCAAATAATTTAATATATTTTATGCTCAATTAATTATTTACCTAAAGCCAATACTAAATACCATTAACTACAATCGAATTATTATTAATTCACAATAGCATAATTTTATACCCAATTAATTATTTTCCTAAAGCTAATACTCAAATACTAAAAAAGAATGTGTCAATTAATTATTTAAGTCTTCGCATTCTCCGTTTTAAATTTTAATTTAAGTTGTTTCAACTTTCAAACTTTCAATTGAATAAATTCACATCATCACAGATTCACATCACATGCCGTGCATTTCATTCATAAAAAAACTTAGCATAAATTTATGTTAAACCAATCCACAATCAATGAACCAAACCATAAATAAACCAAAACAAAAATGTGAATCATTCAACTCCAATATCCAACCCATGCAAATCACAAATCCAATTCAAAATTTAATTCCAAGTTCCAAGTTCCAACCGTTTCACAATAAAAAATTGCAATTAAGCAAGAAAATATAGAAAAGTCAAAATACACCCAAAAACTAATTCACAGCTCTAGGTTTTTAAGTTGGGTGACGGGTTGAGTTTAGATATAGGGAGAGCAACCATTATGATAGTGGCATAGAGGAGGAGGTTCATAATTTTAGTAGTGATAACGCGCGAGGTGCGGTGGTCCTCGCAAAGGAGGGATGAAGACGATAGCATGTTCATGACTTCGCGTGGAGAAGCCGAGGAGGGCTGAAAATGGTATGATGCAGGCGTGGATCAAGGAGGGAGATGACAGCTACCAGAAAGGGAGAAGCACCGCTAGAGATGGAGAGGAGAACAAGAGAAAGAGAACGGAGGTGAGAGAGAGTGAAAAAAGTCAAAAGAAGTAGAAGGGTTCAGGTGTGTGGAGGCACACAGGGCGTTTTTTAGGTTAAAATTTTTTATATTTGCAAAATAGTCCCTACATTTTTTAAAACTTACGGTCACGGTACCGACCGGTATCAAAGGCCGGTACCAAAAATCCTAATACCGTTCCGTTTTCCGTGGCCGGTATAAAACAATATTCATACCATTGTAATAGAGCAATAACCCACAATGGATCAGCAGAAACCCATACCTAACTCAAGAACATTAGCAATTTTTCATAACCCAACTCAACCAAAATCAATCATAGATATAACAATTTGGGTTGGCTCAAATCTTAAATATGATCGCCATTAATATTGTTTAAAAACAAAATAGGATAACCATGATGATTGCATGTCATGGGTGTTGCCATGTCTGAAATTTTACTTTGTGTTAACCATAGACTAGGAATGGCAATGCGTTGGGTTGGGCTGAGTTAAGACAGGACCACTACTGCTAAGGCTTAGACTCGATTTAAAACTCTGAGGCAACTGCCTGAACCTAAGCTCAACTTGAGACAATCTGGCCAGAGTCCAAGCCTAAGCCGACTTGGCCTAGCCCTAGCTATTTTTTAATTAAAAAGGTAAAAATGACTATCATTTTTACTTTTTTAATTAATAAATGCTATTTTGCTTATATATGTCGGACTTTAAGTTGGGTCGAGCTTGGTTAATCGTTGACCTCGAGCTAGGACGAAGTGGGATGGGTCATTGACCCAAATGTCGTAACTACATTAGACCAATGGTCTAGTAATGAGAGACCAAGAGGGGAAATTTTATGAGAAATAAAAATGGAATATTATTTGAAGATTGATATCTAATTTGATTATAAGATGAGATTTTGAAACCATATGAATTTTGATGTAAACATTAGCAATTATAAACAAAAAGAATTGTTAATGAATGACACCAAAAAAAATGAATTGTGTTTCTATTTTTAAATATTTTGAAACTAAAGAATGAATTATCAATTTTAATGAATAATTATATATTTTTTCTTGTTATTGATCTATTAAACTTGAATTATTTTAAATCTCTTAAATCGTATTTGGTACTCCACTTTAATCATTTTACTCATTTGATCACTTCCAAAATTTGATCTTTAACTTTCTATTTGAAAATGAGATATGCAAGTCAATAAGGTTATATCTATTAAGAAACAAATCTACCTAATTTAAATGCCATACCTTATTCAGATTTGAAAACGTATTGATTGTCTTTAAATTCTATGCGTTATTAAGAAAAAAGGTCAATCGTCAGCCTCGTTAAGGAAAACAGTTCTATCTTTTTCTTCTTTATGGCAATTAATAAGTCACCTTTCATGGTGGCGTTGAACATTCAGCTTCCTTGTTGAAGAACTCCATATAAGAACAGGGCAATACAACATAAGTTCCTGGAAAATTAAGAGTGCCAACTATGAAGACAACGTCAGGAGTTGGAAAGAAGTCGGTATGGATACCTTCAGTGCTTCTGATAGCCATCGCGGTCTTTGCGTCTTCTCTAGCTGAAGCCAGGCTAAACAGAAAGTTAATTTCAGGAGTTGAAGAAGCTATTGTCATTCCTGAGCATCTGCCATCATCAACCTCACTCTCTACGAGTTCAGTTCCACATATTCACTTCGGTATGTTACCAAAAGGCTCACCAATTCCTCCATCAGGACCAAGCCATGGCGAATCTCCTGATCCGCCTCCACCCTATATCAAATAATCTCTTTGTACCAGTTTTCATATATTTCAATGAGTTCAACTCATCAATATATAAATAAAAGTAACGTCAAGGGCACACCTTGAAGAGCTTATAGCCTTATATTGTAACTTCTATTTCATTTCATGGATCGGCGATCAAAAATGGTTAAATATATATATAGAAAAAATAATAAAAAACCTAGTTACCAACAAAAATTGTAGCAGTCATTATCATAAGTCGCAGTCATTATCTTTCAAATATAATCGATCACACCCCCTAAGGGTTTATCATAACCCTCAGTTACTTACCTTAGTTACTTGGGTGTCAACCTTGTTCTTGGAGTGACTGGAGACGTAGGTCAACAAAGCATCATGATTACTAGTTATTGGAAAGTAGAGAATGACTTTAACCTCCTGGGAGAATAGTACAGAATACTAGTTATTAGAAAGTAGATATTGGCAGATATAACTAACTTTAATCTCCTGGGAGGATGGTAGAGAACGGATTCTGAAACTACAGTTTCAGAAACTTCCGTCTATGTTTTACTACGTAAGCTTGCACTATATAGCATTGGCTAACGACTGAAAAGTACATTCTGTAGTCTACTAGTCTGTAGATAATAAGAAATGAAACTCTGAGAGTTCAATCTCTGAAGATCTTTTACTTCCGATGATCGAGATGATCGAGCGGTGCATTCTGGATTTTGTCCCCATAGATAGGATTTGGTGGATTTATTCAACGTATTCCCATGAAATGATTTCTCATGGCTTCGTTTGTTTATCTGAAAGCTGAGGCGCTTGTCTCTGCGAAATCTCTAGGTTGCTACTAGCTCTTCCAGTAATTCTTCTGTCAATAGTCTCTCGATTTCCCTACCTATTATGTCTGTGTCATTTCCCAAGTCCAGCCACTGCAATTCCCCTGCCAGCACTTCATCAGCTACGTCCTTGTTACCTTTATTCTTTTGATCTGCAAGTACTTTGAAAAGCCTGTCCTCAACTTTATTCTCTATCCATCTTGAACTAATCCTATTTGGTTGTCTCACCCAAGGGTATGGACTGGCAACTTGTTCATAAATTGTCAGGAGTGCTAAATTCACTCGATCGAATAGCAGCCTCCTTTTGGAACATGTCGAAGATGTCTGACTAGTGTATTTCTTCTCAAGCTCTTCAAAAACTTGGGGATGCACTGGGCATTCAGGAGAGTGCCACGAGGCTATGAAAGTATCAGACTCAGCATAATTAATTCCAGACTCGTGTAGCAAATCAACCACGTAGGAATATTCCATAATTTCTTCAGCGAGTCCTTTCTCTTTTGAAAATGGGACACAGCTTTCCTCAGTATCTTCGTCACTTGAGACAAGCATCTGACCCTCGGTATATGCCTCTGACTCAAGCTTTAGTAGCTGAATTTGCATTCTTAGCCCTGTGACGTAGGATAAAAAGTTATTTCAGTATAGGTTTAACTAGGATGAAAACCAAACATTTCAGCGTCAAGCAGAGAATGAAGCAAAAAGAATTCTCCAAACATTTGTAGAAGAATTCAATTCCTTATATATGGGAAACCACCAGCAAATTGACACATTAAGCATGGGTGCTTTATTATAAATCGTATGAATTGAATCAATCAAGTCAGATCATAAGTTCTACTCTTTCTAATTTGAGAAATTATGAAGTTTCAAGTATTTGAAATTTGTATGAGGATTAGTATATCTAAATTCAAAGTAACTACAAGCAAGATCAATATATATATATATATATAAAAACTAAGATTACTGATTCATAATAATTCAGATTCCAAACATACGTCCAAGCTATTCTGTAGCACAAGGAAAAAACTAGGTTTTTCATATATTACCATGCAGATCAGCACTGAGACTTTCAAAGCATTCAGAGCCAGACGATACATCATCTGCAAAAGGTGTTTCAAGAACTGAAATAGGACTAGGCTGATCACTCTCCTTAGAGCTTGCAGCAGACTCTAGATCAGCTATAGAATGCTGTGCAGGGACCAAACCTTTCCCAGGTGGATCGTTTGGTGGCTCCTGAAAAAACCCCAAAAGATAGGAGGCTAAGCAATCATGTTGTCAGACTAAACTATATACTTTAACAAGCATCTACTGCTTTCAATAACTGATATTTGCTGAATTGATATTACAAAAATAAAGCTAATTCCATAAGATAAAACCAAACCTGTGAGCTTGGAACATTTGAGTTGCATGTAAAGGATTCGCCTTCTACTAACATAGATGTCGATAATTCTGCGGGCTTTAGTGGCATGGTCATGTCCTCAGTTGTTACATCCACCACATCCTCATTAACAGAACTGCTATCTCGAACAGTGGCTTGTGATGTACCAGAAACCATACTATCCTGTTTAAATTGATTTCCCTCCGCAGCATTGTTATGCATGTGATTCTGTCTAAAATCAATTTTTGTGGGCGTGTCAACATCATCACTAGATGTACAAGCAGAACGATGAGACCCTTTATTGTGATGACGGGATCTCGAGTTTCGAGGAGGTGAACTATCTCTATGAGTGGAACTATCAGTCATCACCCTCCTCCTCCTACTCTGCATCACTTCTTTTGACACCATATACTTGTTCTCTGGCATAGGTTCTCGGTGCATGCCAATCCTAGGACTAAAAGCAGAAGTAGACGAAGCAGGTAGAGATTTTGACCTGGACAGATTTTGAGCACATCCATCCTTCCATCCATCCCTACTGCTAATACCTAAAGGTTCAGTCCACTCTGCCGGTTCATTATAGCTTGCTAGTTTTCGACTGCTCCCTTTTTCACTCATAACATCTAACTTCGCTAGTCTTGCATCTCTATCAGGGATGGCAAGCATTTCACCTAGTGTGCTGCCCCTATTGATTACTCCCATGTCCACAGACTTATGAGTCATTTTCCACCTCTCAGAGAGTCTCCTCCTGGCTTCCCTACTCACTGATGATTCAGTAGTACGGGAGGATGAAGGCCTGTAACAGCTGCTTGAGCCAGCTGAATTTTTTGAAGTCAGTGACATTACCTCTAACTCAGTTGCTGAATCGTTTTCAGACCTGCTGGATGAACTCTCGTCTCCAGCATATCCTCTAGATGTGGATGTAGACAACTGTGTGGATCTACTCCTGAGTGTACTTCTCATCTGCCTGGTGATTTCCTTTGCTATTTCTCTAGATTCTCTAGATTTATATTTCAAGTGGGCAACATCATCTGGAGACCTTTTCTTTCCATGTGATTCAGGTTCCCTATTCTTGATACTAGAAACTCCAGTCTGCTTCCTGCAATCTCGAGGAAATTCATGAGAGGAAAAAGTTGATGAACCAGTTCTAGCAGTGCTTTGCCCTTTCCCAAGGTTTGGTTTTAGTACAACAATCCTTGTAGCAAAACCTCCGGATCCATCTTTGTTCTCTACTTCAACATTAGATGACTTTTGCAGATCATGGGCATCAAGTTTTCTCCTCGAGTGGCTAACAAAATCATCATCAGAATTTGTCAGATTCTTCCGACTGCTTTCTCTCTCTATTTTGCATCTTCGATCACTAGTTTGACAAGCCTGATGGTATGATGACCTTACGGCTGATATTTGACCAAAATGACAGTTGGGAGGAGAGCTCTGCAGATCATGGAGATGTTTTGTAAACAGTGCATCGGGTTGGTCAAGAAACTTCAGAAGAAGATCCTTGTTCGAGTCTAGATCATCAATGGCATCATGAAATTCCTTCGAGTTATGGTGTTTTTCACTAGTAGAAAGCTGCTTAGCAACCTTGAATTTATGTTGTATGAAAGCCATCTCAGCCTCATTGATCTTTGGGTTTACAGTATCCTGTGCTGAAAATCTACTACTACTGCTACCATTATTACTCTGTAATTTTGCTGCATCTAAGACTTCAAATACATCTTTAAATTCTTGGTTCTCCATTGAGCTTTTCCTAGATGACCGACTGCTATGTGATGTGCTATTCTTTTCGTACTTTTTAGTGGATGCCACCTTCTGTAAGCTCCCGGAGGACATCTTTTGTTGTCTAAGAGAAGGTTGCAGAGGTGGCAACCCGTCAAGGCCCATCAATCTGGCTATAACGTTCGGAGACCTTCTCTTGGAGTCAGAGTCTCTCGACATCTCTTTAGCCAACAGCTTTTTCATTGGTGTTCCAACTGCTTGCTTTGAAGATCTCCACCCCAATTCACCACCAACCTATATGACCCAGAAAAGTTGGATCAGAACAATGACATGTAGTTAAACTAGACAAACCCAGATCGCACTTCATAAGTTAACAATGATTTTCACTAAAACCAAAATCATACATATTAATGAACCCAAACAAGGAAATTATCTCACCAAATCTTCCTCGGTAGTGTCAGTGGACTGAGAACTAGAATCAGAGGCCAATTTTCGAAGGTTTTTTTTCTGAACCCGCCCGGTTCCTGAAAATATAAAATCCTACTGCAACATTAATATTGATGTTTATGCAGAATCAAAATGAGAAGGGCAATGTAGAAGAGTACGAACCAGAAACTTACTAATTCAAGCTACGCAACAAAGAAGTGATTATAAAGAAGACGCAAAAGAGCTGGAAATCATAATCAGGCGTTAAAAAAAAAAGAATTTCTTATTGTATTGTCAAGAGCCACCAAAACCACAATATTTCACCTACATAATGAAGAGGACACTTTTGGGGACAATCAAAAGGTCAAAATTGGAGCGAAAGTTTAGGGATCAATTTGTAAAAGAAGCAAACAAAATCATACCCCTAACTGTACCAAAAAGCGACAAAAGGCAAAAATTCATGAAACCTACTTTAACTAAAGCAGAATCTCGTTTCAAAAAAAAAAACTAAAGCAGAATCAAAAGCCAAAAAATTCAAACCCAGTTGTTGACCTCTAGTAAATTAAAACCACCAACAAGCACGCGAAGAATGCACAGTAAATTTTTAATCATTAATTGATTGCTATGAAATTCAAGAAAAATAAGTCTAAAATTACGAAATCAAGCGGAATAAAACAAAAAAATGCACTTAGAAATTGCGAGTGCAGGGAAATGGGTGGTTTCCTTCAGCGTTATACTTGTTCTTACTTGTAAATAACATACAAGGTGTGTCCATTTTTTTTAAAATGGAAAATGAAAGAAAACAGGTGGTTTGCTTTCAAATCAAACTTGTTCTAACAAATATAACAAAATTTTCACTCGTATTTGGTTCACTTTCTCACCAACCAAACAGCATCTCGAGGGAAAAATAAAATTAAAAAAAAACAACAGCAGCGTTACCTTCTCCGAGTCGACGACTACGGATGCGATCAGGACTACTTGACCGAAACGACGCCATTTAAAGCATCAAAAAGCAAAATGCATGAGAGTTCACAGACTTGGTAGAACCTTCACAGGCATTCTAGTGTGAGTTAATGGAGGAGCAAAACAAATCTGGATCAAAAGTCCTCAGAGACTCGGTTCGGATATATATTCAAAAAGAAGGAGAAAAGAAACGACGACGCATCGGGAACACACACACACCCATCGTCAGATCTCGATAGAATCGAGAGAGACTGAAAGTGCGAGGAATAGAGCAGTTTTTGAACTTTCAAAAACTCTGGACTGACTGAGAAAGACGAGCTGTACGCGGGCAAGTGGTGTTTGGCTTCACTTCACTTTATTTAACCCATTCTTTAATTTCTTACACGTGTTTTCCTCTTTCCCTTCTGCCTTTTCCTTTTGTCCTCCTTTGTTTCTGACTTTTTTCTCTTATAATTTTGTTACGCTATAATGACAATTAGTGAAATCAAAATCAACATCATATCAAATAACAAATGATCACTTTAAAAAAATTATATTATCAAATATTAAAAATATTTATGAAATAAATTACTCTTATATTTAAGAAATTTCTTATCTCTAAAAATTCTTCATTTTTATTTTTTAAAAATCAATTATTAAAATCAAACATAATTAATTAATGAAAATTAATTATATTTTAATTAATTATTTAGTAATTAATTAATTAATTACAATATTTTAATTAATGAATAAATTATATTTTAATTAATTAATGATAATATTAGTTAAAGAATATCAAACCTTATTAAACTAGAAAAAATCAAGCATTACTTCGAGTTATAAGATAGGAATAAATAATTGTGACAAAGCTACTATATTGAAGAACAAAGGATATGAGAGGAATGACTCTCATTGAAGCAATGTCCAAAAATTTTGAATAAAAGTATCAGTCATCCAATCATAACTTCTTATCAAGCTTTATTTTTCATTCTATGCTAATCATAATCTCTTACCAAGCATTATTTTTCATTCTATACCTATTACTCTCTCCTCGTACTAATCGAAGAAGCACACCAAAGACTCATTTTATAATTAATTTTAAAAAGGTAATTATGTAATAGTAGAATCTATTTTTTATTTAAAAAATAAATAAATAATGTCGTATTAACATTGACATGATATTTATCTAATTAAGAGTTTAACTCGGTCAAATTTTTTATACATTTATCTTACCTATTTGCTGAGGGAGAATAATCTAATCGTCGAAGAAACGAGCATCTTTGAGATTCGAGGAGGAGACAAGAGCAAATTTACAACGAAGAAAATCTTATAACTTCAACTTGCTGATTTCGTAAGTGACCTGCCATTCCCAATATCGCAAATCAACAAAGTCCAACGCGAATCCAAGGTCATTGTTCGTCCATTCGTCGAGACATGTAGCTAGTACCTAACCCTAATAATAGTCCACATATTCACAAACACATGCATGTTTAGCTTCTGGATTTAGGCAGGTAATGGTGCAATCAACATCGGATTAATGCGTTAATCTTTTTTAATGTTAGAATGATTAATGAGTCGATCAGATTGTCAAAACCAACCTACTTCTACCTTTTTCTTTTTTTTGGTAGATAAAGCGGGCGAAGCCTGAAAAGATGTCTCTAACTAACGAACATAAGTAACACCAATAACATCATGAAAAAGTCACGAGTTCACCGCATCTGGTGGGC